>OW051465.1:1200000-1800000 GCA_932521415.1 Oscheius sp. DF5120 | reverse complement strand
TTCGTTTAGGGTCCAAATGGAGGAGGACTACCACGATATTATCCACCATCTCAACTGAACAGAAGGGTTCCAAGCCTTTTAAATCAAACTTGGTTAACGCCTCCTCCAGTTCCCCCGCGAATGCCACCACCGACGGCAAAAGCTGGACTTTTTACAGGTTTATTTACAAATGATGTAAGAAACAAAGAATTTACACATGTTCGTGTAAACTACAATCAGGAAAAGCAGCCTAAAAATAAAAAGTAAGTGGTACGTATTTTCCTTTCTAATGTTTTTTAAATTGAAGAACATTTATTCCACTTGAAGTGAGACCCTTTACAGAACCAATGAAAATAAATGAAAAAGAATTTAATGAGGTATGGTCAAATATGAAATATATTGGCATACTTCAGCTGAAAAAAAAAGTAAAAAAAGGCTTGACCGATAAGATGAAAGAAGATGAAACGATGAGGAAATTTAAAACTGATGAAACTTTACTTTTGAACGGTGCTAGAGTGGTTTGTTTTTTTATTGATTACAATATTGTTTAAGGTTTTATCAGATGAATGGAATCCTTATGAGAGGCTTGATTTATCTAAAACAACTTATCCTCGTAAAAAGACTGTTCAGCAATTGTTTGATGATTCTGTAAGTGTTCTATTTTTTTTTATAAAAATGATGCAGACTAATCATGATGACAACGAATATATTGTGCAAACTGCTACAAGATTGGTTAGAAATCATAATACCGCTTCTGAAGCGAGAGGTTTTAATAAAATAAGTAGAAATATGACATGGACTAGAGAAGATGCAGCACAAGAGCAATCTAATTCAACAAGTGGTACATTTAAAAAACTAAGACATTTTTTTTCTTTCAACAACATCTAAACGTTGTTTTCAGAATCAGATAAATCTACACCTGAACCTGAAGTTATGATACAGTTAGAAGATTCTGTTCAGTTTCCAAACAATCCATCTCCTAGTGGTATGTAATCAAAAATTGTATACATTATTTTCACAGATTCTTCAAATGGTGTTATTGTTGTTTGTAAAGAGAAGAGTTCGAAATTAATTGAATCTCCTTCTGTTCATGTCGAAGTGTCTAGCACTTCTCAAACTCAGACAGCATCTCCCCAAAGAATTGTTAAAACTGTTAAATCATCTACAATGGTTACAAAATCTGTATTTGATAGAAGTCAAATGTCATTGCGAAATATTAATGGTAAAAAAATCACGGGAGATTCTAGGGAATGTTATGCTAATATTACGGGAGAGTGTAAAGTCAGTTGGTTCTGTATTCATTATGTTTCAGGTTGGAATATTTTGTCGTTTTGAGCATGAAGGATCGAATGAACATTCGTCAGTTAAAATATGTCAACGGTTAATTTAAGGCAACTATGTTATCGTTATGTTTAGGTTATTAAGAGGTCTTTGTCGACCCGATAATCGTGACTGTCCGTATGAACATTCTGCACTTCTTCCGCATCAATACCCTATGTGTATTTTTTACAAACGAGGAGACTGTGTGGCTGGAGAACAATGTAAACTTTTACACGTTAGACATAGCACAAATGCTGGACAATGTTTGGATTTTATTCAAGGTCGATGTATGAAAGGAGTAGAGGTAAGATTTTACAATAGCAGGATAGCGCAGTGCGTTGCTTTGCGGTCGAAATTATGAGTGCGTGTTCAATTCTTGGCAATGACGATAACCTTTCTAAGTGAAAGGATGATCCACACATTCTTCTGCGTTCGAAGGATGTGCATCTGTATGACACAGGACTAATCTTCTCTCTGAGCCTATCTACGCAATCTGATACATTAGTTCTTACTGGTCTTATCTAAAATATTATTTTCAGTGCGACCACCCTCATGCTTATCCATACGCTGTTTGGAAAGAAAAAGGGGCATCGGAAGAGTAGGCAGGTTTGATAGTCTAGCCTTTTTTAGGAGATCAAATGGACATCCAAGTGAAAAAGGAGAGACATTACGATGGATTGACTGAAAATGTTAATATGCACTAATATTTCTCTTACAGTTATACATAACCAACGGTGTAACATAATGGATAGTTTTTCAGATGATACACCAACAATTTGTACGCCAACTTCTTTACCAGGTACAGTTTTCTTAAGCCTTTTCTAACTTCGGTGATATTGTAACGGGTGATACAAAAAAAGAACTGTATTAAAAGAATGTAAATGAAGTTTGATTTATTCATCTGTTTTCATCATAATGTGGCTGATTTCCATGTTTATCTTGTATATTTAATTGTATATTTGGTATTTCGAAACAGAAACTGTCTTTGCCACGGAATCGCCGTGTTTACTTCCGCCCAGAGGAAACTCAGATGGCGGAAGCACATGAAGAAATGATTGAACCAATTGAAGGCGACGCCGAACAAAACGTTAGTGTAGAACGAACACACGAGGATATAGTTGCAGATCAAAAGTATGCTCTTCTATTTATAATATTATCAATATAGAATCGTTACATCTGCTGCAGAGCATAATTCACAAGATTGGTCATCTGTTCTTCCTATGAAGCGGAGCTATCCAGAGGTTTGTTGTTTCCTTAATCATTAACTTGTTTTAGGATGATATTGATGATGAAATGGTACAATACAAATCTGAAACTTATTATGGCACTAGAAGAAGGGGGAGACCGAGAAAGTTCCCATCAAGTGGCATCACCTCTCAATATATACCTAGAATGCATGGAACGCAGCCAAAAACTGAGGTTACCTTTTCTTCTTTTCAAATATTTATTGTTCTAGGTGAATGATTTAGAATACGAAGATGTACCTGTATCATCAAATGTAACCATACACTCGACAGGTGCTCGAGTTGTTTCTATTCCAAGAATGGAAGCAAGGATGCAACGAGTAGATACTGGTTATACTAGAGGCGGAGCAACAATAGTATCAAGTAAGGATTTTTCTTATAAAATATTTTTCTCAGATTACACAGGAATTGCACCTCGTCTTTCTCAACCGACTACTGTTCGCCAAATGGGACAAGCGACACATTTAGCTGCACAACGATTACCCACTTTGAGCGGTGCTCCACCAAAAGAAAATAAACCTTTGAAAGTTGTAACGTTGTTGTAAGTTCAAGTTACGTATTATGATGTATTATTATTCAGACCAAATTCCCGTCGTCTGGGAAATGAACCACCGAAGCCAGTTGTAAGCTCTGTTCGACAATTGGGAGCAACACCACAAAAAACTAATAAGATTCCTCAGCTATCGATCGAAAAACAAGTAAGCTATTTATTTTGATGACCACATTAATTTTAGGCCGAATTAATCATTAGACAATCTGTAAAGCAAGTAGACCACATAATAAGTGGTCAAACTCTAGGTGAATTTAATAAAATTATCGATATGCTTAACGTAAGTTCTTCTTTAAGTGGTTAATTCAGTTTTCAGAGTCAAATTACTAGTCTACAAGAAGACAATAAACGTTTAAATTCAATGTATACAGGATTACTCGAATTCAAAGATGCTAGGTATACAAATGCTAGTTTTTATTGTTATCTTTTTAGGATAAAACAGTTGGAAACACATATTGATAAATTACAAAATGAAATCGGAGTTGCTGTCAAAAACTGGCATGCTCAAATGATTTTGATGGAAACTTCCGATACTAAAGAGGAATCAGCAGTAGAACAAAATGTAAGATTTTTTTAAATGTAAAATCATTTGTGTAGGTTCATCATTCGAATAGAACCAATCGAATTGCACAAGTGAGAACAACTGCTGAAGGAGACTGGATAATTGAAGTGTGTCTATTCTTTTCTCAAATATAATGTTATAGGATTCGAGTATTCCTACAGATCACAATGGAGAGATACATGAAGAAATAATTGAAGAAGAAGTTGATGAGGAGACGTTTCTACGCATGCAGCAGGAGATGCAAGAATGTTAGTGTTTTTTACTGTCATTTTAATCAAATTTTTCTTATTATTCTTACAATTTTTTTCAGCAGGACAACAAATTATTCTTCAACATGACGGGACGGACGAAGAAGTTGTAGTCACCACAGCCGACATTCCAAGCACAAAACACCATTCAATAAGTTGATCTTTATACTTTGTATGTCGATCTCTTTTACGTGAATAATATTTTTTCATTAAGTCTTTCTTAATATTCTTGGTAGTATATTCTACCTTGTATATCTCTATCTGTTTGGTAACTTTTTGCCTGATTATTTTTATGTTTTCGGTCTCATAACGAAAAGAGATGCCTTTGTTTGCTTTTGGAATTTCAGGAGTCAAATTCCGGAAATCTGTTGAATCTTCATTGTTTTTTTTATATAAGCTTATACGGTAATAAGCATAATTTCTTTGACTTTTGTTTTTGATGATTTTGTAGTTGGATTTTACTTTCGGTTGCCAATGTTTTAGTAACGTTTGTATCTTATTTAGTATAAGAAACATTACGGAGACTGAAAAACATAAAAGGCATTGTTTCGGCTAGCGGAAAGGAGGCTGAGCTAATGCGCGTCCAATCGATCGATCTGCTTCTGGTCGGCTCTTTTCGATTCGGCTGCTGTAAATATTGGGGATTTTCTCGTGACATCTCTTGAAATTTTATTAGATCCTCATTGAAATTTCAATTATATACTTGAATATTGTGTTTTAGTATATTTTTGATTTTTCAACTCTTTTCTTATCAGCGAAGGTGTGACACTCTTGCGTCGTTTCACTTATAGACTGGCCTTATTTTTCTGGCTTCCCACTGAGGAGCCCTGTTTTCTAACCATTTCTAGTCAGGGCGGATAACTTGTCTGTCATCATTCATTTCCTTTGAGAAAGCAATGGCCCGCCCCTTTTCACCCTGGACAAAGTTGCTTTTATACTGCGTTGAAGCGATTTTTTTTATTGAATTTATTTATCGTCCTTTCACTTTATTTTTTCCTATTTCTTCCTGTTATTTGATTACCGATTATTTTCTTTTTAAGGTTTCCGCAATCACCTCTTATCAGTATTCAGAATCAATAACAGCTTTGTACCATGGCCGATGTGGCCTCGCCAACAGCTTGGCATTCTAGCGGAAATGTTGCAATGGCCGAGCCATCTAGGTATGAATCAGTATTTTTGTATCGTGTATTATTTTGTTTTCAGTTCATCACATTCTAATGATACAATTCCACCAGAAGTAGCGCAAATTGCTAGCAAATATAAGTTCAGCTTTACCGGTAATCGTCGATTACAAGAAGAAGTATGTTTTTGTATTTCTTTTTGTAAATCATACTTTTAGGTTCATGAATTGAAGAAAATCCTTCGGGCTAACATTAGCAAGACCCTCAGAATGAAGGCAGGCTATGTAGCAATTTCTGTACGTTCGAACGACTTCTCATAACTATTTTACAGAAAGTAACGACGAAAAAAACAGCTTTGGAAACTTTAAAACGTGATATCCGTGACTTAGCTGACCAAGTTAGCGATATGCAAGAAGATCTTAATATTTTGGATATCTACGATACTGGTGCATTTGGTATGTTTCTTTTTATTACACTTTCTCTTGTTGAAATATCAGATTAGTCAGTTGTTTTTGTGATGCATTCGATTCCGAGAAATGTTGCGTTAGATAGCTGATTCAATCCAGCGACCCCCCCCCCCCCCCCACAATTGCCTTCGAAAATGGCTCGTGTTCTTTTGAAACTTTTATTCTTCCAAACAAACCACTAAAACCGCTACTTCCTCAATAGACACAATAGGATGTGTTGGAAAGCTGAATATCTAATCCCCAAAGGAGTTGTTCCATTGCGTCGAGGGCTGACGTTTCGTGTAAATCTCTCTCAAATTAGGGTGAAGGCGCATAGAGACATATCAACAACAACATGTGGGATGATCGAGTTAAATAGTATGTTTCCAGTAGTTGAGATCATAGCTGAAAATTTGAAGCTTTCGCGAACTCATCAACAAATTGATCATTTGTAATCCCTTGCGGCGACTCATTGTTCTCGCAAAAATGTGAACCGACGGGTCTCTGTAGCTTTTGGCATTTGTTTAGTCGCTCGGCTTCTGTCAACATATAAGGCACGCACGCTCCGCTCGCTTTTTTTGTAAAAAAAAAAATTGTTTATGTAATACTTTTTTTTGTCTGTCTGGAAACTAATGAGACTAAAATGACAAGAATTAATATTAGCTCATACAGAAATTTATAAAACTTCGAATATTATAATTCGGTTTTCAGATGAAGATATTGACGAACCACAGCCGGGAGCTGGTACGGATCCACGTATGGGACAATTACAAGTTTTAAAAGTATGTAATTGTTCATTCTTTTACATTGTTATTTTAGCAAGATCTCGAAAAAGAATTAAAGAAAAAGGAAGGTTTGGAGAAGTATAAATCAGCCAGCGCCGCTATGACGAAGAACAATACGAAATATACAGATGAGTATGAAAGCATGGTTGATGATATAAAAGCTAAAATTTCTCTATTACGTATGCAAATCGAAAAGATCAGCCAAGATATGGATCAAACGAGCCTGAATGGTAAAGTAGTTGCGAGTAAATTTTATTAATGCTATTTCTAGGGTCAGACCCACGCACTGCTGAAGATGTTGTAATCGATGATCTTTTATTCCGTTTGCGAAAGGAAACTGCCATCACAGATGGAGCAAAGAATATGATTAAAGCTCTTCGAGCACAAAAAGTTGCAGATCATAAGGGATTAAGCGATGTCAGTATTGTTTATGTTCAACAGCTTAAAAGTGCTTTAGGCTTCACAAACATTAGTACTTTCTGAGGAGAAAATTGATCTCATTCGTCTTGCTTTAAGAAAATATTGGTAATTGCAACAGAAAGACGAGGTTACTTTGCTTTAGTGATGGTCTTCCTATCGATTCTCCAAAACGTCGAGATCTTCAAAATGCTATGGAAGAAAGTAGATTACCAAATTCTCCAAATAATAGGGATAGTAGATTTAGTCCACCAAGCTCGTTCCCAGCGAGCCCTTTGGTCAGTTTATGATACTTTTAACATCATTTTACAGGACAGCCCAAAAACCGGCAGCTTGCCGAGAAGTATGGGTAATAGGCGATTCAGTGCTTTACCTCCATCGCTTGCTGTCAGTGGACGGCTAGAGGTCTGATTCTGATTTGAGTCATTAGAATTGCAGGTTCGTCTTATTGGATGCCAAAACTTGATATCTGAAATTGCTGAACGATTACCTCGTCAAGTGGCATTTGGAGCCCCTGGTTCCAATTATCTTTTATCAGACAATAGTGGAGCTAAATCTAAAAATCGTCAAAGTCAAACGCGCTCTAATGGGTGAGTCGCTTTTTAAAATTTACTGTGCTACTCTAGCAGAGTCAGTCATTTGTCGAAAATGGGTGCTTGGTGTAATACACCAACTGCCGATAGTCCTAGCTATGACCAAACTTATAAACAACAAATACAGTACGGAAGTAAAGCAAACATTGGCCGACGAAATTCAAGTCTTCCGCCAATGAATATGTAGGCGCTTTTTGATCCAAGTGCACGTTTTCGCCTAATTAAAATCAGCGTTTGTAGTTTTCTTTTTTTCTAAAATAAGCATGCTGGTGTTGGTTGTCTAATTAAAAATGTTTTATATTAACAAATATGGCACTGAGTCTATTTCAGTCATAATTGCTGTCCAAATTTTAAAGAAGAAAAGGCTGAAAGGTAACAAGCAAAGAGTCGGATAGTTTTAGTCGCTTTGTGTGATGCCATGCCTGTATTCGCATTTCATCTATGCATTGTGTTAACCACCTATCATTTTCAGCAATACTGGAGGACGGTTAGATGATGTTTTCGCTATTTTACGGATCGACAGCCGAATTGTTGCTCAGACTGAAGTACGTCCTGTTAGTCAACAGGCTTGGGACAAATGGTTTAGTGTCGAGCTTGCTAGAGTAAGTATTTTGTCGGGTTGTTATACTAGTTTTTAGTCTAAAGAACTTGAAATAGAAGTCTTTTACCGTGATATTCGCAGTATGTGCGGTTTTACCGTTGTAAAATTGGGTAACTTTTTGGAACATACTGGAGAAGCTGGAAGAGTAATACACTTAGAACCGCAAGGAGATTTATTTGCTGAGGTTTGCTTTTTTTTAAATGACTTTCTTTGAAAAATGCACACTTCCTTCACTATCCATGTTGTGAATTCACCTAGCGGTGTTGTTATGATCGTTGTTTTTTAGTTCAAATACATGAATCCCGTCGTGAGTCGTAAACCAAAGTTGGAGCGACAAAAGAAACTCTTCAAAGTAAAAGGTTAGTTTATGTTGCTTGATTTTTCAAGTTTTGTCGTAACCTTTTTGCTGTGAGAAGCTAATATGGAAGTCAACAAATATGTGGTTGATGTGTTGTCGTCATAAAAAATAGAACCCTTTGTTTTTTTTAACCTGTGTATTATCCTGCTGACTGTGGTTTTGAGGTGTTCCCAAGACGCAAATGGGTGTTGAAACAGTATCTCGCATGTTGAAAAGCCGTGATAATGAATCTATGTTGGATATGAATATCTCCGGTAAGTTTATGTTGCTAACCTGTGTTTAAAGATCACAAAAATAACGAATAATCGTAAACATTTTCTAGGGATATCAAAAGCTCCATCTGGGCCAGCTCCACCCATACGAATGAACAGTTATGATCCAAAGTATTTTCTATATTTTCCTTTTTATAATTGCTTTAGAGCAAATTATTCTACAAAACCTCCCCCTCCATTCAAAACACAAAAGACAGTTACTGGATTATATGAAGATGAAATGGTAACTACTATTTATTTAAGTATAATTTATAAATAATTTTCAGCCAAAGGCAAGCTTAGAAATGAGACGACCATCTGCACCAACACCCAAGTTACCAACAACAAGATCGGAAGAGAATGTGCTAAGCACTTCAGCTAATGCACGACCACCTAGTGTTCCAACAGCTTTACCTAAAAGTATTCTTTCAAAGCCGAAGGCTCCAGCAGTGACGGTCGAACAATTCCGATTAATATCAGTGTTAGGACGTGGTCATTTTGGAAAGGTAGCGTTATTTATATTATTAGTATTGCTGCTTAGGTTATTTTGGCTCAGCACAAACCAACTGTCGGGTATTATGCTTTAAAAATTCTCAAGAAAGGTGATATTTTGGGTAGAGATGAAGTCGAATCTCTTATGGTCGAGAAACGTATTTTTGAGGTATTATTTTATTCTCTTTTGTAGGCTTTATATTCAGGTAGCTTCTCGAGCTCGTCATCCATTCCTTGTCAATCTGTTTGCTTGTTTCCAAACTAGTGAACATGTATTTTTCGTTATGGAGTACAGGTAAAATTAATACATTAATATAAACTTTATTTAGTATGGGTGGAGATTTGATGAGACATATTCATGATGACATTTTTTCTGAGGAAAGAAGTTGTTTTTACGCTGCTTGTGTACTCTTAGGATTGGAATTTCTTCATAAAAATAATATTATTTATCGGTATGTATTAACACTATTGTAAACTTTTGATTGTTAGTGATCTCAAATTGGATAATCTTCTTCTCGATAAGGAAGGTTACGTGAAGTTAGCTGATTTTGGACTTTGTAAAGAAGGAATGGGTCCAACTGATAAAACATCGACGTTTTGTGGAACACCTGAATTTCTGGCTCGTTAGTTTCTTGCTTGTATTTTCAACTACCAATTTTCAGCTGAAGTCTTGACTGAAACTTCTTATACTCGAGCCATTGATTGGTGGGGACTTGGTGTTCTTATTTTCGAAATGATGGTATATTACTTTTGTTTTATATATATACTTTTTTTTTTTAGGTCGGAGAGCCTCCCTTCAGTGGCGATGATGAAGAAGAAATATTTGATAGTATTGTCAATGATGATGTTCGTTATCCACGATTCCTCTCCATTGAGAGCATATCAATAATGAGAAAGTTAATGAGGAAAAATCCAGAAAAACGCCTTGGAAGCGGAGAAAAAGATTCTGAAGAAGTGAAGACACAGAGATTCTTTAAACATATTAACTGGGAATGGGATCGCTTATTATCCAAAGACATCAAGCCTAAATTTGTACCGACGATTGTAAGGAAATTGTTATTAATTTATGGTAGTTTTAGAAAAACCCAGAAGATGTTTCCAACTTCGATGATGAATTTACAAATGAGAAACCGCGCTATTCTTCAGCAAAAGACAAACACGTCATCACAACTGCAGATCAGCAGCTTTTCCAAACGTTTGATTTTTCCAGTATTGCTTCTTAGAATGTTGTCTATAGTTGTAGTCGTTTATTAGTTTTACCTCCTTTTTCACTTGTTTTACACAGTACTATGCAATACATTCATACAGGTAGTCTGCCTCTACGCAACTCGCCTTTTCATTATGTTATTTGCTCACATTTCTTTCTCTACTTTGTGCCTGTGAGATCGGGATCTTGTAACCGTTATCTCCACCATACAGCCACTCCCGTGCCTCTGCTTTAGTATTTTATGGAAATGAGGGTAACGAAGCTTTTTTTTTCAGCTAATCACGTGTATTTTGTGATGAAGTGCAAAGAAAAATATAGTAACTGTGCCTCTCCTTCCTTACGTATGTACATTTATATAAGTAATAGTTCGCAGTTGATTTTCTATTATGTTTAAATAAAGATCTTTTAATTATGTTACCATAATGCTGCTATTGCATTTATATATTGCGAGTTTATCTTTGTGAAATTTTTAATGATTTCAATTTGAATAAGAATGCCAGAACTTGACGACGAGAATCCGTCAACATCAGTTAGTTCTGGTTTTTGGGTTAGTTTGTTTTATTTTTTTGAGTGTTTCTTTTTAGATTTTTAAAGATCCTGATCCCGGATTTACGCAGACATTCATCTCTATTGGAACTAATTTTATTTTATCAAATATGTTTCTTTACGGATTAACGGGTCGTGGAAAATTGTCATAGTAAGTTTTTTCACATATGTTCAATGAAGTGAATTTAGTCTTGTAAGCATGGCAACGATACCTATCTCTGTAGTAATGTGTATACGGGATTCCCAATATGATTATGAAAAATGGAAAGAGCTGAAAGTTCTCCGTGTCAAAGGAGTACCGGAAAGGTAAAATCATTTTGGCTATTTTGGGGCATCTGACCTCTTTTTTTGTAGTTAATAAGCTGTTTGCTTTGCGCGTAATCTGGACAGTGTTCGCAAGAACCAGGCTTCAGCCGTGATTTTAACCACTGTTGAACAACAATTTGTTTATCAACAATTAGTAGTTTTTTTGCCTCTGAAATTGCTGTATATGTCGCAAAAGTTGCCGCGTTTGAAAGAATGACATACTTTAAGCTGTTTTTCAGATTTCTTCCTTACAAGTGCAAATATGACTGGACAGATTATGAAAAGAAAATGCTACGAACAGAAATTGAAAAAAAGTAGCAATATGAGTAATAAATATAGGATATATTTTTCATTTCCCCATTGTTCAAGCTATTTTCCTTCTTGACAACATCGTCTGTCTAACGGCACCTGTTTGCGCAGTGTTTCAGTGAAGGTGTGCCCGCCCAATATAGGGGCGGGCTCCGTCTGTTGTCTCCTTTTCTTCCTCTTCCCTGCCCTTGGGCTATGTTGATACTCTTTCTATGTATAGCTGCAATAGGTGCTGATCCTTTTCGAAATGCTCAAGCTAGAAATTTTCTACACTATCAAGGACTCTTAGCGTAGGTTAAAGCCAGAAATGAAGTATTAATCAATTAGTTATCCTTATACTGCGCCACAAAGAGTATGGGACAAACCAATAAATGAAAGTAACATTCGGCGAAAGCCACAGGGTCCAATACTATATACAGATGCTGATTTTATAGGTAAAAATTAGAAAAGTATTCCATTTATATAGGCCCAGACGGTGTTCAAGGCGGTTTTGCAACGAAACAAGCAGCGCAACTCCAAGTTGTTCACCCGTCTGTACCGAATGAACAGGATTGGGTCATGACTGCGGGTAAATTTTTAACCAAGCTCATACATTATTAGGTAACGAATCATTGGTAGATAATGTGCTAGCTATTTCACTGAATTACGGTGGAAGATTGGTATCAATGGGATATTATTCAAACAATGGAGGTAATTAACGAACCAAATTGATTGATCCTTCTATTTAGCTGTCAGCTATTATGCTATCATGCACAAATATGCGGGTCCTGTGTTTATCAAACCAGGTCCAATGACATTTGATGAATTGGTGAAAGCAGTTCGGGAAAATGAATTGCGTGACTTGTCGTTAACACAAGTTTGTGGACAGGAAGAAACACCCGGCACCGTAACGTATACAACTTACTGGGAAAGGATACCAGATGTCGAGTTTCAAGTTAGAAAATTCCCTGAAGTAAACTTTGTAATTTAGGTGTGGTTTCCAGGGCAGCCGCATTCAGAAGAGCAGAGAAAACATTTTGAAAAAGAAGGTATGAGATTGTCTCATCTTTGTGGATGGTCCGAAGAAGGAAGGGGAAAGTAAGCGGCATCGATTTTCTAAAATTATTTTAGGTACATTGGCGTCTGGCAGAAACCAACTCTCGGTCCAAAAACGCACTATGAAGCACATTACGGTTTAACATTCGACGCCTGTTTACAAAAGGACAAACTACTGACTCAGAAGGGCTTTGTCGCCAGCTCCTTTCGCGTTTTCAACAATCGCCGTCAGGTTTGGGCTTTTCTTTTTGATCTGCGGTTTTTGTTCTTATAGCGCTCTTGTTTGTTCTAGTTTCTTGAGTTCGACAAGGTGCCAATTCATTGCCGGAAGTCCACGGAGGGGGTATCCAGTCTTGTGTGCTTGCGTTTTTGCTGTCCAGGCCGGACGACCGTGCGGAAATGCGATACGTTGCTGGTCAAAGACATAGAAACAGCCTGTTCTTGTTATAGGTCTTATGTACGGGAATATGGGAGCAAAGGGCAGGTCATCGAAGCCAAATTACTACTGGACCGGATCTACAGGCCATGTACAGGTAAAGCTGGTATACTTTCTATCATAATATCAATAGAAATTTTCGAAAAGAAGCACGAATGTTACCTAGGCAAATTAGTCATTTTTCGGACACCTATGGACAAATTCAGTTTGTCGTCTTATGGAGTGATTTAAACAGTAATCGTTATCTGGCACCTGAAAATATATGGGATAATAGGTAAGTTTCCCTAAATGTGATTTATTTCCTCCAGACCTATACCAGTGAGATATCTGAAAGGAGCGCCTGAACTATTGAAAGAGAATCAAATGGACTTTCTCGTACGACGAGTCGAACATTTTATGAAAGATCTCAACATACCCGGTCTTTCTATAGCTTTAGCAAAAAAAGAGAAACTCAAATTTGCAGCAGGTAGAACTATATTACAGTACTCGAAATGAAACATTTTAGGATTCGGTTTCGCCGATATAAGAGAAGAAGAGCCCGTCACACCTAATCACCAGTTTCGAGTAGGCTCCGTTTCAAAGCCTATCACAGCCACTGCCATTCTTTGGCTTGTGGATAATGGGGCCTTCAAGCTGGATGATAAAGTTTTCGGTCGTGAGGGCTTACTTAAAGACGCTTTTTCAAAGAGAAGAAGCTATAAGAAATATGTAACAGAGGTTACAGTTCGGCATCTACTTGAACATACTTCAGGTAAGATCTAATAAAACAGCAAGAAAATTATAGGCGGCTGGGATAACCTTCAATCTGACGCTGCCTGGATTCAACCGAAGCTAAACACAAAAGAGTTAATTGAATACGTCTTAGAGAATGTACCATTGGATTATCCACCAGGAAAACAATGGATTTATTCGAACTTTGGATACCAAGTTTTGGGTTTCATCATCGAATACTTTTCCGACGTTAGCTACGAGAATTTCATCAAGAAATTCATCTTCAATCCATCTGGTATCTACGACATCCAAGTTGCTCGACCTACAATCAGTGACAGGGCCACGTAAGTTTTTCAATAATCATTCAAAGAAAAACTAACAAATTACATACGGTCTAAATAAATACTGGAACAAACTACAGCCTGGACAAAAAACAGCCGGAAAAAACGAAAGAAAAATGTTGATTTTTTAGTTTTTAGCTGTTTGCATAGCGTTTTTTGTGGTACTCGTATGTGCTTTGTCCCAGTCTGCACTATAAAAAAATGTGTATTTTGAACTTTACCAACATAATGGGTTCAATGCGTGTCACAAAAAAACCCACAATAGGACAAAGGTTTGGTTGTTTTTCAAACCAACCTACATTCTCAAAAAATGACATTAGGCTGACGAATTCAACAAAAAATTCGGACATAGGGTTGTCTTTTTTATGAAACATCGCAAAAAAAAGAAACAAACCTTGACTTATTAAACTCATAGAATCAAGAGAATCATTTTACCGTTTGCTTTCCGAACTTTCATGATTCTATAGAAAAAGAAAATTACATTACAAGAGGAAGGTAAATTTAAAAAAAGGAGTGAGAACAATTTAATAACCTATCGTAATATGTAATGTTTTCTATAATAGCTCCAAACTCATTATCAATTTTTATGTCTAATAGATCATTTTTCATATAAAATAACTTACAATTATAAGTAAAGGAAAATAAAAAAACTGGCACTCAATTTGCAAATTTCTACCTATTTTTACTTAGACGTGAAGTTCTATACTACATGAGCGGAAATGGACTCGGGTTCAATCCCTACGAAATGTTGCCACCCCAAAGAATCGGCCCATGGGGCGGATGGATTGCCAGTCCTATTCAGCTGCTCATGTATATGGTATATCTTTTTTTACCCCTTGGTAAAAGAAATTTTCAAGACGCGAGTGGATGGATTCAGCTATCGACCGGATATTTTATCAAAACAAATGACAGATGAATGGACAATTCCAGCAACAGCTTCGAATGACACATATGGTGAGTATCTCATTTTAATGGAAAGGATAATGTTATTACATAGTGAGTATGATAACCAAAATTGATTTATCTATTTTAAAAGTCTTTTGTCGTTTTACTTTCATTTTTGTAATTGTATAGAATAACTCAATAAGTAATCAAATATTTAATCCCTATAAATTCAAGAATTTCTGAAAATGTTTAGGTTTGGGATGGTCTTTGAACATCATGGGATTCAATGGCTGGCAACATGACGGACGAATGCCTGGAAGCGCTGCTATGCTTGTTCGTCTCGACAACGGTCTCAGTATGGCTGTGACAGTCAACAAGGTTCCTTTTCTTCTCTTTTTACCCTCCCAATTTTGAAGGAATATTCTGAACGAGATTTTTTCCACGAGCTCGGCTACGTTCTGCACCATGTTGGCAATAATTGGGAGTGGTGGGATGGTGACGAAGATCTTTTTCAATCGTAGAAGATGACGCACAAAAAGGTACGCAGAGTTCCATAGCACAATTTTAATACGGGTATATTTATGGACAAAAATAAAGACTTGATAAGTTTATTAGTGAATCGAGGAAACCAAATTCCTCGATCCGATTATTGAGCGAAGCGTTTCACGACTATAGACAGTTCGTTGACGACAACAACAGAGATTGAAGAAACGCGAAAAAGTTGAGCAAACCTGGAACATTTTCATTTTTCATCGTTATTTTTTTTAATTTCTAAGCAAAATCGGATTTAACTATAAAACTACCTCAATTAGCAAATTTTTCACAAAAAGTTTTTTTTAAACTTACCATTTCTCTATACAATTTGACGAATAAAATTAAACATAGCGGGAATAAAAGTGCCCACACGTGAACAAGACATCGAGAAATCTGAAGAAATAAATTTAAAATAAAATTCCCTTTTTCTTACCCAAAACCAGGAATCGAAAAAATTTGTTAATAATCGGTTGTCATTCTCCTCTTCCATCGTTATTACAAACTCAAAATTATCCTCTAACAGTCGGAAAAAAAAGGCAAAGTTCATTAGAACATTGACGAAGGAGAAAAAGAACAGAAGGATTGGAAGTTGGCTGATAACTTGAAGTTTTTCTGGAACCTATCTCACCTATTAAGCGAGGAGAATGCCTCAAATTTCTTCGCTGGTCGGATACAAGAAATCAAGGAAAAAAGAAACGCAAAAAGGGAAGGAATCAGGAGCAGGCAGAGACTGAAAATATTTTTTAAATGCATCATCATACCGACAAAAAACCGCACTTTCTGACGAAATAACAAGTGCAATCAGTCGATTATCAAAGAGAGAATAGGCTAGGATCCATGGAATATGGACGATCCAAAATCGATAACAAAAATTATCCGCATAAGGATAGTAATTCTAAAAATAAACTTAAAAAGGGTATTTTACCGGTAGAAGATTCAAATATCGTTCCATAGAAACGGCCAAAAAATATAGCATAATGGTAAAGTACAAATTATCAATCGTCTGACGACCAACAATCTCCCAAATGATGTCTCGGAACTGTTCTTCCTCACCAGCTTCCAACTGTTTACTCCAAATTTCGTATATTTTCGCATAAAACATCGAGAAAAGCGAAATAAAAACCCATGCAGCGCTCCAAAAAAGATGAAATAAGGTTAAACCAGCCAGAAGGATTTTGATTCTGCAAAACTGAAATATTTTTTGAAAGAAAATTCCTCAGACTTGACGGCTTTTTTCTGCCTTTCCATGAGCATTGACGTCAGAAGAAGGGCATTAAGAAAGGTTGCTGAGAAATGAACAGTGACAAGAACGATGATAGAATGATTGAAGAGCAAAAATGAAGAGGACACGTCGAAGAATGATCTAGAAAAATTAATGGAACAGTATAAAAATATTATGAAAGATGAAATTCTTTTGTTTTAAATTCATTGTTAATTTATCTAAGCCTTTTTTGTAACCTTTTTGAGCACGCAATAGAAAATGTTTTATTTTGGTCATAAATTAGTAGAAATTTTTACATATAATTTGTAAATCTTTATTATTTCTTTCATTTTCAAGTTTTTTAAGATAATTTAAATGTAGATTCAGAATATAAAAAGAAAACTTTTTTTATGAGAAAAAAATAAGCTTCTTCCGCAAAAGGTCAAAATTATTCGAACATAGTTTGTTTGATTTTAATAACAAAAAGATGACGGTCATTCAGTGTTCTTCAATTACTGCTTATCATAGAAGCACTGTCTTCAACTCAGTTTAAGGGGAAAAACTTACTCATTATATTTCGTATCCAACAGTAGAAAATTGGATAACCATTTAGTTTCGGCTGTACTGTTCATGGTGATGATTGCCAATGATCGTACCAATTGGTATACCGGTAATCCAAAAGGGAGGGATTTGGAATGAAGTAAACAGAGATTTGTACTCGACGAAGGACGAAGCTGGCAATGTGGCGGAACAATTAGGAGGCCGTCTTGACTGTCAAGTGGCTTATTAGAAAGGTGAGAGAGAAGAAAACGAGTCAGAAATAAGCATTGTTTGAGGTCAAATTAACATTTTTGTGGTAGAAAGGAATCTTGACCTTGTTGAGATTTCCATACCCTCCGTTTTCATGCGCTTGAACCATTTCGGTCAACCATCTGTTCGCGGCGGCTGCGTGTCCATAAGAAATTAGAAAATTAGTAAGGAAGAAATAGTTGTAAAATCCTTGTTGTGTGGTCATATGTTGTTGAAATCGATGAATCGACGCCATCATCGCTCTCTCTGCAATTACGGATCCGGACAGGCTTGGCATGTTCCAACGCCCCTTGCCGAGGCATCGGATTAATTCTTTGCGGAGGTCAAAAACGACCCGAGGGACACCGTTTACCAACATTCATACGGAGTGAGTATAATTAGGAAACGAGATCTTTCTCTTCTTTCCGAGGGACACAACACAGTCGTTCAAGGACAACCTCCTCACATACACTCGGCCTAGAGGAGAAGATGGATGTCTTAATTTTTCTCCTTTAAGAGGCTGTATCTTCCAGATTTTTAGAGGCGTGTGTTTCGGGATATTTTATTTCTCTCATTTGCAATCGTCACAGTTTTATTCCCTACAATCCTTAAACTTCATTCTATAAAAATATTGGCTTCTTACATAAAAATATAAACAGATTTTTGACATGACAATACAATATCTTATTATGTGATAATTTATTATAACGTTTCATCAATCAATCTATTTTTTACATTTCAGTCGTTGTCTAAACATCTTTCTTTCTTTGTCTTTTATATTTCTACTCATTTTCTAATGATTCATTTCTATAAATATTTCTCTCCTCCTCACTTTCTTTCTTTCTTTCTGTACGAATCTAACCAGATCGTATAATCGCCTCTTGTTGTATGGGAACCTCCTTCAGCAATTACGGGGCAGTTGGGATGCCTCTTTCTCGTCCATTTCTGACCATCTGCCAGGGCTACTCATCCTTCTTTCTGACTAACTCTCTTTGTGTATGTGTGTGTGGGAGCAATGTATAGTGTCTAGTGCTTACTCATATATATTATCAGTCGTCACCGGAAGATTTTTATCTTCTTTTTTTTTATCTCAAAGTATAAACTAAAAACAAGTCCGAAGAGTACATATTTGTGTATATTTGCCGATCCCTAGTTCACACATAGACACACATTGAGACCACTTTTATGTCGTTTCCCATCATTCGAACCTTTATTGATCTATTTTCCTTTTTTTTCTTATCAAATTTTATTTTCAGGCATGGAACAGTACTTATATTTACAGGAAGATCAACTTTGCTATCAGCAATCAGGGCTTCTCGGTATGTTTTTTTTAATTCTTAGCAAAATAACAACGTAAAGGTATTGAACTCGTTGAGTGCTTTTAGGATATTCAGTAGTCAATCTGTTTTTACAATCGGTTTTTGATACTCGGAAAAATCGTGGTGACCAAAATAATATTACGTCTCTTATAAAAAAAGTTATTTTATTTATTAATTTCTAATTGTTCTTAAATAAGCTATTCTATTGTTATTGGGATGCTGCAGTAAAAAAATATGAGCCAGAAATAATCCTAGTTTTTTTTTATCGCTGAACTATCAGCAAATCCAATCTCCTACTTGTTTATGAATTCATTATAGGATCCTTTTCTCATTGCACACATTCCGTTCTCTTTTCATTTCCATCCTGACCCCCGTCGGTAAAGGATCGATGGAGGCGTTCCATGCAAATGAGCTCTCCGCCTCCTCAATATAATATGACTCACTGCCCATATCCGCCATATTTCGCCATCGTGTTTTGCCGTATTTTGCTAAAAGCGTGAACCTAGCTTTGAAGTAGTCCTCAAGCGCTTAGTTTTTTCCTACCTCAAAACGAGTCTAATCGAACGGAAACAGCTCATCAGTCATCCATTTCGGCTGACCACCCTGGCTGGTAATTGGGATGCAAATGGCCATCGATTGTTGCCAATCTGTCTCTTTCTCCTACTCCATCCAATTAAGCAGAGAGAAAGGAAACGCGATACTGATATTCTTCTGTAGAGATTATATTTCTACTTTCTCATTTATCCTTCTCGCTCTCATTCTTCTATTCATAGATATGTCCGATTACGAACGTGAACCGATGGAAGTCGAAGAGGGACAGCTGAATCATGAAGAAGGTAAGAGAAGAACCTTTTCCGTCTTCGAATTGCGATGATGTCGTTTTCTTTTTGCCGATGCTTTGTTTCTCAGACGATTAGTCATCATTCGCCGCCTATTCTCTTCTCCCTTTTTCATTCGCCTATCAACACCATGAGCTATCGCTACGGATCCTATAACAGCTCTCGCTATTCCTCTGATTTGCCCTCACCTCGTTACGATTCTACCAGACGAGATTCAACGGGGTATGGGTCAACTTATAGAAGGGATTCGAATTCCTCAACCTCCCGGTCTGGTGATTACGGATCTTCTGTTTATTCTCGTGCCGATTCAACTCAATCCTATGACTATTCTCCTCGTTATGATCCCGATAGATTTTCCAAATATCGCCAGCCATCCATTGTTGAAAGTCGGACCACTAACATCTTTTATAATTCGTATCCTTTAGAATCCTACGATGAAGCTCATCCAATTGCTGAGGATGTAGTAGATGACACTGAAAAGGAAGAAATTCACGAACGTAAATTTAAAACAAGAAAATGACTAACTTTTATAGAAAACAACGCCGAAGTTCTTCAAGAGAGTGATGTTGATCATTTCTCACCTGAGCCTGTTGTCGAAGAACCATCGGAAGAGGTTCTGGAATACACTCGAAGCGAACCCGAACCTGAACAACCTCGTGCTCCGTCGCGGGAAAACAATTACGTGACTGAGACAACCATTCGCCGTTCTTCTGTTGCATCACCAAATGAGAATCTCATTCCCGATACTGAAAATCCTAAGAAGCTTGGAGGAGGCGTTTGGCCTCCAAAAAACGATGATTACCAGCAAAATGCTGCCGGTCTCGATGAGGATCGCGTCGGAAAGAGTTTGTTTGTTCTTCGGACAATATATCAAGTTTTCAGAGCGTGTTTCTGACCTCATTGCTCGTTTCAATTCCGGTAGTATTGACAATGAAGGCTCTGGAAAGACTGATCCAAGCTACAAGCAAGCATATGGTGCTGGTCGCAGTGGAAAGGTCCACCAGTCTGTTTTTCAATGATTTTTCCGCCACGATACTATTGGGTAGCCATCACTTGCTTTTAAAATTTTAAGCTTGCATAACTAAATTATAATAAAGCTTTAAAAAATGCAGTCTGTAAAATCAAGTTAAGAGAAAAAGAAATAAAAGTTAACTATTTAAATAAATAATCAGCATTTTATACGAATATTATACATTGAGATCTTCCTTATTCTTGATCTTCGTGAGTAGTTGTACTAAGGCCCCTCTCCTGACGATATTTATTAAGATATCCTCTCACCCAAGGGTGATCCATAATCTGAAAAGAAAATATTAAATTTTTAATACAGCTTACCGCTGCCAATGACAAGCGTTGGTCAGGATATCGTTGTAAAATCTTTGTAATAAGGTCACGAGCACCTTCACTCATATGAGAAGGGAACTTGTATTTAACCTAAAGTGAAATAGAATTATTAAAAGGTAGAGATTACATTTTTGATATTCCTGTAAGTTACAGACTGATCATCGTCTTCGAATGGTGGCTTTCCGCAAAGAAATTCATAGCATAAGACACCAATAGACCAAACATCAACCTTTGTGTCATGTGCTTCGCCACAGATCATCTCCGGAGGTAGATAGTCCATTGTGCCACACATTGTTTGCCTTCTAAAAAACTTCAGTCAGCAAAAAAAAGTTAAAACTAACGGATTATTTCCTGCATGAACACTCCATCCAAAATCGGCTATCTTTAATTCACCATTCGCTCCTAACAACAAATTTTCTGGTTTAATATCGTAAAACAAGGATATTACAATTTAATAAAAGAAACTAACCTCGGTGAATTACATTCTTCGAATGGCAGTAGCATAACGCATCGGCTATTTGGAACATATACTGAAGTACATCAATAGTAAAAGATAAGTCGCAAACTTACAAGAGCTGCTTGATCTTCTTTAAACCTTTGAGCCTTTTGTAGCGCTTTGTACATCTCTCCTCTCACGGCATATTCTAAAATAAGATAAATCTAAAACTTAAAAACATTAGTAAAGATGTAAAAAAACCTTTTTGTCATCCCAAAAATGAGTAAACAGTCGAAGAATATTTGGATGCCGAAGGTGGGATTGAATTTCAATTTCACGCATAAGCTGATGCTCAACTGACGCCTTGAGTAGCTGTGATTTGAATATTACCTAAAATACTTAAACTGGGATGAAAAGAAAATCACTTTTACAGCGACAATAAACCCATTATTAGGTTTACTACGGGCGACGTAAACACTACCAAATTTTCCTTTACCTAACGGACGTCCAATATCGAAGTCTCGGAGATTAAAGTACCTAAATTGAGATATTATCATATCTGAATTTATATTGTACCCTCCACATGAATCATTCCATTTAGACGTAATAAATTTCTTTTCGGCATCAGTGAGTGAACCCAATGTTCTATTATGCTAAAATATACTTTTTTTTTTATATATTAACGTACTTACTCTTGTAAGATATGCTGCCCATGATTCACCATGTTTTCTTTCTGCAGTATATATAATGCTTGATTCATCCGCCGGCACATTAATGGGGCGAAGTGGCACTCGAGCGGCCATTCTGAAAATAACTTGTAAAAAAAGAATAAAAAGAATAAAAATAAACATTATAACGACGGAAAAATAAAGCAGAAAATTTGAAACGGATGATGTCCCGCCGTGACGCTGCTACGTGAAATTACGTATATAGGTTTATATCAAAGACATTAGTCAGTGAAAATCAACTCATATGAAAATTACTTAACTAGAATTATTCAAAAATTCTAAATATATAATTAAAGTTTTTTAACTTTTTTTTTAAAAAAAAATAAAATGAAACAAGAGTAGCTAAAATTAAAAGCAACTGTAACAATCATGTAATGTATTCAGTTTCTTGCAACGCCATATGTTTATCAATTCTTCCAATTTTCTTACTCTTTTCGTCCTTGTATTTCAATATATTATTAGGTTTTTTTATTTTTTTATTTCGTAAAAGTAAAGTATAAGAGGTACGGATAACACAGGTGATATGAGTAACCGGTGTAAACTGACCAGATTGTAGCTATTATATGGCTAATAAAGAAATGGGGTAGTAGCAAGATACCGGTTAAGAATACAAAAATTCTAGAAAAAGTTGTAAAAAAGGAACAATAATTCAATTGAAACTAGGACAGGCAAAAAAAAGAAAAAGAAAAGGAACGACTTTTGAGGGTCACATTCGCTTAAAAACGAAATGGCTTATCCCGTGACAATTTTTTTTCACTGAAGTACCACCAGGCGAAAAATCGCTTGACGATGAATTGTCCATGTCGTTCCATACAACATTTTCTAGAACCATCGCTTCTCCTGTAAAAATGTATTAAAGAAGATGTTATTTATCTTACCGAAAATTGACTCATAATACATGGGGTACTGGACAAGTTGAGCCATATCTGGAGGAATTTTAATGTGAAGATGGGTCGTCCTAAAGAAAAATAGAAATGAAAACCACTTACTCTTCGAATAGCGTATACTGAACAAGATGTTGGAGTGGTTTTTCACATTTCAAGCAGAGTTTATCTGTTCGAGTCACACTGTTTGCCGAGTTTTCATGAAGCGATCCGAAATTCACCTTGTGATTAATAGCCATGTAGAATGGATTTTCGATAACAGAAATCATTTTGTTTTCCTTTGAAGGCTAAAAAAAGCACAACATAAAAGGTTCCATATTTACTTACCTTAAAGCAGTCGCTACTACAGCAGAACGTTTCTTCCATGAAGACATCACAACATTCTTTAGGTTGGTTCGATCCTTCTGAAGATTTTTGTGGAGGAAATTGATTGACATCGTCTGATTCATCCAATTCCTCCTCCATATCATTGTTCCGAGGTACAATTGGTTCTTCATTATTCTTGATCTAAACGGGACTCGTTAGTAATTTCTTTTATGGCTAGATGAAATCTTAACAACGATCCCGTCTCGGTTGAAATTTTATTCCAAAACTGTCGATATCTTTCCGACTTTCAGTATTATATTTGGAAAACCCAATATCGTTAATACCTACTTTGTTGTAACTCTTCCGATGGGTGAAAGCATTTTTAACCCGTCCTAAGCCATTCTTCGCTTCCAACAAAGCTTTTTCATGATAATCTTTATCCTCCGCCGTGAGATTGGTAAGGAGAATAATCTTTAAAATCTCAATTTTTTCAATCAGCTCTTCCTTATTCTGTTTCGTATACTTTGGTGGTCTTCCACGCGCTTTACTGGGAACTAGTGGTGGATCCACGTTTTTTTTAATTTCGTCTTCTTGGGCTAAAAAAGTAGCTAACTACAGAAATATGACGTACCATTCGGGAGTTCCTCAGATTGGAAAACGACTTTATGTTTTGATTCTTGTTCTAAAAAACACAATTTTACAAAAAATGAAGCTTATATGTTATATGTCAAATTTGTTGAACATGTTTTATTACCCTTTTCTGCTAAATTTTCATTTTTTTTTTTAATTTAATCAAACCGAAATCTTTCATTTGATATACAAGTTTTTGTATAAATTTCGGTATTTCTATAATTCTAGAGACATCTAAAGAAATAAATATTGCATTTGAAAACTCAACAGAGAAAGACTAATCATCAACGAATTTGTTAGATTTACACAAAAATATCTGAACTAAAGCCTCACCAGAAATTTGTTTCTTATCTTCAGTATGCCCATCAATACCATTCTGGACGTTCGATTTTATATGAGCAATAAAATCTCTTTCACGCTCAAGTAGATAATCATTTTTTCTATTATTTGGCAGAATATCCTAAATATTTGATGTATTCGGCAGAAAAATCTGCATTTTTTTTGTTGTTATTTTAATCTAAGTATCAGGGAAACATTTTTGTTCTACATTATAATTTACTATTTGATCATTCTAGGCATACACAAAGGATTTAAAATTCGCCTTAGAAAGCCTAATTTATTAACCCATATCGGTTTTTGTCAACAACAAGATTTTTGTAAATCTACCTTTAGGCAATCGACTTATTTTATAATATTTTTGTTTATATGGCAGTCATTGATTAATTCCCTGAGTCGAATCCTAGATAATATGTATGCCTACCTGCTTGTCTATCGTTTCTTCATTGGGTACGGTTTGATCGTCTTCCATTTTTTCGTCGGGTACGCATTGATCTGCAACTTCTACTTCCATCGGTTTATTTGGGAATCTATTATCTTTCAAATTGATGATATTAATAAACCTGTTGTTAGGGATATTGATGAATGTTGTGGTGAATTCACAATTATTCGGCTTAAAGTACTGCAAGTCCTGCTGGAGAGAGTGGAGGTTTCTGTTAAAAAGTGCTCCTATAAGATCCATGGATGTTCTTAAAAAAAAAAAGTTTACTGAATAAAGAAGTAATAGTGATGAAAATTTTCTAAACAAACAAGAAAAAAGGTACTCACTGGTTTTCCCCCATCCTGGATAATAATTTACATCTGAAAAAGCAAAAAGATTTTTAAATTAATCAACTAACTGAAAGTAAATGGTAAAGGCTTAGAGAAGCACAGGAGAAAAAGCGACGTGAAATGGAGCGCATATCTTTCTCATATGTTGAAATAGTCGGAGATATTTTTTTTATATTGTACTAGTTTTAAAACTAGTTTTGCTTTTTATCTTATCCTTCGTTTTTTTTGAAAATCTTATTTCACCTTATCATATCCAGTATTTTTATTTCTAGATCATCCGCCTTCAAGTCTCAAAACTTTATTGAGTCATCCGGAACAATTGAGACGATAATTACCTTTTGTTGTAAGTTGTTGCAGTTACTTCTTCGCTCAACATGCTAAAAAATAGAAAATTTTATATTGACTAACACTAGAAATAAATAAAGAATAATAACCTTCTGTTTTACCGTATCCATGAATCTTCGATTCTCACTCCAAAGTGATGATGGCTGTGGCTTGATGAAGGTGTTTTATTGTTTCCAGTTTCTCGTGAACGTGTGTTTGTAACATTAACTGTGAGATTACAACACACTTTATGCCACGTTGGATCTGATATTGGCCATCGATTAAGGAAGAACTCATTTTCACCGCGTCAGCTAATAATTTTTTATTCAATTCACACTGGTTATTTGTGAGCATTACTTGGAAGCACCTATAATTGCATCTTAAAATCTTGCAGGCATATCCCATATGGTTCTTATTGGAGAATGATTTATTGTAAATCTTTTTCGAAACAGATATACTTAATATTTTTGCATGTCTTTTCTGGAAAATATTGGTGCCATTCTTCATTTTCAAAGTTCCAAATATACCAAGTGGTATCTGTGGGACATTGGACATCAGATATCCGACCACATGTACCGTCGCGTTTGATGAAAAAAGTCAGTTTCATTGGCGTTTCTGTAAAATTAAATGAATTCTTACTCACTCTTACCGAAAATGTTCTCATTATATTGTGGAAAATTGATCATCTCTTGATTATCTTCTTTTTTTGGAAGTTTGATTTTTCAAAGATAATCTTTCCTGAATGCAATTACGGAAGTTTTGATGGATTTTTATGGTCATGTTGACTACGAAATGAATCCGATTGGCGGCTCGTTAACGAAACTATATTGTTTCACTAATGTGTGCAATGAGTGTCATCTCATAACATACGAAGAAATTTATAAAAGCAAAAATTAAACGCTAACCATTCATCCATCGAGAATTCATCTACTGCTTGAAGCCGTTTATCACATCCCGGACACTTCGAATCTGATTCATATTCATACTTCGAAGTTAAGAAGAGTTCCTTGAACTTCACCCTTTCCTTTCCATCTCATTTAATGCCATGAGGAATTTCCCCAGAATGGTGCATAGTAGTCTTCGTATAAGGCTGCGGTAAACTAATGAACTATAGATTTTTATTTTACCTTAAAACCCTTGAAACAAAGACAATGAATTTTTTTCACTATCTTAATCGTATTGCAAAATTCGATATCAATATCATTAAGCACCTAAACTGAATGCTATATACTATGGTTAAAAAACCTCAGTCAGGTTCATGTTATTCGCAGGATAGTTGAAACCCCGCCAATGGTTAAAGAAGTGAGCTTTTGTGATTTTGTCTTTGATATCGTGAGCTGTCTTCTGATGGTTCAAGCCATTCCTACACTGCTCCTTGATCATTCGCCACTCATTCGCTTTCTCCCTACAGAATTTCTTTCGTTCTTCAGATTTGCATTCTTTTTTTTCCAGTTCTTTGTATTGCTGTATAATTTCTTCATACTATAATATTAAAAAGTTAAATAAAAATCTTACTTTTTCCCATATCGAATTCGTTATATGTATCTTCCTTTTGAGGTACAACATGCAGTCATGTCTCTAAATTGAACCTTCTGTCCATTGAAGTTTTTGCTTACTGTCTTTCTGTGTTTATGCTTCCAGTAGATTGTGTAGCTATTAGTCGATTGTTCCATCGTTCTGAAATAATGTAAAAAACACAATTGAACATTTAAAAAAGTTGTCAAAACTGTTTAACTTTCAGTTACTTTCATTCACTTGATCCACAGTTTCGAGAAACAATTAAAAAAAATCAAAACATACGTATTTGAGAGGATCTTTGGCTGCCGATAGGTTCGCTATTCTATAAAATCATCATAACTAGAAAGCTATTGGAGGGCCATAAAATTCATAAAAACTGAACTTACTGTATATGGAATGGAAATTGACATGTCTTTTAGGTGAGGAGTAAGGAAGAAGGATAAAGTTTTTCTCCTCCTTGGTTATTTACTGATGTTATCTAAGAAGGGAGAAATTCAATTGACTTATCAAAATTTTTTAGTGAGAGAAGCCATAAAAAATGACGAAAGATATTCTGTCAAACCATTTAACAAACAAATGAGGGATGTTTAAATATAAACCTAGACAATTCAATATGTGTATCGACGCATCTAACCCCTTTTACTTCTTTTATCTTTTGAATTAAATTTTTTTTGAAGAATCTTTATTACATTACTCAACAAAGCATCTTTTTTTTGGCTAACGGCCCGAGATCTCCAACCCGTTCTTCTTTTCCTTCTGTCTCATTTTAAACGATGGCTTCCTCTGTAGAGCAATGACTGGTCGAGTCCTTTGCAACTGACTTATAATTCATCAATTTTTTTATCATTATTAAACTAACATTCTTAGATGAAACGCTGACTTTCATAACGAGGGGTGAGGTTTCGGGACAACCGTTGGAGACAGCTGATGGAGGGGTGCGTATCTCATTAGCTGTGGAATCTAAAACATTTGAGGGGATGAAAGGCATACGGTGATTGGCAGAACATTCAGTGAAGCGGAGTTGCGGAGGACCAACATTCCTCATTTGGCGGGCGGACTTTCTGTCATGACTTTGGTGAAGCTAAACGAATTTTTTTAAATTTATTTTTGTCCATGATTGGAGGATTCGAATTTTGGCAAGAGTCGATTTTTAACTCTAGTATTCGGTTCACTAGTTTTTCCCACAAATGTTGCTCTCTTACCTGTCTGTTCAGTAGTCCGTAAAGAATGAAATTACAGCTAGAGTTGATGTATGGCAGAGCGTGGACCCCATACATAAAATAAATGAATTTGAAAGTTGGTGTCTCCATCATATTATCCGGTTCCATTATCTCTACGTATAACGAATACATAACCGAGATCCAGTAGGGAGTCCAGCAGATAAAGTGAAACATGCAAATGGCCAATGTATAGACAGCAATGTGTCCAATTGGAATGTTTCCATCAACTTTTCTACTTAACGCTTGACGAACGGCAGTAGCCTGTTTGTAGAGCTTGTAAAGCATTTTATAGTAGAAGTACATCATGGCGATCAGTGGAAGTAGATAGGCCTAAAATATTAAGATATTCTATCAAAAGTACCAGGAAGAAGCAATAGAGGGTAAAAACGATGAATAAACTGTCGCCGAGATCATCAACACATTTGTAAAGATGCATTCGGGTGATGGCCTTATTAGCAATATCTAACTTCTCATAAAGAATCAGTTCCTGAAAATTTTAACTCCTATTGACACTTTACAACATATTGTTCCATAACGTTTGTATGAATTCGTTGAAAATACTTCTTTTCGTTTTTTTAAAACTTTCTTTTCACTTTTCAGATGCGATTTTTATTTCTCTTATTTTTTATTCTAGACAGATTTCAAAAAAATATTTTTGTATATAATATGCAAAATCATTATGATACTAGGTGATGTATAAGCATCTGAAGTTCAAATTTTTGAAAAAACTTCATCATCTATTTATACCTCGTTGTTTTTTAATTTTCTAAGAATCTAAACGAAAATATACACAACTCTATTTCAGATCTACCTAAAAAAATAAAGTCCGCATTGGAAAATTCAATTGAGAACAATTAAAATTTTCAACGAATTCGTAATTCAATATATTATTCGAAATAATAGATACAGAGATCTATTATTTCTAATTTAGTTAATGGCAGCCATCTAACAAAAAAGAAATGGAGTAACAGGAGAGTGGAAAGTTTTTTCTTCTCCTAACTTTTTTTCTTACCTTCGAATGTGCGAATAAGAGAATAGGTAATAGTAGGACGCATGTGAAGATTAACATTCCTCCAAGGACTCTTCCTACCCATCGTTGATCTCTAATCTAAAATTGTTTATTTTATTTTTAAATGTTTTTATACCTTTAATGGATGACAAACAGCGCAATAACGATCAATGGAAAAGGCCACGAGAATAAAAGTCGAAAAGATTTTCCCAATGTGTTCAAGAAGACGGAAAAGTTTACAGGCAACAGTTCCAAACATCCAAAAACCGAGAATTTGGTCGATGATCGTCATTGGAAGAGGTAGCATGGATAAGAAATCAACAATGCAAAGTACACAGATATAGGTAAGCGTGGTATTATGTCGTGATCTGGAGTCATTAGCCTGAAAAAATAATCATGGATTTCGTTAAAACAGGCAACCTCACCCTCACGTAATGAACTACAGCCAGTATGGCAGCATTTCCACATGTTCCTACGACAAATAAAAATCCGTAGAAGGCAGCAATTGCCATGAGATTGCCATTGTCATGGTTTGATAAAGGAAGAGCATAGTTAATTGTAAACTGAAAGCAAAATATTGAGGTAATTTCTTGAACTCGGTTAATAACATCTTGGGTGTTTCTATATCATAAACGAGGTAAAAACAGTGAAATTTATTTGTATTAGTCGAGTTCAACAGCGAACTTTTGGTCTGATGAATTTCCTTTGAAGAGTTAGGTTAGCCTGATGATGTCATAGAAACTTGTCAAGCGTAGTTAATATATTTTTCCGCAATTATAAAATTTTTTTTTACCAATTCTAAAATAATGCAAATATCGTGACTTTTTTTCAATTTTATTTTTTTTTGAGGCTGAACTAGGGAGAAAAATAAAAAAAATGTACAACACAAAAATTTACATATTTTTCCAGGACTGCGTAGCATGTTACTTATGAAACCATTTTCTTTCATTCTCTGATTTTAGTGCAATATTAGTTTAATAAGTTAGGAGTGAAAATTATTAGTTTTGCGCATCCTGTCATCCAACTGCTATTTTTAGAAATGCTACCACTAAGCATTAAAGACTGAAAGACTAGAGGTTTAACACCATTCGAACACCCTCCCTCCCCTTCCCCAGAGACTGGAACTTACCCGTCTATCTTGTTCTAATACATGTGACCAACCGGCAATAGTCCCCCAATCCTTTGACTGAATAATATAACTGATATCAAAGTTATCTGGAGAGATGTTCTCTTTTTTCCCAGCCATGATAGAGAAAAAGAAAGAGAAGAAGGGGATAGAATGAATTCAGGGACGGATTATTCCCTTAGTCACGCCCCGTCAATTAGAAAAATGCTGTCAAATGCAGTGAATCGTGCAAGAGAGAAAAAAAACTTACATTGTCGGGATTATCGTCCTCGAGTGGATCCATGATGACAGATGTTCCGATCACAACGAAATCCACTCTCTTCAAATTGTTTTTTTTTCTCGGAGTGATATAAGAGGGAGGAGAGTTCGATTTATGAACGCACCGACAAAATTGAGAAGAGAATGGATAGAAAAAGAATGAAGAAAGCAAAAAGCAGAAGGAATTCGTAAAGAGGAAAACAAATTAACGTCAATGGATTTCGAAACTTTTTTTTTAAAGAAAAGAGTTGTTATTAAAAATTCGAGATTAAAAAACTTTCTAATTTCTAGAAAAATTTTGTTTTCTATTTTTTGTGTTGTCATTTTTGGTATAAAAATTCATTTTTTTCCATCACGAAAATATAAATAAAAAAGTTCTTCAAGAAGATAATTTTAATTTAAAATTAAAACTTAACAAAGTTATAAAGTGACTCTAGCCCTCCTTGTTTTTTTTTTAACAATTTTGAATAAAAAATGAATCATACGATCTTCTCTATAAGCTCTATTTTCTTTTCTGGTCAATGAAAAATTAAATTTCATAAAATCAGTTTCAACTAAAATACAGAATTGAACTTAAAGTGAATGAGGAAATAGTGGAATAAGGTCAAAATTGCCTTTTACACATTCAGCTGCCGTTATGTTATTGAAAATGGAATAACAAGATAGTTTAGTAGAACGCTCAAACGTACTATAAATAGAATTAAACGGAATAATCACGTCCATCATCTGGTTATTAATTGAGCGAAAAAGATTAAATTTTGTTTGAATTCATTCTTTCTTAACTTTTTATGCCAATATGAGTCACAAAAAAATTGTAGGCTTTTAGGCTTTTTAGAAGTAGGCAAAGTTTTCAAAAATTTCTTACAATTGTTGTTGTCCGGTCGTTATCCACTTGAGACACTTCCATGCAAATTTGTGACGACGAGTAAATAAAAAAATAAATGAAGTGGTGGCTGGGAAAGAAAATGTTTGCCGTTGAGACAATTGATACTGATAATGAGGCAAACAGAGTTATTCAGTCGAATGATAAAAAAAGGAAGCGTCCTTTCTTTTCCACAAATATTGGTGGGAAATTGGCGTGGGAAGACAGATGAAATGTCAGAACTACACAAGAAGGAGAACATTGGTGATGTAACAGTATTATTCAGGGAATTTTTGAAGAAGCTATCCATCATTTTGAACAATGTTCAATTCAATTTTCAAAATTTACTCAACTGATCCTTCAATTTTTGATGCCTACACGAAATATGAGAAAAACCTCTTTCTGGGGCGCTGCTAAATGAATAAGAGACGAGGAAAAAAAGCCTAGGAATTATGAACGATGAAGGCATGAAGAATGTTAAACAGAGAGGGAAAAGCAGGAAGTGATCCTTTGCTTAATTCGATTACGGTAAGTAATCTACCGAAACTGAATTTATGGTATCGTTTTTTGCGAAGTATCCATTTTTTTGAGTACAGCTAAATGAAGGTTAACATTGAACAACAACAAAAATGGAAATGCTTGTTACTCTATTAAATATTAAAATGTTTATGAACTTAATAGATTTTATCTCTTTAAATAGGTTCAATCAGAACTACTTTTCAGTATATAAAAAAATAAAATACATGCAGCTATAGAAATATATAGAAATAGTATAGAAAATTATGAAAATACAACGGAATATTGACAAAATTACAACGAATTTATGGGCGCACAACGGGGATTTACCCCCACCCAATTTCAATTTCGAGTAATCTAAAAATTTCAGTATGTCATTATTCTCGTTAATCATTCACCTTTTGCTTTTACACTCTATTCACCCTCTAAAAATTCAATCTTTTCACAATTCATTGCCTTTTGATTGAAAAACAAAGATTTGTTCCTATTTTCGTTTCTTTCTATAATTAAAGGTTTGCTCACGATAAATCTTACTCATTTCTTTCTAATTTACGAAGCAGAAAATATAATCAGAAGGCGTTATGTGAATTTCATTTAACTATGTCACATCGGAAATGACAATAGAGATAAACATTTTAAAACAGATGAAATAAGTTAATGTAAATGACAGAAAGACAGGTGGAAAAGGAGAATGAATATTATGGACAGAAAAGCAACTTTGAGGAGATCTATTTTTGCTACTTAAAATAGGCAAATTAAAATCAAAATTGTTTTTCTTCTATTCTTCCAATCTTTAAGGTACAATCTCACGCAACTTGAAGTTCAAATTTCCAATAATCTTTTCGATGCTAGATTTTTTGAAGAATGTGTAGAATTTTTCATGTTGGTTAATTAAGTTTTAAAATTGATGTTTATTTACTGATAAATGGGGATACTGCAATGGCCGAGACTGAAAATTGTTAAAAAAAACACTAAACCGTGACCGTACAAAATGAACCAGGATATCGGTTATATGAAAGATTAGCTAGGATTACATTCTTGAAAACGTACTTATTTAAAATTAAAAGATTGTTCCGCTCAAAAAGTAACAAAAACTAAAGACAAACAGCAGGACCACTATCCAAACTTCTACAACAATTACTTTCCCTAACGCCGATGCTCAAACAATATTTGACATCCTTCTTGAAAATGTGTAAACATCATTCATTTTTCTATGGAGAACAGAAAAACATGGAAACATAAAAAAATTTTCCGTATAAAAGTATAAAATGATATGAAAATAACCTTCATCGATAAAAAAGACAGAGCTCGCGTTTGAACTGAGTTTGCGGAGAAAATTAGAAATGTCAAAAACACTTCCGACTTCAGAAGCAGAAATTTTTAGTAGGGGAGAATATATTAGTCGAAAAATCGAGTAAAGTGGTGGATACAGGAAAAAGGCTTAGATTTAGCCCTAGAACGCCTGGCTTCTTATAAAATTTTTATTCTTAATTAAGGTAAACAGGCAAAAAGCTGAAGAAAAAGGAGAAGACGATCAGCTTTTTACGGCTATATGATTAATAGGTTAATCGGCTTTGCCAACAAAGCCGCTAGCAACGCATGAAATAATTATTACCGGCGGCCCCCCCCTTCACCTGACGCCATTTATTTTTTTATAACGATTGCTTTTATATAGGTATGAAGAATGAAGAAGAAAGAGATGGGTTCCAATGGAAGAAAAGAATGGACGATGGGTTAATTAATTCTTTTATTTTTCAATCTTTTGTTTTCGTACTCACTAGACATGTAAAGGATAGGTCAAGCTACCGTATTTCTTTACGGTTGACCTAGCCGTTAATCAACGATTGTACTTGTGAATAACATTTCTGGCAGATACTAACATTTGTTTGTTATATAATGCATTAAAGAAGAAGCTAACAAACAAGGATGCAGCTTTTTTGAATTTTTTAAAAGAATGATATAATTAATAGTACTTTTACTAGGTTTTATAGGGTTGACGTGTTCTAATTTGTTTATGATCTGCTAATTTTTAGGGAAATGGACAATCGCAGTAATATTACGCTAACAATTTTATCTAAAAAATAGTAGTAGGTAGTAGGCCGAGTGACTCACAGTTAACTACGTATTGTGCGTGATATGAAATAGCATGACACGTTTCAATATTTCAAAGTATATGGCTTCCAAAAATCTAAAACTATCCATCCGAGCACACGAACGCTCTCTCCAACAAAAAAAATCAAATAATCTAAATTAAAAAGAAATCCTTCTCTCATCTAATTAAATTTATTAATGAAAATAAAAATAATTTCTTTCATTTTATACAAAAAATATGGGTCACGTTATTTAGAAATAATCTCCGAGAATGTTCCCACATTCTTGGAAACTATTCTCAAGACTACAGTATTTTTAAATTGTAAATAGAATGAAGCAATGTAAATCTATTTATATGATAGGGGATATAAAGGAACAAAGAAAGATGAAAATGCAGTCTATACATAGTGACCAATACTGCGATTCAATTAATCAACTATGCCTGTTGGTTAACAAGAAATATCTTTCTTCAAATTGAAAGGTGAAAGAGATTAGCTATTTTCCCTTTTATAAAGAGACAGTTTACAATAAAAAGGAAGTGCTGACAATTGGAAATCGAAGTTTATTGTTCATTTCAGCTGTTGATGGACAAGACCAATGAATGTCTTGGGATTAATTAAATAAGGGGGCGTGGGGAGATCCATAGGAGATGATGCCAAACGTTATAAAACTAGCAGAAAGATGGAATGAGAACTTTGACATCATGATCTATTTAAGTCCTGTGGTTGCTTTTGAAAACTTCAAAAACTTCAGAGCCGATATCGTTTCCCAGAAAATTATCATGAAACAGCTGGTATTTCTCACTTTCCAACAAGTCTAACTAATTCTTGAAAAGCAGTTATACATTATTCGATTTTGTATGTCTAGAAAATATTGACAAAATAGCATTTTAATAGTGGAAAAACTATAATTTGATGATCTGAACGTTTTTTTTCTGATACTCTATTTTTAATTAAAAATTTTAATCAAATACTAAAGCATAGAATAAATTTAAGACATGAGAAAGAAAAAGTTGATACTTTACAAGAACTGAATCAAAAAAATTATTTTTTAATTCCATGAGAAACAACTTCAGTTGAAGAGCTTCAAGTTTTTACAACTAGTATTGAATGTTTTTAAATGGAGAAAATGTAAAACCGAATACGTCTGCCAACCGAAAATAGCTATTTTGCATGATATCCTACGACAAAAAAACAAAACACATGGATATCACCATTCTTTTTTTTAAATTGGTCGAGTTTTGAAAGTTGACTTGGTTATTCTCACCCTAAATAATCAGACATCCCATATATTCTCAGCCAAAAAAATGTGAGAATTCTGCAGCGCACGCTCTCCTGACTCAGATAAAGTTCGTCTATTAACCACGCAATATTTATTTAGCGGTGTATTAAATTTGAAGGAGGAGGGAGCAAAGGAAACAAAAAAGCACAAACAGAAATCAGGGATTGCTTCCATGTGATATTCAGAACTTGAAGGAGGATTGAAAAAAAAACTGAATATTTTGGATGAACGTCACTTTTTGTTTTTGTGGTTGTAACTCAAGAATATGTAGGTCCAAACTATGACAAAGAATAATTATAACTACAAGATGGAAAAGATCAAACATCTTTATAATTCTAACGTCAGGGTAGCCGGTGGTTCCATCATAACCAATAATTTGTCTTTGTTGATACCTTTTGAAAACGCTACATCGAATAAAAATATTTAGGTGAGCAGCTGGCATGAAGATTTTTGATAAAATCAAGTTTGTCTATTACTTTACAGTGTTGCTACATTTAGTAACATTGTATGGTATATATATTTATGCAATGCTAAACAACATTTTTTGATAATTTTTAGGATGTTTTCACCTTTCTTTCGGTTTTTTTTTCAGAATATTATGTATTAGGTTGATAGGAAATGAATTTTTTTCTTTAAAGTTGCAGATTCAATGTCTGTATTAATTTCCAAATCACTCTCGAAGGTATAGTGGAGTACTTGACATTTTCTGATTATTTTATTTTTTTGTAGTCAGATAGTTATTTTGAACTTCGATATCACAACTTTAGTAAACCATTAATCATGAAAAACAAAGGATTTCGTAAAGTTGAAAAATTGTTAATCTAACTATCTTTCAATTTTATTTAAATTATAAAAGCAACAAGAAAGCAAGAATTTAGCTAGGAAACCCCCCCCCCCCCCCCCCCAAAACGACTAGGAAAAGAACCCACAGTAACTTCATCTGCAACCGAAAACCTTTCTTCCCGCGAAGCCGCTGAAAATTTTCTCCAAATGCATGAACATGAGAAAGATTATAAGCTAGCTCCTCCTTACGAAAGAGAAAGAGAAAGACGAATAATTACTGGTCGCCTGTGCAAACAATGCCAGCCACGTTGTGTGTATCTCGGAATGTTTGGAACAAAAATCATCCGGAGATCTATGGAAGTAATTTATAAAAGCTTTTTGTTGTGATCGTCTCTTTGAATCTATTAGCTCCAAATTTCCGGCTATTTCCTCTGTCCCACCCGCCTTATAGAAGTTTGCTATACTAATCGAGAAAATTTGTTATGCCATAGTTGGATTATGTAACAAATGAAGAATGTGGTGGAATAGTGTCGGTTTTCAGTCAGAAATTGGACAATTGTTCTAGGAAGGGTCGGAAAAGACAAAAAAGTGTCCGGACGGCTCGAGTTACATGATGACAAACGAATCTCTGTCTTTAAAGTAGACAAAAGTAGAGATCGGGGGAAAGAAGGATTAATTGGTGGCTTCAAAAAAATGGAAAATAATAAATAAGTTATTTCCCAAAAATCTCAAAACATATCGTCAATTTTTCCCATTTTAAGTATAAGAACGTTTTTATACAACGAAAATTAGGGTATTTAAATTTTTAAATCTTGGTAACACCTAAAATGTAAAAAAAATAGAACTAAAAAACTGGAATATAGGATGCCACTGAAGAAAAAAAGACATCTAAATACATTTCATGAAGGACTGTATATGATCATACAACACCAATAATTCAATAAGAATTCAGCAACTAAGACCTTTGTTCTTCCAATAGCAAAGCCATTGAAGAACATGAAATCTGATTTATCAAATCTGCTCTCAAGTAGATTTGAAGCACTATCACAATAACAAGTTTTGATCATTTCTGAGAAAATCGGAAAAAATAGTTAATTCAAGTACTCAGATCGTAATCTATATAACGAAATAAAAAACACAATTCAACAGAGGATAAGCATTTTCAAAGTGCTCTTAACATTTCCTAAAAAAACATTTATGGAAAAAAATTGTGAATGTGAAGGACATATTTAATTACTATTTCACATACCCTGCAAATTGGAAGGCAATTTTCTTTCTTAAAATTAATTAGATTTCAAAAATTCAGACAAATTTGAGTACCGAAGATCGAGTGGCCGGAATAATTTTGATGCAGAAATAGAGATCAAACATGGCGATGGGTAAAGGATGAGGAACAATAATAATGTAGAATTTTCACATGGAATTTAACGAAAAAGCTTTCAAGATAGATTGAAAAGGCATGATAAATCCGTCGAAAAGAGGCGAAAAACCATTCGTCACCTTGGCTAATGGACCAAATCCATGAGAGGAAAAAATTGAAAAAACTACACCTCCGTCTTTTTTTTGTTGAACTTAAAATTAAAATTTTTTTAAAATCATTTAGTATATTTTCAATGGAAAAAATCGACCAGCAAGACCCATTGTTCGTCCTCCTTTAATTTTTCGAGATATTGCCTCTTTTTACTCTTTATAGTTTTCCCGGGGGATTTTTTCCATTGGAAGTAGACTATATTTTGGTTATTTTGGTCATCCCACTGGCAAATATTTGTGAAAATTATCGAGTTAAATTATTTTATGCATGTCTCGCAAAATTTACATAGAAATTATTTTTTACATTTTGAGTCAACAATTTAAAAAAAATTTCCAAAGTGCTAAAAATTCCGTAGGATCCAAAAAATTTTCTATGATGAGGATATGCAAATGTTAATCTTTTGGATGTTCTAGATGTAATTCGGCTCATACATAAAAACCAAATTAATGTCATCGCAGAATTAATTACATAAATAAAGAAAAAAGGAAGACGGAATAGCAAAGGAAAGATTATTTGAGACAGCCTATTAGCAGGGTTTCCCACCCTCACCTCCACCAGTAAACAAATATGAAATAGATCCTTGGGGGACTACGGTGATAAGAAGAGACAGCCCAAGCAATATTGGTGTTTTCTACGTCAATTGATATTCGTGCCAGCTGAGGATTAGTTTTATATTATACGACTGATCATATGGATGTTTAAGCCGGACAACCTCGCTTTTTTCCGGACCTATGACTACTCGTAGGTGGTTATAGGACTGAACCGATAAACGATCGAGATTGTATTATGGAGAAAAGAATAAAACACACATCAAAATAACGAACTCTTGTTGTACAAATGTAGATAGTAACCTATATCTTCAAATCTATTCAAAGGTTGCCACATTTTTTTTGCTGTGATTTTTATTTCTTTAGATAGATTTTGATCAGACTCACTATCTTTTGGTATGTTATATTATTGAAGTCATTTAACACTTTTTTCTCATAAAATTCACCCTACTTGTTCTGTTCTCCTTGATAAGACATCATTTTCTGGTTTCGATTTCTTTGTTCAAAGGTCTGTAATGAAAAAAAAGAATAGGGACCTTTAAGGCTCGAATTAGCCCGTGTTAATTAAAATTTTTCAGTCAACAAAGGACGGGATAACGTCAGAAAAATGCCATTTACTATCTGCAAAATTGCAAAGACGACGAAAAAAAGGTTAATAAAAGTATTGAGAAATTAATAGATATTCACCAGCAGAAGAAACTTTATTGTATGCAATTAGCCGGCCTAACGAAGCCCTAGATTATTTACTCTCACAATCAATGGAGCAATTATACTCTGAGTTATACATTCGTCTAGTACTTAGAAGGTGGAAGTACTGGATTTAGAATCCAGCAAAATGGAATCATAAATCAAGCAACAAACATATAATGGACATAGACAGACATGTCAATAAGAGAGTTAGCAGGCTAGGCTGTAAATGGAAAACTGACAAAGGACAGAAGGGGGGAAATGAATAGGAGGTGTCATAGATAGGATAAATGTTTTTATGGAAGGTTTACAGAAGTTTAAACCTTTTTTTATTGTTCGGTTTATTAAGGAGATTATGATAGTCAGCAGGTTTCTGTCCTCTATGGCTATCATATCTTTCCGCCATCCAACGGGTTATTTTTGTACTTCTGACTCAAGGAAGATCTATAGCCGTATTGTTATTTGTACGGAATCAAAAGATTTCTTCTGTCGCGCTCATTGTCTTCTCCTATTTTTTCGGATCATCTCTTGCTTATCTCATCCATAGTTGGTTGGATAGCAAATAACTGATTCTCCTTAGGTCATCTCATGGGTTCCTTTGTCGACCTGCTTTTCTTTTCGTTTCTCTTGAAATCCATTTGGTTAATATTCCTGACCATCTATTAAGGTCCATATTTGTTACTTTTCTCATCCGTTTAATTTTTCTTATCCGTGCAATGTAGGTTACATTCGGTATTTTGATTGATTCTTTCAACGTTGAGTTGTTTATTTTATTCATCATTATAAGACCAAGCATGGCTTTGCACATTCTTCTGTGTACTATAATTAGTTTTTTTTTTCTTTTCAGTGTTTTTCAGTGCCCAGGTCACCTATCTGTATAGTAGAGAGGGAATTACACATGTTAGATAGAATTGAAAATTTTTTTTGAAAAATAAAAATAGTAAAATAAACTTAGCAGACGATTAAAACTTTTAAAAACGATTAATTTAATTTCACTTCTATTTCACAAATAATGGTCTTTCATAGTTTATAATGAATATATGAAAATATTAATTTTAAGGTATATGGAAATTTTAATTAAATTTTTTTTATTTTTTTTAAGCTAGCTCTCTAATTGTATAAAAAAGATGTTTTATCACGAATCTTTTGCTCGGCACTCAGAAAGAATGCAATCCCACAAAGAACAACCAGTCTTATCTACTCCATATAACCGTTCTTTTCCTTGTTACCTTGACTGTATCAAAAATTTAAGCTTAGAATGCGATCAAAAGAGCAACAGGATTATTATCTAGGATTCCGTTTTGTTTAGAGTCTTTCGAAGGTACTTCCATTAATCTATCCACAATGGAAATGGTGTCCCATTCTTACAGCTTTCTCTTTGTAGTAGCCGGCTCAAGTAAGGGCTCTTTTTTTTAATTAACATTTTTCCAGACTCTGGTGTTCTTAAATGAATAAAAATGATAATAAAAAAGTGGTTTAGGTCTATTGGAGCGATATGTAACAAATGGAAACGTGATATTCTTGCCTCAGATGTCTACCCGTAGGGAGTTATCTCTCAAGAAGCAATTGATGTTACCTTTGGTTGAGAACGCTAGCTTTAGTGAGTATCATTAGCATAAACATTGTTTATCATATTTTTATCAATCAAAGTATATAATCCTAAATTTTCCTTTCAATCAAGTTAGCCTGCAATGAAACTGTTTTTGCTGGATGCAGACCAATGTCTTTACTATAGAGAGAATTTAAAAAAAATTTCACATTTCTTACGTTTATAGGTGGTCAAACATCTAATTTCTTGTTGTAAATATTGCTACTAAAAAAACAATAATATATTCTATAATATACAAAAGCATACGATATATACTGTATATTGTACATGAACAAAGTATAGCCAATACCATCAAGAAGTGGAATAGTTAACAATGAGAAAAGAATGGTCACCTCTGAAAATATGTTTTATTTCGCTTACGGCCATACCACGTTGAAAGTACGCCATCCCGTCCGATCTGGCAAGTCAAGCAACGTTGGGCCCGGTTAGTACTTGGATCGGAGACGGCTTGGGAATCCCGGGTGTCGTAAGCTTTTGCTTTACTTTTGACACGTTCTTTTACTTTTTCGAATCCATTTTTAATATATTCTGATGTAACTTCAATTGTAAATAACAACTTTATTGCTTTTAACAATTAAAATTTGTTTTTATGGTATCTCTCAAGAAGCCGGAGCTAGTATAAAATTGAAATGAAATGGGAGATCCATTATCATTTTGATCAACATAATTGAAATTAATCTGTAAACACATTTTATTGCAAAAATATTACAAAAAAAAATATGAAGAAAATTCCTTTAAATAATTTACTGCTTACTTACATCTTAAGCAATACTTTTAAAGTTTTGTCTTGCGACCTTTTTTGTCGAAATCGAAACCAAACAGGGTGTTCAGTTTATAGATGATTCCTTTCCTGCATTTTGCACGATCATCGCCTGTTCAAATTTTGAAAAAAAAGCAGGAAGGAACAAAAATTCTACGCAGTTTTGCAACACACAATGGGCATGGGAAAAAAGCATTTGGTATTTAACTATTACTAACAATATTAACAAAAAAAAAGTTTTAGCACAACATCATTTATTACAACATTATTACTTTCTCCCTTTTTTCCTTCTCCTATCCAACGGAGCATCTTCCACAAGTTCTTGGACATTGTTGTGTCATTAGCGCCAAATATTGTGGATTATTACAGTAGGTGACCATTTGAGCACAATCCGATGTCCCTGATGCCGCATTTATCTGATCCACGCAGGCTAAAGAGGCTATCCCCTGAATATTAGCCATCTACTTGATGTTCCAGTAGCTGGAGCTGGAGCTGAAGCTGTCCCCGTTGAACACCTTCCACACGTTCGGGGACATTGTTGGGTCATCAAGGTGATATATTGGGGATTGTTGCAATAAGTAACCATCTCAGCGCAGTTACTAGTACCTGTGGAGGAATTGACTTGATCAGTGCAGGCTTAATTTTATTTATTAAAGAAGGAGATAAAAAAGAACTAACTCGTTGGACACCTGTTACAAGTCCTGGGACACAATTGAGTCATCAAATTATAATATTGAGAATTCGTGCAATAGGATGCCTTCGCATAGCAGTCCGTCCCTGAATCTCGACAGTCTGCAAGATTAATTGTTATAGCTTGTCAAACTTGAACAATATATATTTTAAGGCCGTCTAAGGCAATAGTAATTTAAAATTTAAAATTAATGATTGGAATCACCAAGTCTCTTTTTGAGTTGTATTGTTATCCTAAATGAATTAAATTTTTGATATATTGGAACAGTGCATGAAGGCTCATTTAAACTGCGCAGTATTGTCTCAGAAAGAACTCTTACTTGCAGTCGGAGGAGGCAAAGTTGTCCTGAAAGCACATCTTCCACAAGTCACTGGGCACTGAGTCGTCATCACATCATAATATCTTGCATTGGTACAGAGATTTGTAACAGAGGCGCAATTAGCTGATGGAATGTCACGGCATCCTAGAATTGTTCTCTAGCAGTCCGTGAATAATAAAGATTACCGGCTATTGTAACAGTAGCCCTTGTAGTAGTTGGAGCAATGGTAGGAAATCCGCATCGACCGCATGTGATGGGACATTGCTCAGTCATAAGGTTGTAGTAGTTTTGGTTATTGCAATAAGAAGCCATAGGACCACAGTTGACGGTGGGATTGTCACGACAGCCTAATAATAAAAGGGGCTTCAGATCATTCTTTCTGGATTGTTAAACAATACATTAAAATTTCGTTCCTGATATAACAAAAGCCATTATATCCTACCTGTCGCTGTTGTTGGAACAGTCGGCGGTGAAGGTGTTTGATTAATCAGATTATTCGAACAGCAAAAATCTCTTGTTCCGTCGTTTATACATGTCGCACCAGCAGGACAGGCTCCGGCCAAACAATCTAGAAATCTTCCAAAAAAGAGGACTGTTTACCTCCAATCCCTGCATCTCCACACGTCTGTATTGGTGCTGGTGGCCCAGTTATGACGTCAGCATCTGCACAGCAAATGTTACTTGGAAGACATTGGTGACCAGTTGGACATATTCCGCCCAAGCATGCTCCGATTCCTGCATTTGAACAGGTTTGAGCAATAATTTCAGGAATGAGGAAGAAGAGAAAGAGCATGGGGAGAGATGGGTTCTGCCGCTGACGCCATTATAAGCATTTTGCCGAAACGAGAAAAAGGAATGGATTTGTTCAGCTTATTCCCGATCCCACACAGTTTCCAAAGGTCGTTTGCATTGTTAGTTCTTGTTTATTGATCAATAAAGAAAAGAAAGCAAGTTGAAATCGGATAGACTAATTCTTTTTTTTTGCATTTTACTGCTCACAATGAGCTTGAAAGCTAGAATGAAAAAAAGAATTCGAATTCCCTTTTGTAAAATTAAAAAAAATAATAAAAGAAAGCTGAAACTGTTATTTTCATTGAGACAATACAATCTGGGTCAAATTAACTTTCTATTCAGGAAAAAAGACGTCTTGTAGTTTTTTAAAATTTGAAAGAACAACAAGAAATTAGGCGTTTGTACATCAATTAATGAAATGTACATTTGAGGACTCGGTGATTATTTCCCTACCAATTAAAGAGATAACTAATCTGATTGCCATAAATTTTGTTATTTCAAATAAATATTCAAATACCACTATGTTTGGCGAGAGAAAAGCCGATTCTCCGTCCGCCGATATCATAGACATTACAGTAGGTACGAATGAAGGTGTCGCCAAGAATCCATTGGGGTCCAAATCCACTACCTGCCATTGAGAAGAAAGTAATGGCACACTTTCCACCGTCAAGGCTAAGATCGATCACATATTCGACGGAGGGGATGAAATATTTCTGTCCACCAATATTTAGGACGAGATTCGGAAGAGCCTTCATCTGGGAACACGGTACTTCATAGAGTCCTTGAGAAGGATTGTAGACCGCGTTGGTCTGGGCTACAATCTGCAGTTATCATTGCAAATATAAAAGACAACAGACCACATTGACTGCATCTCCAGGGGCTGCAATCCAACTAGTTCCTGTATCAGAAATTACCTGATATGTCTTTGTATCAGAGGCCGATCCCATCGTATAACCGTTCATTGGAAACTGCCAATACGTTTCCGCCGAGAGAGGAACATAGTTTATTCCCGTTGCACAGTTTGTCGTGTCTATGGCTCCGAATGTGATTAGACCGGCATTCTGTCCATTTGCGGGAGTTATTTTTCGATCCATCCAAACAGTAAACAGCTGTCTGTCCAACTGGAGAAGGATATTCTGCATCGGTGGAGTGACGTTATCAATCGCCAAAGCTGGCCATCCAAGTCCCATGACACCATCCATAGTAGCGTATTGCAATACACTCGAAACTGCTGTAAGGACTCCAAATTCTTGAGTTTGAACCTTCAATCCGGCGAAGCTAAGGACGTCTGTTGCCAGATGACCACTGCCCGTTCCATATTGAATAGTGAAAGGTGTGTTTTCCGCCTTATACGTTGTAGATTTTGAGGTGTCGAACTTCGTTCTTTGGAAGCCGGGAGCTGCGCCATTACAGGCAACTGTCTTGCAATTGTTATCTATAACCCAGAGATTCGAAGTTCCTGTATCCATTTCGACTTCGAAGGTTTGTGCTGAAAATGTATTCTTAAACGTTTGAAATCTTTTTTTTTTCAAAAGTTCAAAAGTCTAACATTATCAAAAGTTATCTTATCGACACTTTTGTTATGTTATCAATTAAAATAGCGTTCCCCAAAAGAATTACAAAAAAAAGTGTTTACAAAATAATGCAATAATAAAAGCAACAACGGAAAACAACGTGCATGGAGTCTATCTAGTTTTTAAAAAGTTGTTTGAATTCAAATGACAGTTGTATGCAAAAAACACAATTTTAAAATTTTTTTTATAGCGGCAACTGATACTCACCTGGTGTTCCTAGACTGATTTTTCCAAGGTAAGAATTGTCCTGATAGTCGATAAATGGTTCATTTCCCGATGCAAGAACCTGTGTTCTTGCCAAGAGCTGTTTCTCAAGGAATGCCTGCCGTGTTCCATCCCTAAATTTTTATTCCATATTTTTTTTCTTTTGCTACTGAATCTGTTGAGCAATTCTCGATCTTGTGCTTCGTGTTTCCATTCTATATACTTTAGCTACCGTAATGGTCAGTATGACCGAGAGAAACATGAAGGTTTTCATTTCTAGAATAAAATGTAAAAAAAATAAGATAAGTCGATTCAGAACGCATATAATAGAACGGGGAAAAAGTCTATGAACAGTTCCTATATCATATGCCATTGTCCACTTTCAAGATAAGGCACTAAGGTTTGGCTCATTTTATAGCAGCACGTGCATACGGCAAAATAATTTGTATCGTGTGTTCTATGATCAGATGACAATTTATGTACCCGTATCATTCTTTTGTCTAGAATAATAGTTCTTAGAGATAACTCTCTTTTAGCTCCAACTAGGACACAGGAGATTATTCTAAAATAATGATTTAGCTTACTTAAAAAATCAAAAATCTGGTATATTATTTTACCAATTTCTTGCGTATTTTTGTTTCAAAAAAAAATTTCCTAACCTTGTTAAATTGTCGATATTTTGTCGTCTTAACTATCGGTGCATCACACTGCACAATAACACCTTTTACTACAATGTCAATTTTTGTAACCACAATCTATCCATATCTCTTCTATTATATTCTAAATTCTGTATAACAAGACAGAATTTAGAAAAGGACTACCTTATGTATTTGGCATTTGTAAAGACAAAAGTAGAAAAGTACTGTAGATCCATATCGCGGAACGAGACACTGATAAGGATAAAAAGACAATAGAGACTTTTGATAAATTTTAAAACTGTATATGTAAATAATAAGCTTAGTTTGATATTTTGAAAATCTTAGGATAAAATAAAAGCTTACGACACCCGGGATTCCCAAGCCGTCTCCGATCCAAGTACTAACCGGGCCCAACGTTGCTTGACTTGCCAGATCGGACGGGATGGCGTACTTTCAACGTGGTATGGCCGTAAGCGAAATAAAACATATTTTCAGAGGTGACCATTCTTTTCTCATTGTTAACTATTCCACTTTTTGATGGTATTGGCTATACTTTGTTCATGTACAATATATAGTATATATCGTATGCTTTTGTATATTATAGAATATATTATTGTTTTTTTAGTAGCAATATTTACAACAAGAAATTAGATGTTTGACCACCTATAAACGTAAGAAATGTGAAATTTTTTTTAAATTTACTCATTTGTAGGAAATTAAAAAGGTGAAACCTGAACTGATCACGGAGTCTTCTTTAAAGGTGGCAGTGAGGATGGTGACTCTAATCGAAAGAAAATTCAAAAACGATCTAGCTATTCAAAAGTCTGGGCACGAATCTCAAGAAATGGTAAGATATAAGATGAAAATCTGATTCTTTTTAGCTATCTATAAAAACGAAGTTTGTAATTGCTTCGAATCATATGAAAAGATTTAATGGAAAAAGATGAATAATATTGTTTATTGGAAATGTTGTTCAGGGTTTATCTACCGACCAGTCAGATGTCAGTCAGAGTCAGATGAACTTCTTCTCTTATATGTTCGAAGTGCTGGATGGTTTTTACAGCAATTGCAGGTCAACAACGGCTTTACACAAATCCAGTAGTAACTTTATGGTATCGTCCTCCTGAATTGCTGTTAGGTGCGCGACAATATGATCCGGCAATTGATATGTGGGGAGCAGGATGTATTATGGCCGAAATGTGGACAAAACTCCGATAATGCAGGTTTAATGGGAAAAAATCAATTCATATTGTTAGGGAGAGGTAGAACAAAAACAGCTAGAATTAATTTCGTCATTGTGTGGTTCAATAAGTCCTTAAATTTGGCCTGAAGTTGTAAATCTGCCTCTCTATCAAAAAATTAAATTACCTCAAAGCCATCCTCGCCAGCTTATTAAGAGAATGCAAACACTAACCCAGGTAATTTTCAAAAATGTTGTTCGTAAGAAATTTAGGATACCGCAGCACTTAATTTACTAGACAGTTTGTTATGCTTAGATCCCAGTAGAAGAATATCAGCAGAAGAAGCTTTAGATCATAGTTATTTTTATCTGAAACCTCATCATAAAGAAAATATCAAAGAGCTTATCGACACTATTCATGTAATGGTGTACATTTGCTGTCAAATTATAATATAGGGATCTAACTTCGAATTCACAGCAGGTTGTGTAGCGCATGCTAATAGACGTTCTCAACATCCTCCTCCGCAAAGGCCAGCTCCTACACAAAGTCAAGCCATACCTCCAAGACATTTTTCTGATATGATTTTTTAAAGAAAATAGCATTGTGCGGGTCCTTTAAAATTCAGTGAATTATATGCACTCTATTCATCACTTTTTCAATGATGTATTCCGTTTCAATCCATTTTATGTATTACTTTTTCTTTATATTTACTATTATAGTTATGGCCGATCCTGCTGTCCTAAAAAATATCAAGATAAAGACTGGTGTATTGAAAAGATGTGTTAAAGTATGTTTCAACGAATAGCTATATTATTGTTAGGACCATGCATGTTACATAAAAGAAACTGAAAAACTTTGTGCCAAATTGAAAAAATGAAAGCAGAATCTCAAAACGATGAAGACGAATATCGCGCTAAGAAGGAAGAAGAAGTTCTTCAAGTATATTATCATATTTTTACTTATTTTTCTTTAGGAAACTAGACAAATGGTTGGTGATTCTGCACGACGTTGTTCGTCTGCTTTAAGTGACTTGAAAAAAGCTTTGGTTGAAGCATTTCTTGACGATTGTCAGGAACTCATTGAAGCTAAGGAAGCTATTGCTTCTGCTGCTATTTGCACTGCTTGAAAATATTTAAAAAAAATATATTTATTGACCTTAATACAGCCTTTATAATTTTTTGCTTATTTGGGATCTCGATTATTTTAAATAAAATTTGACAGAATCTGGTAAAATATGTTCAGAGGTGACCATTCTTTTCTCATTGTAAACTATTCCACTTCCTGATGGTATTAGCTATACTTTGTTCATGTATATTATACAGTATATATCGTATGCTTTTGTATATTATAGAATATATTATTGTTTTTAGTAGTAATGTTTACAACAAGAAATTAGGTGTTTGAACACCTATCAACGTAACACGCATCCAACTTATTGTTAACGTCTTCTAGCCCATTTATGAAATAGCCATTTTCTAGCGCTCTTCCGCGACTCCACTCTTCATCGTCAATCCGCAATTTTTTCTTTTATAAATAAAGCTTATCTAGAAGAATTCAGTTCTTAAATGTTTATTAAAACGTTTAAACCATTGACAAATTACGACATCACACATCTAGTAAATGATATAAAAATTAGAGAGGGTGAAATTTTACTATCGCCCCCCCCCCACTCCATATTAAAACGATGGGTGTTGATAATAAAGTTTGGGGGCCGAATGTAAAATTTCACTATATTACATTTGCTCCCCATCCGAACAAATAGGGGGTTGATAGCACAATACCCGATCAAGTTTAACTATCGCCCTCCACTCTCATGTTCCCATGTAATTTCTCCAGTCTACAACAGTGCGACTACTAACTTTCAGGGGGGGGGGGGGGATCCTAACATACACTTATGGAGAGCAATAGTATTATGGGGGTGGGGGCGATAGTACAATGTTACCAAAAATTGTGGAATAGAGTATTTAAAAGTTGATTTCATAATTTTTCAATGGAAAGAAATTTTTATATTTTAAAATTTTAAAAACATTTATCAGTTCCTTCTCATTCAGTCTTGATTCCAGTCCCACTTCTGCATTATCGTTTCTGTATTGAATCTTCGGGAATGACTCTCCTAATGCTTGCATATCTCCACCTTTTACAATACTAAATTCTTTAAAATATCTTACTTTTGTTTAATATTTGCCTTCTGGCCTAGCATATTTTTTATTTAAAATAATTTTTAGTAACTATCAACGAATTCTTCCCTTGTTTCAATAAAATAATGTTCTTTGTCAAAGAAATTGTTGAATTACAAAACAAGAATTATCTCGTTTTAACAAAACAAATGTTTCATAATATTCAGTCGTTATCAAAATCTTTATCTCCACCTAGGACAATACCAATTGTCCTAAAATGTTCTACTTTTGTTTTTCTCTTCTAGCCTAAAAAATTAATGACGTTATTTATAATATATACTTTTTATAGTAAAAGTGGGTACAGATCACATTTACTTTTTTTTAAATAATATTTTTCAAAGAGGTATGAAATATCGTTACTAATTAATAATTTTTATAGGAAATAAAAATATAAGAAAAAATGGCTCACCTCAGTGAGCGAGAAGTTTTTGCAAAAACCGTTTATGCTGAGGCTAGAGGTGAACCTACAGAAGGGCAGAGATGGGTTACTTGGGTGATCAAGAATCGAGCTAATAGGAATAGGTCATATTGGGGTGGCTTTTCGATAAAAAATGTTTGCCTGCATCCTGGTCAATTCGAATGTTGGAATGGCAGAAATGACATCCCAATCACTGAGCCACAAGCTTATGCAAACATTTGTCGTTTGATTGACGAAGTTACAAATGCATCTCAAGATCCAACTGATGGAGCAGATCATTATCACAATCCGAGTGAAGGTCATCGAAATTGGATTGACAGATGTGATGAAGTGAGAAGAATTGGGAACCATATTTTCTACAGGACTCAACAACAATATAGGTGATTTCGTTTTAACATACTTCTCCCAATCTTAACTTAACCCCATCATATTATCTTTTAATTATTGTAAAAAATTTAGTTTGAGAATTGTTGAGTTTTTTTATCCTAAGATATTCTTTAAACGAAAGTTTAAAGGATTTCTAATGGTTTTTCTCACACAGTTCTTACATAATTTAAATATAAATTGTAATTGCGTTTTAAAAGAATAAAATTTATTATTTGCTGTGAAACGCACTGTATTTGTAGGCAATGTTTAGCGATTAGCGAAACTTTGTTGTACAGAAGGCTTATCAATGTTTTGCTGATATAATATAACCTTGTAAAAACATCAATGTATCATCGTTGATTTGCTATTGTTATAAATCAAAAGAAATTAGAAATTACATTTTGGTATAGATTAGATGTAAAAAATTGTTTTTTTTAAAGAAATAGTGGAATATAAAACGCAAACAAAAGTTTGAAAATGTTTCCAGATCAATGTTACAAATGTGGGCGACATACGTCGTTTGTATCACATAAAATAGCCAAAAAAAGATTCTTAACTGAAGATGGAATTGCTAAAAGAGATAAGACATTATCATTCATATCATGGATATTATCCCGGTTTTTAAGTTCGAATCGAATTCGAACTCGAACTTGATTATTTCAACTCGAATCGAGCATTCGCACAGCCCTGACTCACATTCTGTTGATTCGGTGAAATTTGATATATTTTTAGATTTTTTTGAATGTAGTACAGTCGTATTATCAATGTGGACGACTTACGTTGTTTATATCACGTCATATAGCCAAAGAAAAAAGATTCTTATCTGAAGATTGAATTGGTAAGGCCTAAGAGATAAGACATTATCATTCATACCATTGAGCATCAGAACAATGGTCCAACTAATAACCAGCTGCCTTTTTTTATTATTCGTCTGTTTCACAGCTTTTGCTGATTGGAGTAAGTAAAAGTAAAACGTAGATATGGATTAGATTGTACTGGAACGACAGTTACTATTGACGGAAAAGACGACCAGGATGGATTTTATCCCGACAAGAAAAATACGAATTATCCTGCTGGAACCAACTGCACCATCATTGTTAATTATCATAAAAATTACTCATAGAAAGATTATTTAGATGAATGTTCCTGCCAACAGTTACGTATCTATTGATGTAATAGCCAACTTTTCTGTTGGAGATGTCCTCAGTGTAACCGACGAGTTTGGTGTAAACCAGAAGTAACTCATAATGAAATATAATTAATATCCTTGTAGTTTTACCACCAGCAAAAAATACTCATGGTTTTCGGGCGGAAAACAGACCATCAAGTTAAATAGTATTTCCACGGGAAATGTAAGAATAGAATATATATTTGTCAAAGGTATGAGATAGAGGAAAAAAACAAATATTTTAGTGAAAACGGCTGCAGTGAGTTATTTCCTTAAAGATAACCAAAATGGAGTTATTTTAAATAACATTAGGGTTTCCTCTACACACGTGTTTACATCACAAAGTCAAGTTTGTTACCCCTTATAAGAATCTCCCATAGGAAAAATTTTCAGGTAGCTCTTTTTCCACCTATTGAAGCTACATCAACTCTTCCTTATGATATTAGTTCTACAGGTGTTTTACTCTATTCTGGCAATCCGAGCAAAACGTTAACATTCCTTGGCACGTAAGGCTAACAAAAAAATAGCCTGATTATTTTTATTCAGATACTACACATTAGCTATGAAACAGCCTTACCAAGCCCCCACAATTACGGTGGTAGGGGCTAATGGCAATGGCCATGCTCTACTGGCGAAAACATCAAATGGTTATACCGCATATTATACTAACTTTAATCATTTTCAGATATTAATAAATTTTCTTCTTTCAAATTTCGATATCAAAATAGGAATAGCATTATAAATGTAAGACAACATAACAATCAGTATTTCAGGTCAACTTAACTCCCAAATTAAACCAACCAGCCGCTCTAATTTTAGGTGCTGATGGTTATGATCAGAATGGAGTAGTAAATGCTGCACAGGTATCTGGTGCTAAAATAGTTATTAAATTTCTAGATGGGTGGACAACTTTCTTGGTATCCCGGCTCACAGACTTCAAGCAATCTTATCTCCACTTATACGTAAGTCAGATAGAATAGAAGGAGGCTCTTTCAGAAATGGAAATAACAGTTTGATAAACCAGCCAATAATTGGACCTGCTAACACATTTGTGGCAACTGGAGGATCAGCAACTCTATCTTTTGATGTGAGCGGTACCAGTAAGTTTGTACATAGTCAATAGCTAAAAAACCAGCACTATATATCCAATACAACAATTATCCAACCCTGTTCTTCACTACTACCTACTACTCTATTCCTAATGCCTATCAAACTACGTCTTATAATTACAAGAGGTGTATGTTTACCTTACAAACGTTATGTATATTATTTTCAGACGATTACTCCTCAGTAACCTTAATCAATATGAATAGCTATTCGGATGTCTCTGTAATCTCCTACTCGATTGATCAACCATCAACAACGTAAGAAACCAATATTTCCAGGCAATTCGTAGGTTGGCTAGTGGAGCTTCGCTAAATCTGAACACCAGTAGCTTCACACTGAGATACAATGGAGGAAATGCAGCTGATACAGGTGCCCTTGTAAAAATAATTTTTTCGCCGGTACCCACAACCACAACCACAACCACAACCCCTAAACCTAAAGGAGGAACAGGTAAAAAAGAAACATAAGTGACACTAATAATTAATATTTAGGAATCTTATCAATCGTGCTGTTGCTAGTTTCTATTGTTATTGCTTATTATCTATAATTTAGCTGACAGTTGAATTAAAATTGAAGAAATAAATTATTGAAATCAATGAATATCCATCTTCTTGGATCGTGTATACCCGATTGTAGTGCAAGGGCAAACTAAATACTGCATTTTTATATAGTGATAAATATCCAACAATTATATTAAATTGAACAGCATAATTTAAAAATTGACTAAAGAATTGTTGGATATATAGATAATCAACAAAGAAAATTATCCTACCAATATTACTTTCGCTATATATAAGCTGGATTCCACTAGCCGAGGCAACATCATCAGAAATCGGAACAAAATTTTTCCAAAGCGAACTCACTATGGACTTGTGGGACATGGCATCAGCGATACTCTTAGCCATAATTAATGCAATTCCGTCATCGAACAGTGCATCACTGCCGACGATTCAAGTAACTCTGGAGGACCGTGTTCTTCCAGCACTTTGGGAGTCCAATACTCGCTGCTCATCAAGGTAGTCCGAAAACGACAGCTTTTATCAAAAAGCGATTCACCTGGTCAAGAATGAATCAAGAAATAATCGACCAGATAAAACGATGTATCCCATGTCAACGTCGGAAGATCAAACCATTGGAGACAACAAAGGAGCCAATGGGTGAGCTCCCCGAGATTAAAGGACTATTTCTACGGATCCACGCCGACATCATGGGCCCGCTTCCAATATCACAAAAAGGCAACCGATATGTCTTAGCGATAACGGATGCATTCTCTAAATGGACAGTCACCACCGCCATTCCGACACAGGATGCTGAAACAGTAGCATCTGCCGATCATGAATACCGAGTCAAAAATCTTTCTATCCATGTCCAAGAGGTATATGTTGAGGAAGTTTTAGAAACAATCTTTTCTTTCAAACACAAAGGATTCAGCACATTGTTACTGCTTGACAGTTCGCGTAATTTTTTATTTTTTATTTTCATAATATTTTAGGAGCCAAAGATTTGGACAGTCTCTATGTGAAGTATCCAATAAGCAATGGTCCAGTATACGTTGTCAATAAGGATCTCCCACAAGCAGTCGTGTACATTTCTGAAAATGCTGACGATGGATTTCTCCTTTCTAATACGTTTCCAAACTATCTTTGGAATCCTGTAGGTTTGGGAACTGGCCGTGAAGTGGTAAAATCTTTATGGTTTGGATGACGAATAATTAGTAATATGAAACTTGTTTTGTCCAAAAAGACTAAAAAGACTTATCAGGCGGATGACAGCAAAATGATTGACTTGTATTGTCGTAAGAAGAAGCAAATTTTATGAGAAATTCGAGATGTTCAGGAATTCTCTTTCCATTAGGTTTCATCGCCTTCAATGTCTTCTACTGGTGCTGGTATTTGTTATTGGAATGAGGATTTTTATATATATTTGTTGGCTTCAGTAGTATTTCAGATATATCGCGATGCTTTTTAATGTTCTTTTAATTTTGATAAAAGCTTTGAGAAAAGAAAAAACGAAAAACTGCAATACAAACATGTGCTCGGATTTCATCCGAAAAGTTACAATATTAGAAAAGAGTTTAAGAGGTATTGGAGTGTTTCTCAGAAAAATTTTATTGTATTCTCATTGAATTTTTGAAATGTTGGATAGTTTCGAAGAGTTTTGCAGAGTTTTCGTAACGGCGAAACTTACGGTGAAGCTCCAGGGTCATAACTTGACTGCTTTGTTGCCCTCCTAAATAGGAAGGCGTTTCAAAATTTCCATCAAAACCTCAACATTGAATGCCGGGTCAGAAGGTATTAGTACCTCAAACTTGGGTAATTAAACCGACTTGATTCCTCGCCAATCGACTATGGACAACGGTGTCGGTCAGGGGTGTTTGAGTCGGGCGGGGATTCTCTCGTCGGGGAGGGTCCAGACACGATTGCACTTTCTTAAGCATTGGAATCATTTACAGAAAGAAGATACAAGATAGATTTGATCTGCAATTTTTGTAGCTAATCCTCACATATGTATCGGAACCATTCGCCTTTTCTGTAAAAAGAGAATAAAAAGGCCATTTGGGCTTTGATCCGATGTTTGCTCAACAAATATTCTCTTTCATAATTATTAAATTAAAGTTTTTTTTTTCCATTTCCTTTTATTGCAGCATTGGAGCGTGTGACTTTATTATCGAAGTAATAAGATAATGTCCTCCTAAATAGGAAGGCGTTTCAAAATTTCCATCAAAACCTCAACATTGAATGCCGGGTCAGAAGGTACTTGGAAGAACTTAAGAAAGTGTTTCGGAAAAAAGACGTTAAGTGTTTGGCGAATGCTTGACGAATTCTGAAAATGTACACTCCGAATTCTGAAAATTTACACTCCCACAGAAATCAAAAACTAATCTTGATAGAACTGCATCAAATGCAGTAAGAACCGGTACGTTTCTTTCAAAAACATGACCGTCGGGTTGAGACTACATTTGAAGACTTGTGTAAAAACTGTTTTCAAGAGTACTTCTCAACAGAATAAGATTGAAATTGAAGAGAAACGTGGATAGACTAAGGGCACAAAGGAAAGATTACTTAAGAAGAATCAACTCTTCACTATCTAACCAACCAAGGCAAGCAAGAGAGGACCCAAAAATTCTGAAAATATACTCTCCAGTATACAGTATGTTATATTCAATTTGCCATCTTTTAGGCAACATTTACTGCAGCTAACCACTTTCTACGTTGTAATATGGAGAACAAATTACATCGCATCATCACTAACTTGCGATTTCAATGACAAATGAGAGTGAAACTAGTTTTAGATGCGTACAAATTGTATGTAGTGTGAGATTAGAAGTATTGTCTCTTTTGGTTTCAATAAAAAAACCTTTGGTCAGCTCCCCTTATAAGGATTCGCCTTTTCATGGCGGAACACAATACGAACCGTTTGAAGTCAGAAATATGACTGCCTTTTCCATTCTCATTCTTATTAGTGCACTCTCCGTCTTCACCTTCGTGCATGCAAATGAAGAGTCAGGTAAAATATTGTATTTGATTGTTAGAAATGCGAATTTATTCAGAAAACATTATGGTGGCAGCTGATGAAACAGAAGCCATCACCGGCTTAACTCGTAGTATCCGTCACCGACGTTGTACTAGCAATGCCGATTGCCCTGGATTCTTGACTTGCCATAATGTCCTCTTTGGCCACTCGTGCTTGCCACCTGGAAACCACAATCCTTTTGGTAGAAAATAAAAAAGCAAAGGATGTGTCAGCAAATTTTGTAGAATAGATAACCCATAGACAAAAATTTGTCTTCGGTGATTCTGTGTGAAAAAATAGTTTACAAATAAATATCTTTATATAATCTAAGCATGAATTGTTAAAAAAACCCAGAACAATCTTTTCGTAGGTCGAAATGGAGGAATCATTAAATTGACCAAAATACATAGTCTCCTAGGCAGAATCGAGATGCAACTCAACTACCATTTTAGTAACAGTAGTCAGCATGTCTTTTATAAATAATGTATTTCAATTTGACTTTGACTACTTTGAATATTCATTTCCACACGAGTTTATTCTATTGATTTCTTTTTAAAATATTCTATTGATTTCTAGAGGGCTCTCTGCCAATCTTTGAATCGACATCTTTTTGGTCCAAAAACTAAGAAGAAGATTCAAATTTTCGATCACACAATATCCTTTATCACTAACACAAACAGGTTAGGAATGGAAAAAGAGAGGGAGGGGACACGACCTACTGCCTTTGCTCTGGGCGGAGCTGGACTTGGTTAGGATTACAATGTGTTGAGGCGGATCCTATTCTATACAATAATAATGACAAGTTCTATTGAGGCTTACAAGTTTACCACTAATTAAGAACCAAAATTAGCAACAGAAATAAGCATAGCTCTCCTTTTTCCTTTTTTTTCTCGGACTGCATAGTCCACGACGGCATCTCCTTCTAGTGTGACATAGAGGTGCTTCGAGGGAAACTTCATTTTTTCGGTAGTTCCGCAAAAATATCTAAACGACCTTTAAAAATTTTTTTATATATTATATTATATCCAAGAGGGGGAGTCTGGATTGGGAAAAAATGTTAACTTAAAATGACTTACGATTGCAGTTCTGTTTCCTCATCTATTGTTGTTGTGATATTTAGCCTTGCCATCTGGGCACAACCATTTCGAAATGAGACAACCCAAATAGTCTCCCGATTTGCAAAATAGCGGGATGTAATATCTGTTATATCCAATATCATCGTTTTCGCTGCTCTTCCATCCAGCCAATTTGTTCGAATAAATTCAGTCATATCAATTTGTTTAAATTGATTTATAATATCACTTTGGATACTGTATGAACGAATATAAGCTTTTCCAAAATCAATTCCATGGTATAAAAGAGTCTTAATTCCAATGAACTCTTGAGGTAAGGCGGTTCTGTAGTTTTCTTTACTACAAATAAAAATTAAAGGAAAAAGTAGGACTCACGTATAAGTTGCAAGAAGTGTTTCGTTAGAAACAGGAGGCCAACCTCCATAGATTTCAATACGAAATTTATTTCTGAACAGAAAAATGATGACGAAAACTCTATTCTATATTCTCCATAATAGCCAACAATCTGAGAAACATTGACGCGAAAATAATAATTATTCGGAACTCTTCTAAATTCTCGTTTTCCTAACAATAAGTTTTCCAATTAAAAAATTAAAAATTAATAAATGCAATGAAAACATAAAAAATAAAAATAAAAAGTTAAAAATTTATGAATTAGATTAAAATATCACCGTCTCCGAACAATTCTCCTTCAAAATTCTTTTTCACATATTCTTTGTTTATTTTTATTTCCTCACTTTCGCAATCTGGAAAATAGTTAAGATTTTGAATTTTAAAAAGGTGGACCTATAAATTCCATTTTGCATTTAATTAGTTTCATTGATAATAAAAGTATAAATAATTGATAGGACATGATAACGATACAAGTAACGACGGGGAGGGAGAAACACCTGGCATTTATTAACCAGAATGATGTAGTTAGCAAATTGAGCATTAAAACAATTGTTTCAATCTTCTTAAAACTCTACTTTCATCAAGGATTTCGTCCCATGCTGACAAGAATTACAAGTTCCAAGTGTTTAGACAATCATTCGAATTTAAATATGTCAGATATGAAATGCATTCTCTTATCGCTTCCAAATAATTTAGGCGCATAGTCACCCACTCAGAAAGATAAGTTAAACAAGATAATCCTGGGATTCTGAAATGCTTCTATTCCTTCTACTTATCTCTGCTTCCTCTTCTTTTGGTCAATGGGGTTTAACTTATTTTATGCGAAAAGGCATATATAGGCGACTGCACCAACGGCACCATCCTTCTCGGTGACGGAATAAATGGAGGTTCCTTTCCTCCTTACAGTCGTTTTAATCCAGGAACGAACTGCACCATAAGGGTAATGTAGCAATTGATAATCCAGTTGGTTAGGTCCGAGAGCCATTATCTTCGGATTCTTATTTGTCTATGGTGATGTCCGTTACCTTTGATGGGAGAGACATAATTGAAATACAGGATAGCTATAATCTTTATCAAAAGTAGAAGCACCTTTTTACATAACTTTGTAGAATTGATAACAATGGAACATACAATTGGGCAACTGTGGTGGAACAGATGATAACATTCAAAGCAAGAAATTCAGGCTGGCTTACATTTATCTATTCATATTCTAAACGTAAAAGTCTCCGTTTTCCACTTCGTTTTAGTTCCTTTGGACACTACAGTGGACACCCTTGTGCCTGCAAACAAAAAAGGACTTATATTAGATGCTATATATTCAACCGGTCCACTCAAAATTCATAGCACGAATGACGATGTAACTAATTGAAAATCTATTATAGATATTATGTAGGTAGTACTCTTTAGCTCCTTTACCGCTGACTTATTTCGATACACTTATTATTTCGTCTTCAGCGACGGTGACTCTAAAAGTGGAACATATGTTGGAACGTGTGTTTTTTTCCTTTATATTATTAATGTTTTGTTATGTTTTTTTTATCAACACCGAATTGCAGCCTGGGTTCAATAGCTGGAAGATCACTTCAAGCTTCTTATTTTACCATATATTTTTGTAATGTAGACTTTAACCAGATGGGAGTATTTCTAATACAGGCAGCTACTGATCTCGCTCAATTCAGCTCTTATTCATTAGTGTCGCTGGTGGATGAGATTGATGTAAATGTTTTAACGAACTATAGTATATTATGTTTTAGATCGTGCTCTCACCTTTAGAAAAACCAGCGATTATATTTGTTATGAATCCGTCTATGTATGATGTGCACGCTAAAAACACTACCTTTGATGTAAAGTTTATTATTAGAATTCCATATTTTTCTTTTTGTATATTTTTCGGTTTATGGTTATATTCGAAAAATATGTTAAAATGTTTGTAGATTGGCTCTCGTCTGGACTGGCTGTACGGTACGAGTACCATCCTCACTAGCCCGTTGCGATCTTATTCGTATGGTTATTTTTTGTTCTATTATTTTTTTAGAAGCGAGGATATCTCCTTTACTTACCAATATTTTAATGGACGTTTTGATACTTTTGTCGCTTATGGAGGCAGTGTTAAATTCACGCTTGTTGCGGACTTTACCGGTAAAACCATACTAACCTTAAATTACTTTGCAGATAATCCTCCTGACAGCTCAACGCTTTATATATTACCAAACAGTCCATCGATGTTGTTAGACAATCTGGGATGTTACGATGAATATAAATATGTTAAATATTATAACATACGTACGCTTTCATAATTTCCTTTTTTAAATTTTCAGAACAAAACCTTATTCCCACACATGTAAATATCACAGTTCATGTTGATTATTGTGATAAGGATAGCATTTTGACACTTCAATACACAACTTTAAATGGAGGGATAGAAAACACGTATGTGGATTTTGCATTCAATATCTTTAGGTTAAAAGTTGGTGAAACTAGTTCTCAGGTTGGCAATGGTGTAATCATTGATTTTCTGACACGGTGTCATCCTACTGAATGCTGGGCTACTGTTACTTTTCAGAGCATAAAGAAATAGCATTTCACTTCCTTTTTTACTCTTTGTATTTTTCCCATTTATATCTATAAAAATTAGTAGAAATTAGTTGTTAAATATCAATGAGGATAATACAGAATAGTTTAGCAATAAATCATCTTGAAAAAATGATAAGCAGGAGGCGAGCAGTCACCTATTCAGAGGAAGATAAGCATTGAGTCTACCATCCAATGAGCCAGGCCTTCAGAAATGCTATCTTTCATTAATTTGGTAATTTTTTTATCGACTTTTGTTTCTCAAATCTCTGCGCACTGGAGTAAACATTGACTTTTCATTGTATACAAAATTAGACTGTTCTGATCTCATATATATTCATGGGAATATTTACGGCGGTATCGTTTCGTATCCACAGTTTGATGCCTCCTTCGCTCCCGGAATCAACTGTACACTTCGGTTTACATTTAACAGTAGAGAAGGTTTCTGTGTTATCGCAATGAAGGCCATATTGAATGGACATGACGAAATAGAGATAAAGGATGATGTCAATTTATATTACAAGTATACTGTTTCCCTTGTTATGAGTTTTTGTAGAACATCAACAAGTGGAATTTACAACTGGTCAACAATTGTCAATCAGACGATAACATTTAACCCTAAATCTTCTGGGTATCTCTCCTTTACTTTCACATATTACCAGTGTATTACTAAACTATAATCTTTTAAAATTTTTAGTTGATTCACATCAATTAGATTCTTATAATAGGTCTGTATTGGAAAATGAGCAAGGTTTTCTGCAACCATCGTTTCCGTTATCATATGCACCCACGTTCTACTGCCCTACAGGAAATGTAAGTGAAATGCAGGCTATCTATCTTCAGGTAACATTGCTAGCTGCAACTCCTTCTTGTTGTGGTTATTCCTCCGTTTTGAGTTACTCGTATGTAATAGTTTTCAGTAATGGAGATATTAACACAGGAAAATATGAAGGAACGTGAGTTATAATTTATTGTAATTATCTTTAGACTAGGCACACTTGCAGGGAAAACATTGAACGCCGTTAATTTTACACTATATTCTACGGGTTATGTAATACAGGATTGGAATGGATTAATTTTAATAAAAGCAACGGCAGGTAATATATTTTACTTTCATGAACTTTCCAGATTTGGTCCAGTTCAGCTCCTATACATTGTTCGCTCCGGATCAAACTAAACTCTTCAATGATGTCAGTTTTTATGCATTTTTATTGGTTATTGACAATTCAGTTATAACAATTTTTTGTTTTCTTTTTCAGATTTTAATTAGTCCAACTGATAAACCAGCAGCTGTTCTTATCTACACACCTCGAAGCAACGGAATTTATGGTAATGCCAACTACGTAGTGAATGCTACTTTTTCTGTATATTTACCTACTGTTGAAACATGCATTTAGCCTGGTTCCCATCTGGATTGGCTTTTCTCGTCCCAAACACCTCCAGCTAGTCCGCTACGCTCTTATTCGTGAGGGTATGCATGTTTTAAATAATTTTTAGTGGCGGTGATAATTTTATTGGACAACCATTCGAAGGTCATCTCGACACTTTTATTGCCTATGGCGGCAATGTTCGTTTCACTTACTCAAAATTTTTAAGTAAGACAAAATGATATCATGGCTGCGTGGATCTAGGTTTTTAAGTTCGAATCGAATTCGAACTTCAAATTCAGAAAAGTTCGAAAATCGAATTCGACCTCGAATCTAATGAACCCTAAGTTTACTGAGTGTACTCAATTAGATAAAAAAATGTTTTGCAACTGCAGTTTAATTAAATAATACAACAATAACAGCGACTAATTCAATAAGATCGATTCGATTTTGACTTCTCGAACTCGATTTTCGAACTCGAAAAATAGAATTTTCTGGTAAAACCTTTATGATATCCGAGTAGAATCGCTTTAGATCAACACCCATTTTTAGCTTCTTGGATTTATCCATTGAATAGTTCGCGTCTGTATGTACCAACCAACAACTGTGAAATAGGAATGGCAACTGGAGATGATTTTGTATTTTGGACATATAAACTATGTATAGTTTTTTGAATCTGAAATCTGTTGGTTTCAGCAAGCAATGGAAATATTACTGTTCATGTTGATCACTGCGGAGACCAATTTGCTGTCTCGCAGCTTATCTTTTCGACTCCAAATGGCAACAAAGATGAATTGTAGGATATTTTAAAAGCGTATTTAATGTCGATTATTAGAATGCTTAATGGGCGAACATACTCCAAGTTTGCCAGTGCTGTGGGTATCTCGAGTAAAAGCCGTAGTTACATATATGCCGGTTGCACGGCAACTGTCTCATTTCAACAAGGTATGGAAAATAATTCCACAAAATCCACTAAAACCACAAAAAATCCAATTTGGAAACCCACAACAACGACAACAGTTAAAATGGATGCCACAACTGTGTCAACGACCCATAGTGGGACTTTGATGATTTCGGGAATGTTAACATCCTTGTCATATATGTTTCTTATATTTTAAACTACTTTTAAATAAAGACTAGGACCTCCAAAAACCATTAAAATTGGCTATTTCAGACTATACTGAAAGTACAGTAACTATGAGCACCCTTCCTTCGTAACTTTTTCAGAAAATAGTGGCTCTTCTACCACAGTAACAGCTACTACAGCTGGTACATTGATAACAAATTCCGACGAGCTGACAGTGATAACGACAGAATCAACTGAAAGCATCGGAGGTACCGAATCAATTTTGGCATCTTTATTGGAAATGAATGTTTAGAAAGTACAATGACATCGTCTACTCCAGGTACTACTGGAACAACTAAATCCGGGTCATCTACTAATACTGAAATAATCTCCAATGTCAGCACGTCGGGAACAACAAGAACTCTTGTTGGATCAACTGGAAGTACTGAACCAACTGGTAACTTTGGTTGCTTGGTTAGCAAATTGGTATTTAGTCATTACAGAATCTTCTGGAACTACTGGAACAGTTACTATTAACAGTTCAACTAGTAAGTTTCGGTTTCAATGTGTTAGATACAACAACAAAACTTTAGAAACAATTTTCACTGGATCTAGTACAACTAGAGAAAGTACAATGTCTGAAATGACTTCGACCGGAAATACTGGAGGATCAATAGTTAGTTCGGCATCGACAGTGACCACTGAAACTTCTGTAAGTTCCTTAACATCAAGTACTGGAACTACAAATATTGCTGCCACTACTACTGCTACTGCCACGGCTGTCTCGACGAAGACAAGTGAAATTTCAAGTACTACTGAAAAAACCACGAGTATATCTACTGAAACTGTGACTACTGACTCATCGTCAACTGTCTCGTCGGCTCAAGGATGGACTCAAGGAAGCCCAACAACGGGTAAATAATGGTTGAATTGGATAGTATAAATCGTTTAGAAGTCAGTGGAAACACGGGTACTACAGTGACAGCGTTTACATCGATTGGATCGACTTTTAATGACACAGTTTCTACGGCTACTGAAAGCACAGGATCCGGTATTATTTTAACAAGATAAAGAAATCTTTAATTTTTTTAGGTATTGTGACAACTTCTTTTTCGGTTCCTTTAAAATCCACTATAATCACAAGCAATCCTACTATGAAAACTACAATACCCACAACAATGACAACAATTGGAAAGGAGACGAATCCCACAGTAGCCACTATTGGGACGACGACACATAGTGGAAGTTTTGCGATTTCCGGAGTGTTAACATTTTTTTTCTATTTACTTCTTACACTTTAAACTGGTTTTAATAACATACAACAACGTACGCCCTAAGAAGAAATTATTTTTAAAAATAATAAAAAAATAGGTCAAATCGACTTCTTCGCAAATATAGAAATGTTTCTACTTAGCACGACTTAAAATTATTTCGGTAGATTTCGGTAAGACTACGGTGACCATATGTCAATTATATATAAGTTAATATTGACCCCTTATACTGTGGGCTTGTTTTTAAAGGAAATGCAAGAACTTTTATGTGACAAACTGACAATTTAAATAAACGTTTAATACAGTACCAATTGCGACAGAAATAGCAATAAATAAGAAATAGAGCGTTTGAAACATCATGCAGGAGCTGTGACCAAGCGCCAGTTTATTGTTAATGAAATAGACGCCAACTTAACTTTGAGAGTGCTGGAAAATTCAATATCGCGAGATGTTTCTCTCTCCACGTCATTTCATTACTATCACTATCATGTCCTATCAATTATTTATACTTTTATTATCAATGAAACTAATTAAATGCAAAATGGAAATTATAGGTCCACCTTTTTAAAATTCAAAAACTTAGCTATTTTCCAGATTGCGAAAGTGAGGAAATAAAAATAAACAAAGAATATGTGAAAAAGAATTTTATACCTTCATATTACTGTGTCGAAAAGGTGAAATTGTATTTTCCTACATGCTTTTTTGAGACAAAGTATTTTCTTATTTTTTAATTTTTTAAAATAACCACTAACTAACAAGTTAACGATTTCCAAAACTTAACTACCAACAAGCTCTAACAAGGAGTAATATTTTTATCGTTGATAGGAAGAGATCAAAACCTGGCTAACTACGATTTTGTGTGCTTCTAGCCACACCAGGACCCGTTTTCAGAAAAGAAAGTTTGTGTTTCTATTGCCATTCATACGAATAGATGATTAAATCAGAAAAAAATCATAAATTAATATGAGCTTAATTTGGAATATTTTTTCAGTTCTCTATTCCTAAGAATTATTATTTTCGGATTAATATTTCTCACATTGTCGACCCATCCACCTACCCAAATATGTTCTTTTTTATATCGGAGCATGGAGAATTTTTGCAGTACGTTTTTAATTTTTTAATTTAATTTTTTAATAAGTAATGAAGGCGAAGATAATTTTACCACTACTGTTATAGCTCCTCCACCTACACTATTTATCAGATTTGAACCCCCGGGTATAGACGTTGGATTTGGAGGGTTTAAATATTTGTCGATTACAAGGCATCCATGTAAAAAGTGTTTAAGAATTTCTTACTTTTTTTAGTTGAACCACTCAAAAAGATAAAAACAATCCATATGAAAGCCAGCGACGAACCTCTTTTTGTGAATATAGCAACATGGGAGCAGGGTGTTACCTACTCGATTATTCCGGAAAATGAGGTTGGTCACTGTATTCTGGTCAATAGGAACAAAGATTAATTTATTACTCACAAATTCAACTAAGAAAAATGTTTTTCAGCTCCTCGTCTACATGCCTTACTGGACTTCCAATCCAAAAATGATGGCTGGATCACAATTATTGTCATCATATTTTATTTTCAACGGAACAACTGCGACCACGAAAATCGCTGGCAGGTGGGATTTTGCCTTATTTAAACTTTTCTTAGCTTATCGCAGATTTACGGTACCAATAATGAAAAATCTCCAAAAAAATATCCATGTCCAAGATTGCAAAGAATTTTGTCAGGATGGACCTCCCAAAAGCAATAGTGTACATTTCTGAACATGATGATGATGAATAAATGGGATTCGGCAGCTTTATGTTCTATAATAATCCTGTAGGTTTGACTGTTTAGTGGCAGAGGATTGAGAAAATTTTGAAACCAAAATTGAAGTGTCTTTATACTAGAAGATAGGATTTCACAGGAATATTTATTACTAAAAACAGTAATCGAATTCCGTAGTATGTTTTTCTGACGGGTTAATTTTTTTTCATTGTTTTTTTCAGGAGCTGCTTGTTGAAATCTAGGTGGCTGGCCTCCTGTTTCTAACGAAATACTTCTTGCAACCTACACGTGATTCCTTCTTTTTTCTTTAATTTTTGTTTATAGTCTAGAAAACTACCAATCCGCCTTACCTTAGCAATTTTCTGGAAGAGTTAGAACATATTTATTTCATAGAATTCACTACCTGTTAATTGATATTTACAAGACGTATACTTTCATGCAAAAAATTAATGAGACGGGATTTATTCGAACGAATTGGTTGGATGGAAGTCCAGTGAAAACGATGATATTGAATACAGAAGAGAAGTCATCAAATCACGATGACTATATCAACTCTACGGAGAAGTCTTTTGTTTTTACTTTTTCATTTCGAACTGGTTGTGTTCCAGCAAGATTAAATATCACAACAATAATTGATGAGGAGAGACAACTTCACTCGTAAGTTATTTTAAGTCATGTGATTTTTTAATACTAAAGGAATATTTAAAAAAATTATAAATACTAATTAAAATTAAAATTTTAATTTTTTAAATTGAAATTTTTGAATCCTACGACTAGGGGAAATGTTGAAATTTTTCTCGAAAATCTTTGAAGATTTCTATATTTACAAGAAAACATATTTTAAATGTCAATATAGAAAAAAATAAAGGAAACAAACAAAAATACTTTTGTCAGTCACTACTGGTACTCAAACAGCGCCCGCTTGAGAAAATAGCACTGGAGCAAGCCATTCTTTTTGTTTCAAAGGCCGCCTGCACTTTGTTCTTTATCTATCTTTTTATTTTAATGGACTTATATATATATTTATAGACAGTGTTTTATTCGAAAGAGATATATGCATGAGTACACTTCGAGTAAGTTGACTTGTTCTAGCTACATTGTTCGAATGATATACTTTGCCAAACCTTCTATCCTTTATCAAATCTAATTCTATCTTTCTAGAATCTCTTCACACGTCATCTTCTCCTCGCTAATACTTTTACTCTTGGTGTACAAGGAGCTACTGGAGATCTTTTAGAACAGTTAGTTACTGGAAAAGTGAGGAAAGAAGGATGGGATTCTCAACAAACACGTGAGTTATTAAAATTTTGCTGTTTTCCGAGCGCAAAGAACTATAACATTTCTAAAAATGCATGCTATTACCTGATTCTAACGAATTCATTGAACTCTGTCCCTGTTGAATTTGCTTTACTTTTTTTTGTACATACTAAAAGATAACTTTGTCTATGAAAAAAAGTTGAAAGCTAGAAAAATACAATGGGAAAAAAGATCTATTTCACAATGCATTTCGAACTAGAAATCCTATCATTCATCTAATTTTAGTGATAATGATGGGGGCCAAACTTACAATGGGACCGCCTCTTCATCTTTTTTATCATGTTCTTGATGGGAGAAAGTGGACTGGTACTAGGACTCAAATAGTCATGAAAAAATTGTTCTGGGACACTCTAACCAACCCTTTTTGGAGCTTCGGTATCGTTACTTGTAAGTGTTTTTTTCTTCTCAATGACTATACTTTTTAGCAGCAGCTCTCCTTGAAGGACACAGTACTCGAGCTGCGTTTTTAGATTATAAAGACAAATTTTTGGACTATGCAAAAGTAGGGAAACTTTTTGAAATTTTATTCTTAGGTGGATTTCATTCTCTGGCCTTTTGGACAGGCCATCAACTTTTTCTTCATTCCACATCACTTTCGGATACTTTTTGTTAGCTTTATAGCTTTGCTAGATGCTACTTTATTGTCATTTATTAGGAAACGGGTTGTGAAAGAGAGAGAATAAAGAATTTTTCTGTCAAAAAATAAATGTTAATAGTTGTTTTTTGCTGAATGGTTTACTTCTGCGGCTTCTTAAAATAATATCCTCAAGATAATTCTTGTTTTTAGGTAACTTATGTTAACTACTTTTTAATTAGTTCTTTAATCATAGTAGAAAGATTCGGCAGAAAACATTAAATTTTCTAGAAAAAGATAAAATACACTTTGTTAAAGGTTTAAAGAATGCTGTCTAAAACAAGAATTCAAGATTGTTTCCCTTTGTAATAGTTTCCCAGAGAAGTTGTAGTTATAAAGCTTATACTTGTAAAAAAATGGACAATACGTATTGCTTTTTGGGACAGACTAGTTACCAAGAAAAAATGACGGAATTGAAATCGATGTATTAGAAAAATCTGCGGATCCTGTAATGGACAAGCTAATGTATTTTCTGGTTTGTATAACCCTCCCATATAAAAACAATTCTCTGCGTCTTTTGATATTTATGCTCACGCGTCCCGTACAATCTCGTCCGACCACGACAGTCATTCTCCCCGTCAGATCTTTTTAATTGATTTATATCTAAAATCACAAGGTATTAATGGATTCCAACCGTAGTCAATCGACAATCGGTGGAAAACCAGTAGTTTTTGGATCCGCCTTACCGGGGTTATCCGGTTGGGTAATAGGATGGAGCTGTGGAAATAAATGGAAGTATGAATTTCGGTCAAGACTTTAATTTCGAGCAGAGACCTAAAGCCTTCTAGACATTTCTGAGCCAGAGTGATTCCCTGGTATATTCCTAACTTTTTTCTTTTTGAAAAGAACACAAGAAACAATGTTATAACGGCCTCGCGCTGTTATTACGCGCTACCGTAACCCGCTAACATAACTCTGGGGTAAAGTTGCTCCAGGTCGTGTCACTGTCCCTTTAAAACTTACAATTTGTACGTATAACCCAAATGTTTTGGAGGTTTATTAAAATCTCATGTTTATTAATAGTCTGTTTGCTTGATATATCGATCAGATCAGCACTTGCCACATGTTTTTGGGCATTGTTTTGTCATCAAAGCTACATATTGTGGATTCGTACAGTAGCTAGTCATTGTGGAGCAGCTAGATTCGAGATCTGCACAGCTTCCATCTGCTGGTACCCCACATGTGTTGCACGTCCGTGCACATTTTTCACTCATCATGCTTACATAATTTGGATCAGTGCAGTAGGAGACCATGGATGGACAGTTGGCCACCGTGTCCGAACAGGCTAAAAGGGAAAACTGATTTAGAACTATTTTAAATTTCAAAAATGCATGAGCCCTTGTCTTTTACGTAAATTGATGCGTGAGTAGTTTTTAAACAGTAATGTTTATAAAAATGTTGTTTTTAGTTTTTGCAAATAGATAAAACTCGAAACTACCTGAGGGAACGAAAGAAACGATCAAGAAATTGTAAAATTAATTTAGGAAAAACTTGTTTTGAGTTGCATGGTGAAATAGTTTCCTTTATTCTCCTCATGTTTGATTTCTAATATTTTCCTGATAGTTTCGAGAGAGATTTATATATTTTCAAAAATATATAAAGCATGATATTTGTGAAAGTTTACAAAATAAAACGACTTAGGTGAAAACTCATGCAAAAAATTTGCGTACAGGGCTCGCGCATCTATGATATTTACTTGGTGAAGCAACTGGACACTTGTTGCATGTCCTGGGACAATTTTCAGTCATCAAAGTAAGGTATTGTTGGTTGTTACAGTAGGAAAACATAGAAGCGCAGTTGACAGACGGATTATCAGAGCAACCTGAAAGTTTTGTTTTTTAAATTTCAAACCAGTAGAAGGTGAAGGAGGGACAGTAACTCCACATCGATTACAAGTCATTGGGCACTGTTGGGTCATGAGGGAATAGTAGTTTTTGTCACTACAATACGAAGCCATAGAAGGACAATTAAGAGTGACGTTGTCGGTACAAGCTGAAATATAATCAATCAAGTGTTCCTCGAACTGGTTATATATATTTTTTAATCGGTAGACGTTTTTTCAAAGTTCTCTTTGAAAATGTGATTATTTCATTGTTTTAATCTTCCATAGAGTGTGTGTAATCTCACGTCCAAAGACTTGTTGATTCAAATCCACCCGGTGTCTTTTGATTTTATTTTTCTTTTCTTCAGTATGTTTAGTTTTTTTTTTTTTTTAATTTTTTGTTTTTGGTCAAGATATGGAAGTCGAATACCACAATTAAATTTCTTACCTGGCACTCTCGTTGGTAGTGGAGGACTTCCGCATCTATTACATGCTTTTGGGCACTTTTGGCTCATCAAAGTCAGATATTGAGGATTAGTGCAGTACGATACCATCGAGGGGCAGTTGGCTGCTGGATCATCATTGCAAGCTAAAAAAATTGTAAGAGACTTTGAAGAAGCATTTTAGAAACTCTTCGGTGTCCCGTATGTTTGCAGAAAATACTTTCGTCCACCTCTGTCACGCAACAATACGCATCTTTTTGAAAGCCGGTTCCAGGAATCTTCTAGTTTGTACCTGATGGAGTCGATGTTCTGGCTGTTGAAAGTCTCGTTGTTATAATGGTCGCTATTGTAGTCGTGGCTGCTATAGTAGTCGTTGCTACAGTCGCAGTTGTTTTTGTCGTAGTTGGAACAGTAGTGGTCGCAGCAGTTGTGGTTATTACCGTCGTCGTTGCATCAATCATTGTATCATCACAGCAGAGTTTAGTTGTTCCATTGTTGATACATGTCTGATCGGAAGGACACATATCACCCACACATGCTGAAAAAAAGTGTTCTTTGGTTAACAGCTGAATAGATAGCTCACGTCCGTCTCCTTCATATCCACAAGAATGAATCTCTTCTGGGCCGGGTGGAGTCGATGAAATCTTCCCATTCTCACAGCAGAAGGCCATTGTCCCATTGTTAATGCAACTGGCGTCTTCTGGACATAATGAGCCACCGAGACACTCTTATATTTAGTTTTTGGAAAAAAAGAATAGTTAACCTCCAATTCCTTCGTCACTGCAGTACTCAGCAGAACTGAGAGCTACAGCCGCGAGTAGAAAAAGGAACATGATTGACTATGGCGATCGAGAAAACTGCTGCAAACACTGGGATGAGATGAGTATTGTAGCAGCTGCCATGTCGAACGTGACTTTTCGACGGATTTGACATCAAATACAGAGGTCAAATAAGAGAACAAACTGTTGCAGGAAGTGGTAAATTTTGGTAACAAAAAAATCCAACGGGAAAAGTAAAGAATTCTCTAATCTAAATCGTCCCTTCGACGAGGAAGAATTTTCAATAGTGGTTTTTTCTAACTAAGTAATTCTATTGCAGTACATATAAAACGACTTTGCTGAAAATGAATATTATTCTCTTAGCTTATCAGGGTTAAATTTTCAACACTTATTCCTTTAGATCTCAACCAGATTGATCTATAAATAGTAATAAATAATAAGTATATATAATAAGTTTAAAAAATTATAAAATACAACGAGATATCAACAAAAAAACATAAAAATAAAGTAGCATAATAATTACTCTTTTTAAACATTCAAAAATGCATTGTTAACACTCAAAACATGTTGCATAACAAACAAAACTTCTCTCTTCTGCATGGCCATGATCTTCCATCGTTTCCCTCGTTTTCCCCTCATTCGCTTTTGCTGTTCATCGCCTCCATTGTGTTCCGTCTTTAATCCGTCACTAAGGTCGTTACAAAAACGTGCTTCCAACCTATAAATATCGTCGATTTTCTATGAAGATCATCAATATGGTTGTTCTCTTCCGTTGTGTTCTCCTCCTTTCTACCACTTTCTTGGGTATAGTCTTCGGGATGGCTGGATACGCTCCAGCGCCTCAAGTAGCACCGGCTTCGACTTCTTATGGCAATCCACAACAATTTTCTAGTAAGTCGAACCTTCAAATGCCTCTAAAAAATTCATTTTCAGTGACTCCAGGTCAAAATATTTTCCCACAAAATGCCTTCCAAAATCAACCACGATTCGGCCAAGTTCCTCTCACCAACAATGGTAAGTAATTTCCATGGAATGAAAGGAAAGATATAGGAAATCTGGCCTCTCTAGCCGAAGATAACGATTGGGATAGCATCATCACTGCCAGAGGAGTCAAAAATTTTAAACTTCTTCGCTCGAATCGGCACCATTAGATTCTAACATTACATCGAGTTTAAAAATTGAATCATCATTGTCATACCTTTGAAAATACCGTTGAAGAAGCATTTCATAGTTTTGGAATATTTCCCTCTTTACAAGCCTCAATTTTTTATTTTGTCACAAATAGATTTTCTCACGTTGCCCAACCGGATAACCCCCCGGTAAGACGAATCCAAAAACTATTGGTCTTCCATCGATTGCCGACTGACTACGATCGGAATCCATTCGTACCTTATGATTTTAGATTAAAACCGACTCGGAGAGATCGGCAAGGAAGATGACTGTCGCGGTCAGACGAGATTGTACGGGACGCGTGAGCATAAACATCGCGAGACGCAGAGAAACGTTTTTGCAGGGCAATTTTGAAAACACTACCTACCTTTACTGAATTCATAAGCTAACAGTATTAGCATTTATTAGAACAAGATTATCTCTTTCTTTTTAATAGTCTGTGAATTAAACTTGGTCTCATTCCTTGTAGCTCATATTTTTCAACTACAAAGCTAGTAACGCAGATATGATACATAAAAACACAAATCCGAAAGAAGATGAAGATATCTGAGTGGGAAATACTAACATTAAAAATTCGGTAATGTACACGTGCTTCCGTTGAAGCGCGTTTTAGCATTGAGACTCGGCATTTTATTATTTGATGTTTTTCAGCTTCTAGAAATAATTCTAAAAAGAAAGAACAAAGTAGAAATTATCTACATGCACCTACCAAGATGATTGATTTCCCTCCGTTTATTTATTTAAAAAAAGAATGCTGATTTATTCTTTATTTGAGTACAAAAAACGACGAAATATCGACGATTACGTTCTCTTTGGCAGTTGATACTCCTTCGCATTGATAACCTGAAGTGTGTTTAAATATGGAGCTCCTTTTCTTATTATAATATGTCCTCATTCACAGTCAATCAGCGGAAGAAAAACGCAGAAAAGGCTCCTACGGCAATTTCCCATTCGTGTAGTCGATAAAAAACAAGTGTATGAAATGAATTCTTTCAATTTTACTTTTTTCACTTTTGGTCAAAGATTACCAACTATTTATGTGTGCCATTTGTACTTTTTCAGCTGTTAGATTTCTTATTAATCTTATACGTTCAATGAACGTCAACTTTTCGTCGTTTCTTAATTTATAATGTACTCTTATGCATCAAACTCTAAAGAGTTAATATCGAAATCATGTAACCAACCTGTTATCGTGTGTTACCCTTTTATAGAGGTATGCCTCGCCTCCGTGACCAATAAGGTCGCTTTCGCTCTTAGGAACAAAATCGTTTTTTGTAAATTTTTGAAGATCATTAAGTAACGGATGAGAATTTCCAATGTTTTACATTGTACATGGGTGTAGAAGTGAAGTTGTTAAGGAAAACACTGAAAAAGATAATGAAGGACGCGATAGATAACGATACAGACTGCCTTGCACTTAGGTTAGGATTACAATATGTTGAGGCATATCTACTGAATTCTATACAACAATGATCTTTGAGGCTCTATTGAGGCTTACAATGTATTAGTGACTATATAAATATTGGAGCCTCTAGAAAATATGTGTTCAGAAGGACTAGATCTGGGGCAGATATAGTGGAATATATTAAACCTAGTCGAGTGCACACATGCTTACGATACTACATACTTTACTTATAAAATTTATTTACGATTCTCTGAAAAATGATGTACTTCACTTGTCTTTTTCACAACTGGAAGTTAATTTTAATATTTGTTCTCTCTGATTGACTCAATTGTGAAAAGAAGGCGTACTTTTATTCATCAGTCACATCAAAAGAAATTGAATTTCAAATGCTATCGGACGATTTAATCGAAATTGTGTGTATGATTGTCTACACCATCACGAATACAGTTGGAATAGCAACTAATCTTCTTCTTATTTACTTGGTCCTCTATAAATCTCCAGCTTCTCTCAAAGTTTACTCTATACTTTTATTAAATTGTGGACTGTTTGAAGCAATATTATGCTGTACTGCTTTATTGGTTCAGCAGAGGTATGTGTTCTTCTCACGTGTTAAAAGTTTTTTGAGGGTCATACCGACTGGCTCCAGTCTGATATTTATTCCAAGCGGTCCTTGTAAAATGATAAATAGAAGAGTCTGCACTGTTCTGTAAGACTTCTTCTGTATTAAACGATCTTTCAAGGCATGCAATAACGGCTCACTGCTTTACACATAGCACATACAGTTTGATGATCAATTTTGCCTATAGATATCTAATCTTTCAAAATTACCAGATCAGCCGCAAACATCTAGTGGTCGTTCTTATCATTTTTTACACCCCTTCTCTTTTTCAATTAGTAAGTTGTTTTCTATGCATTCAGCTACAATTAATAAAATCAGTTAGAGGGTAACTCATGAAAGGATAAAAACATTCCAGATTTTTTGTGTTACCCAACTCACATAATATTCTTTGTAAAGGTCTTTTCAGATTGTACATATTTTGGCTTATGACCCGCCGGAAGTATTGGCAAGCATCATACATCAACGATTTCCATCCTATGAGTTTAATGAATCAATTATATCTGGGAGCATATCTATATTTGAATGGAAAATTCTATTCGTGTCTTTGCATATTTGTGTCCCAGTTTATCCTATTTATTGTGTCATCTTCTATTGTCGACAAAAGGTTGTTTCTATCCTCAAGCATAACTCGATGAGTGACAAAACAAAGAAAATGCACAAATGCTTGTTAAATGTTTGTCTTCCTTTGTAAAATCATTTTAGGCCCTAACATATCAAGCCATATTACCTGGTATATTCGGATTTGCTGTTGTTGTTTTTGCCTTGGGTGTGTTCCATATCTACAACCATCCGATTCTAGAATTCTCTACTTTCGCTATCATTGGTAGTACTAACACTTTTTTTAAAATTATTTTAGGGTTAATTCCTGTACTCTCTCCCTTGGGAACCCTGTATTATATCGGATCGTATAGGAAATGGATTCTGTCAAAGATGCAAATTGTACGGGTAGGAGATGTCTATACGAATACGTCAAGACCAACCAATTCACAACAACTAACTTAGCAGTGTAAAACAACAGAAGTTAAAGGAAGAACTGGTGTCTCATATCAATTGAATCGTGGGTTTTTGTATGGGATATACAAAAATGGACATTTATTGCACTAAAAAAATGAATTTGATGTAATTTATCACATGAGCTCATCAATACTTATACTATTAGATGTTTAATAAAAGTAAATATTAATCACTGAACGATAAGGTTGTTGATGGTCTATAGGGAATGGAAGTCCGAACACATTTGATCTCTAAAGCCGCATAAACATACAGTCGAGTTTCAGGTCCAAAAAGTTTGTCTGAAGCGTGTTTTAACATTGGAGTGCGACATTTTATGATTGATATTTTCCATAATTTTCTTTAACTATTGGAACGATGACAATTTCTTCTAGAATAAAAAAAAAGATCAAAGTAGAATCAAAACATGATGTATGACGAGGACTTCCACTTACCAAGATTCCAACTAATTGATTTCCCTCCGTTTATTTATTTAAAAAAAGAATGTTGATTTATTCTTTATTTGAGTACAAAAAACGACGAAATATCGACGATTACGTTCTCTTTGGCAGTTGATACTCCTTCGCATTGATAACCTGAAGTGTGTTCTCGGTATAAATATGGAGCTCCATTTCTTATTATAATATGTCCTCATTCACAGTCAATCAGCGGAAGAAAAACGCAGAAAAGCTCCTACGGCAATTTCCCATTCGTGTAGTCGATCAAAAACAAGGGTATGAAATGAATTCTTTCAATTTTACTTTTTTCACTTTTGGTCAAAGATTACCAACTGCTCATTTGTGCCATTTGTACTTTTTCAGCTGTTAGATTTCTTATTAATCTTATATGTTCATTGAACGTCAACACAATCATCTTCCCTTCTGTCGATTTACTTTCTCTTCTATGTTCTTTGTTCTTTCTAATTGCCGTCGTAAATTGCCGACAATATCAAGCCTATTTTATTAGCAGCAGCAGTGAGTCACAAAACACATATTTCATGTTTTAATTAGATATTCGACATATTTGCTGAGCTGATTATTCTTTTTGGCCTTTACAATACTTATTTATACCTTTTCTTCGCTTTTCGATTGGATGGATTATTGAAATATTTTGGAAAAGTGGGACTCTCCATTGGGGTAAACGAAGCAGGAATATTAAAATTTCTAAGGAGTCGTCAGCATTTAATTGTATAGTTATGTCATTAAATAGCTATCTAGAAATCATTCTTGTCAGATTCTTCATTTTTAATAATATCCAACCATGGAGAAAATGGTGCGAGGCATTCATGAGCACCGTACGGTAAAATATTCGACTATGTAACTAGATTTGTCGTATTTCAAATCATTCTTTTTTCCATCTTCTCGGCGTGTCTAACGATAGTTTTTTCAGTTGCACAATTAACAGACCAGGTTGCTCAGTAAAAAAGTTTGTAATGATTGCAGGACTTATTAAACTTCGCTATTCAACAACATCTGACCGAAGAATATATAAAGTATGACTTTGAACATATTGTATATTTGGCTGCTAATTGATGTACAGGGTCCACGATATTACTAGGTAGATGGCTTTAAGAATTATTGAAATTCCAATATTCCTACTCACTTTAGGAACCCTAATTGGAATTGTTAATCTTGTTCTCAATATTTTAACCATCAGACAAATAAAAAGACAATCGATCCATTCGCGAATGGATTATCAGGAACAGAAATGGATATCTCTGATGCTTATCGTTCACGTGAGTCCTCATTTCTTTCAATATCTTTTAAGAGTTTTATTCCACTTTTTATTATCTTTTCCCGCATAATTAGTTCCTGTTTTATTTTGCGCTTTCTTCTGAATGTGTGATCCCATCTGCTGACAGCATGACGGTGTTACTCTGCTGTCTTAGTTTTTACCCAACACCAACAGTCAATGCATTTGTAACAATTGGAATGGTTAAACCATATCGACAATTTTTTCTAGAAATTGTTCAAAGAAGAAAGACCACCACAACTTACAGATCAAAAGAAAATACGAAAACTTTTGTTTGTGTGAATCAGTTATAAAGAAATTCAAAATATTAATAGATTTTTGACATATAGAAATATCTCGGGTAATATGGACAATACATTTGTTTCTGGAATTCTTCTCCGTTTTTTTCAGCGTCTCGGTTGATTGTATTAAGGAGAACTAATAAAGCTTTTATTTCACTCTGTATATTATTCTATCATCCTACTACAAATTTGATTAAATATCGGTCTGACTCTGTTCAATCCGACTGGTGTCAGATGAAGAGCATGAGTAAAAAAACTGAGATGAAGATCTGGATCGAAGTAATGGAACTCTCCTCTTGTGAAAAAAGAGGGAGCAATGTCGAATAGTTGGCATTTTTCACATCCAGCTACGAGACGAGCTATCCGAGATTTAGCTATGATATAAGGTGTTTGGAGTTTATTATACATGACTCCCTAAGCAACCTTATAACTCTTCTTAGACTCACTTGTTCTATATAAGCGTCTCCAGTCCTTAAATAATTGTTCAGTTGATCACTAATATTGTGAGTGGGAATGGGGAAGGCGTCCATTATGAAGATCTTCCTTACCACATGCTTTTCAAACTCTGTGAGGCGAGAGACGGCTGTCTGAATGGACTCATTGATATAACAAAAAGGATACAACCTTAAATTGGAAATCGTCGAAAGGATTAGTTCCATTTGAGATGTTGCATTCGTCTATGGGCCTGAAAAATTGACCAAATCTATTCCAACAACGGAATGAAAAAAAAATTTTTTTTTTGGAATTCGGTAATTATAGCAAAAATTATTATCTGGAGATGGAAACATATTTTCTGAAATCGATTATTTCACAGTTGAACACATTTGGATAAAACTTTAAAAAGTCCAAAATCTTGAAGTTAGCTGTTTCTCTCGAAAAAATGTCAGGTTTTTTTCTTACCTTCTTACAACAATAAGGAAATCCGGCTTAATAGTCTTCACAGCATCCACAAACAATCCGTCATAGGCTCGACAGCCAAATCGGGCAGTCGAAAAAAGAGGCTCACAAGCTAAAGACATTTTTCTTATTATACAGCCACTCACCATCAGCAGAAGATAAATAAACTTCTTTCATTTTGTTTTGACACTCATCGTTAATCATTGGAATCATGTTCAATCCGTAGCTATTACCAATTACGAGAAGTTTAAAGCCGTTCTTAGGACCATTAGCTGACTAAAAGTAACAGATAGACATGCCTGTACGCAACTTTGCATAAGTTTTTTTTTTGCTTTTTTAAAAAATAAAATATGTTTTTTTTAAAATATTTTTTGCAAGACTCGAAACTAGAAAAAAAAAACAAATCAATGAAAATTTACAAAATAGGAGGTGCAAACGAGATTTTTTTGCGGACGGTGGCTCCGCATATTTCTAATAACACTGAAAGACTTACTACCAGACACCGTTCCTCCCTTTTGGAAAAACTGGGCAGGGCTTCACAAGGATGAATCCTTAGTTGATAGCCATCATTCGCTGAGAAGACGGAGTTCAAAATGGCTCTTTCTTCTAAATTCTCTGATTTTTATCATAGATTAATCATACCGTTTGTCTTATTTTCCAAGCCAGTTTTATATTTCGTGATGAAATCTGAAGGCCAGAAGAACCGAGGATCATAAATCTTCTCATCAAACGTAAAATTCTGAGTTCCGTTGATAGAGATATTCGTTTCAGGGGCTTCGGCTGAAAAGTGTCCATAAAATGAAGGTACGGATCAGAGAACCAAACAACTCAGGTTTGAATATTTTAAGACGAAAGTCTTTCTCAGCCTAAAAATTTAAAAAATCTTTTCCTTTTTATAAATTTCTCATGACTTTTTACTGATTTGTATTTTATATTGATATTGTATTTTCCAATGTCTAGATACCAGCAATAACTGATATGAGGCCTCTATATATTTTTTTAAACCAGAATTGCAAAGAAAAATTTTGATTTTTTTTTCTTTTTCGAACCTCAAAAGATAAAGATTCCTCATTCCCACCTTTGATCATCCATAAAAGATTTACATTGACGAATAGAAGCCCTATAATAGTCACGACAATTGTTCCTTTCTCCCAAAAAAGATATCTTCTTTCGAAAGAATAATGGATGATTAGACAGATAAGAAATGATACTCCTAGAGCAATTCCCATTTCTAAATTTAATTCGTCTTACAGGAAACGCATCTCTACCGATATGACCGACTAATCCATTTATTTTAAACTGGACGATCACTGGCCAATGAGCTAGATACCAGCAATAACTGATTTCTCCAATATAAACTATCACCTTGTTCTTTAGAAGCCAATGATTTTCGCCCCAATAGACAATTAGACAAGTGAGAAGGATGGAATTTATTCTGGAAATGAATGAAGGGTGTATAACTTACCTTGAATGAGTTTCTTCAAGAACAGTTGGATAAAAGGATAGGAAAAAGGTGAGGAGGAGAGCTAGGTCAGTGACAGATTTTTGAAGACCAGATTCTTTCTCTAAAAATTTAAAAAAATTTTACTGTAATACGTGAACAACTAGGGACATTACTCTCTTGAACTGCGATTATTTTATACCGTTTTCTCTAATAATTCCTGGGTTGTTTTAATGGGGAAAAACATTAAATAATATTTTATACAAAAGTTAACTATGATCGAGATCTACCATTAAAGTTTTTGTAAGAATTACTTAACCATCTCCATTTGCCTATTCTGTGCTCTATCAAAATAAAAAATAAGATAATAAATTCTTATTGTCTCCCCCACTCTTCAATTACTAACTAACTTGTAAAATGCAAAGCATCGTTTTCTCCTTTCCACAATGGCTCCTTGTCATTAACTTCCCTCTCCTCTTCTTTCTTCTTCATTAAATTGAAGACAATCATTCCTGCTTGAAATTGCCAGATTCTGGCTAGGACACAGTTGAAAGATAGAAACTGGTCTGCCAGAATATAAAAAATAAAGGAGGGGATTACTGAAAAGTATAGATAGAGCTGGGAATTAACAATACTAAAAATATAAGAGACGATTGTCCGATGACTGGCAAAGTGGCTAGTAAGAAAGATGATAGGGAAGAGGAGGTAGAATTGCATTTCTAAAGAAAGAGACCACATGTGAGTGAACATATCAACTGCCATTCCGAGCTGAAAGGATCATAAAGAAAATGGTAAACAATATTTTGTCAAATTTTGGAACTTATCTTTTTGTTTTTTTTTTATTTTTAGAGAAATTTTTATAATTTTTTCCCAAGAGTTAATTTCATTTTATAATTTATAATTTTTTAAGTGTAACCTTTCATGGAGACACTAAATACAATTAAAATTAGAACAAAAAAAAAAGTTGTAAAATAAGAAAGAAAAATCTACTGAAATTCGATAGGTCCAACCCTGGTGAGGAGGCTTACCTTCTGTTCATATTCATCATTATCCGAAGTCCATATTAAGTTAGTTCCAAATAACAGAGCCGGCACAGCTGATGCAACATTATTTGGTATAACACTGACGGGGGACAAAAATAAAGAACCTGAAAGTCTAGCATTCTTTATCTGGCCATACCTATAATCACCAATGTACACAAATAGTAAACTGGAACTATTCTTTTTACCCTTCTATATAAAAAGTCTAGAATATTTCCTAATCCTAAACGGGAATATCGATGCATCATCATTGTCATAAGGAAGCCAGAAAGGAAAAAAAATCTGAGGATATTGAATGAAATAAAAGTGAGAATAATTTACTGGTCAACACCTAGATATCCATTAGGAAAATAGGATGGAAAGAAGTGGAAAAGTAGAACGGAGATAATAGCGATGGCTCGAAGACCCTGAAGATGCAGGCGCTTTTCTGCCATGCTGGAACATTTTACAATCTTTGTATAGAATTTGGAACTCACAGGAAATCGATAACAGGATTCGCAACTGAATAACAATATGCAAAGCAAGAAATCGTTTCTTTTTCTAGGCTGTTCTATTTGAAAAAAGTATAAAATGCACTAAAATTTAAATGTTTCAGACGATATATAGCCCAACTAAGAGTCAGACTGATGCGTAAAGATCAACACCATTTAGTGCTTTAGCTGTATGGCCGCCAGCTCGGTGAGCCTGAACCAATACATCTGCCGGAAGACAGTGTACAAAAAGATAAAGACTTGCAAAAAGTTTCCTATTGGACTTTTTGTTGTTGGAATAAAAGGCCTCAACGTTAATTTACTTTCGGGCTTTGGTCAAAGAGAACTGTAACCACAGCCTGAATTTTTTAATTAATAATTTTAATGTCAGTTTCTTCCATGCGACCTAATTTTTTAAAATACAAATTTATAGAGCAATGATTATCACAGGGAAGAAATTCTACATCTCCATCGAAATGTTCTTAGCCGTCATTTTTTTCTTAGCTGGAATATTTGATAGGATAGTTTTTGATGGTATAATGTTTAAAAATTCCCAACCCAAATGCTTTTCAGATATTAATTCTTTCATGTTCTGGAGCTCTTTGGGTCTGATGAGTATCGTCCTCATTCTGGTTATGGTCATGCAAAGAAATTCATTAAACATTGTAGAAATTTTGGTAGGATTACAGGTAGGTGAAGCCAAGATGAAATATGATTATTGAGCAGATTATGTATCTCTTAGCCTTCTGGTGTGTTGTTCAATCACTATCAAAATCACTTGAAATAAATCATCGTGAGTTTTATTTTTATTTTTAAAGGGTTGAATGATTTTGAAAAAAACATGAAATTCATTTAATGGTCAAAAAATCCGTCCTTGGTTATTTTCTGATTTTGTTGGAATATTCACCATATTTATTGTCTCCCTTTTCAGCTATCTTCCTCATCTGTTTCTGGCTCTCCGTCTTCGTCTACCGTGTCTGCGTTATCATTTTTGTTTTAATTGAAGGTTATGAGCTGCGAGAAATCGACAAACTGGAGAACCCCACGATGTGCAAGACCCATGTGTTTATTTAAATTATTTTTTAAACTTTCAATCGTTTATTTCACTATCATATTGGCTATTACTATCAGTCTGCCAAAAAACAACTTTTTACAAGATACGCCCTAATGTAGAATGATTAATTTTTATCATTGATCAACCATACCGTTTCTTATTTTCCATGCCAGTTTTATGTTTGGTGATGAAATCTGTAGGCCAAAAGAATCGAGAATTTTGAATCTTCTCATCAAACGTGGATTTCGTTGAAAAAAACAGCTTCGGCTGGAAAATGTCCATAAAATGGAGGCATTAGAGATATCAGAACATCTCAGGCTGGAAAAAAATCAGAAGCCAAAGCAAATATACGGCTCTGTAATGAAGCTAGATGAATATATAATTCACTGTAGACTGAAGGGAAAAACTGGCGCAGGCCCTATTAGGGGTATTAGGAGATTAATATTTTTTCATGTTTCAAAAATGTTTAGGTATCTTAACTGGGAAAGTATTTGCACAAACTGTCGAGAATTGTACTGCAAAGTTTATCCTTTCTTTAATAACAAAAGAAATCGAACATAAAATTATCATTCTAAACAGTTTAGTAGGTAAATGTTTGAATGGGTAATTATTTCAAAATCGACTCTACTAATGGCAAACAATACATACGAATAGTATCGAATCATTTTGGAAAAGAATGAAAGCTTGGAAATGGTAATGACATATCGCCAGGATACAGTTCAATTGCTGCAGAATGAGGAAAAGCAATTTATAGCTAAAGATGTGATGTCCAGAATGACTTATCGGAAGTGGAGGGTTAAGGTATATTGACCCCAAGAAAGATGATTTTGGAGGTTTGCGGGAACAAAAATATGATAATCAAAACAAAAGGCAAATACCGACTAAAATCGATTTTGATACCGCTATACCCTACCATAAATATGTATAAATCTGTCCTTGTTTTCCTTCTTGTTCGAGAAGTTTACTTCACCTTATCCTATCTTGATAGACTTCTATGTATATTTTCTAGTTTATTCTCTACTTCCACCGTTTCTCCAATACTCAAACCTCCTTCGAACCATCACCAGAAGAACTGATTAATTGTCTTATTTGTCACCCCCCCCCCCCCCCCGAACATCTGGAATAATCCCCCCTACTGCATAAGTCAAAAAACTTATTGATAAAATCTGTCGACAAGTGCAGTCAGCTAAACAAATACGTGTCTGCATGCAGTTAGCTCTGAAAGACCATGATCTATTAAAACGTGACACTTCTATTGTTCAATTCTTTGCAATAGGGGTGGGCGGAATCGGAAATGAAAATAATAATCTTTATTGCTTCATGAAATTAACTTAAAACTATCGCCCAAAATAATATGGTAAATATAAGAATCATAAAACTGGTGAAATCTGCTAGAAGTAATCCTCCTATTTTCATTTTTTGTATACAATCCATTCTTGCCAAAAAAGTAAAGTAAGATATCTAGTAAAAGAATTTTGAATTTTGACCAGGATACCATGTTTGACGCGTTTCCACCCATCATTTGAAGATCAATGAGGCGAAAGGACAAAATTTTCAAGGCCGACAGCTGTAATATTTAATAACACCAAGACAAAAGGTATCTACCTTCGAGTTAACGAATACCATTAGGTATAAAATCCATATTGTAGCAAATATTGTTGGCCCAGTCACCAAAGTAACTATTACTATATGATTTCTGGCGATTTGGAATATAGGAAAGACAAAAGGAATTAGACAGAAACCACTGACAGAAGACGACAGGGGAGAGAGGGAGAGAAGGCATCGATGGATTCTCTAAATCATATAAAGTTAAAATTACAGTCATAACTAGACAAATAGACAACTACGGTCAAACTTTCTATAACTAATGTTAAAATAATTAATTTATATAAAATAACCACAAATTTTTTCGTATTTTAGTTTGCACACCACTGACCTGTAACTTAAAACCTATGTCTTGTAAAGGGCCTCCTTTGAATACTTCAAGGTTTTCCATTAGCTCCTTGGAAGCATTAATAATACTGTTTAGCATGGAACAAATAATCCAAAAGATTATAAAAGTCCGTAGAACATAGATTGACAAAAATATGGAATATAAATAGAGGTATGCTCCAGTGAGATTTGATCTCAATCGAACGTAATAGAAAGTAATTCCAGTAGCACCAAGAATAACAAAGCAATTTATAATAAACCATATTCTAAAGTATTGTCTTCCAGAAATGTATTTATGAATGCTGTGTGGAGAAATACGTAAAAGTATGTAAGTATTTTGGTTTTTAACTATATAGTTCGTTTCCAACAGATATGTCAGGCTTAAAGGTTAATACCTCGGTCCGGGACGCGATTTTGCTGCAGAATCCTTTGACTTGTAAATAACATTTTTTAATGATTAATTTTTAATGAAAAAATATAAAACATTAAAGGAAAAGCGTAATAGGTCTCGACCCGCCCGACATATCCGTTGGAAACAGACTATACTCTTAAAGTTTTTATATTTTCCTCGGATAGATTAGCCTCCAGGAAAAATTATTACACTTATATAGCCTACGTATATACTATTAAATAGTTAAAATCATATGCAAAAGTTTTTTTACGTACTCATTTCCATACAGCATTAGTACCTACTGTCTTGGCCATTTCTTTCCGCCTATATTTTGAACCACAGTATACGGATTGTAGTAGAATTCTTCAAAATCCAATTGTTTCATAGTAAAAAGCCTAATGGATCCAAAAAAAGAAGCCAGTGATATGGAGCAAATAAATGTCTTAGCTATATCATCCAAGGAATCAGGAATTCGATGAGGCGCATTGAGTATGATAAAAAAGAAATTGCCTTCAATAATTATGAATGATAAATAAAAAAAAACTTACCACAAAAAAATAGAAGAGAACAGCAAAAATAGAAATGAGATGAGTAGGGTCGAAGAAAAGTTAATTGCAGTAGGGAAAGGAGGAATTTATAATCCTAAAAGTTCTATTCTGACTGCATCTGAAGCAATATGTGTGATGACAAAAGTCTTAAATTTTTTTAACACTTTGATGCCTTTTTATCTAAACTGATTGGAAGTTGCCTTACCTGACTTTTTCTTGAGGAAGCTATCCCAGGCTCAACACAAATTGTAGCCATAGAGGCTAATAGCCTTCCGGAGTAGCCCCGAGTGAGTTCGTACTAACTTCCGATGACCATTCGGGCAAACAATAATTGAGACGTCATGTTAGTCTAATTTTATTCACCTACTTTACTCCTCACTTTTCCGGTTTTTAAATATTAAATATTCCCAGGCTTATCATTAATATTAAGACTTGTTAATTAAACCGAGGTTATAGCCTATAGGGCATGCTGTTGAACAAACAAGAAATTATAGTTAGAATGGCATTGATCTACTTTTTTCATGCACAGTTGATCAAACGTTAGATCATAAAGGAATGGAGTTAGAAGCTAAACTAGGCGAGATCTCGAATAGAACCGCGAAGAAAAAAAGAAGTTTATAATTATATATTCTTCAGGAAACCAACACGCAAATCATGTCAAAAATTATGGGTTGAATCTTGTCACTGGCCACTCCTAGTATTACTTATCAAATTCTGTTTATAACATTCGATACTTTTCGGTATTTGGTACGATAAGGATATAACTTGAAAAAAACGTAATCTTGTTCAGCCAACAGTTTTTGAAAATATCTGTAACATGACTTATCACATAAGCGGAAATGATTGTGACATCATGGATCATTTCCGCTAGAGTATTTGAAGACTTTGCATCTTTTGTAGAGTGTGTTTGCATATCTGCTTAATTGGCTTTTCAATTTTCTAGTGAAAACAATAAAACTACTTTCTCAAGATCACGCATTCCGCGTCCTCAAAAATCCGTATTTTGCAGGCTCGAAAATAAAAGCACATCATTCGATTAGACTAATGTTCTAATGTTCTGCAGAATAGGAGGCTTATTCTATTATTTTTGAAAGATCACATGCTTTACCATGTTTTGAACTCATTTTAACCTTTGAAAGATATCATGCAAGAAATGCAAAAAAAAAACATACAAAAAGGCTAAACACCATACGTGCTATGTTTAGCTAGCTGACAGGACAACCAATATAAATTAGCGTCATCCAATCAGGCGGCTTTTCCCATGTGTTCCCTTGATACGTCTACTAGAATTGAAGGTAATCTTTTTTTTCAACAATTGATCTGTGAAGGCTCTCGTCTCGCAAAATTGCGTAAACTGTTGAGTGAGCAAGTTTTTAACAGTGAAGTTTATAAAAATGTTTTTGTTTTTTTACTATTAGATAAGATTTAAAATAAAAAAAACATAGGACTTGTTCTTCTGAGCTCATGCTGCATATTAAAAAAAATTTGGATAATAATTGGTCAGGATCAACTTATACTGTAAAAAAGCATTATATTCACTATTAAAATAGCTCATGCAAAAAACCGACGCAAATTTGTATACGATGCTCTACACATCTCTATTTAAAATAATTGATTATTAGCTCTTCTATCCATCGAGGAGTCTATCAGAGTCCTTCGATCTTCTCATATCGAACCACCTTCTTCTGTCCTTGACGTTTTAACAAGAACTCCTATTTTTGATCGTCTTCCCATATCATCTTCTTACCTACCACATTCCCTTGAGAAAGAAATCTTTTGCCTTCTGGAATATGCGAAAATATTCGACTGGTTTGCTGAATTGTCATTTATGGAAAAAATGGAGCTTCTCAGACAACAATTTCCAGCTCTTTTGGCTCTAAGACTTGCGTGGCATATAATAGACGAGCCAGTGGAGGATGAATTGAGGTACAATACTTTGATCTTATTATTCATTACAGTGGATCATTTCAGTATCAATCAGTATTTTTTAAATTTTTTTGTGATATTGTAAGGCTACGTAGAGCTAGAAAACCATAAAGTAGACAAAATAAAATAACATTTTGGTATGAAAAAAAATGAAAATACTGACGAAATTCGATGCTCTACTCCATAATACTTTTTAGCCCACTTCTGAATCCAATTGTCACCTGTATTGCTGCAATTGATCTGGATGTAGCGTCTTTCGCCATCATTTCTATCCTTCTGCTTTCATTTTGCCAATTGAGTGACAATCAAGTTAAAAAAGAACATAGTACTTATAAATTAGTTCTTACATCGTACTGCGATGAAAGGTATGCACATATAAGATAGATTTATGTCAGGTATACATATGATCCAAATTATAATAAGAAATGTCATGAATTACTGGACAAATGTTCTAATGTCGGAAAAGAGCTGAAAGAATACCTTCTTGCGATGTATCCTGACACTTCTCTCATAAAACAAGTTCTCACTTCTAGATATTTATTGTAATTTAAAATTATTATAATACATCGTTTGTCTATTTCTGTAAATTAATAAAATATATTTAAAATGTTAGAAAATTTACGAGAAGAATATAATTGATAGTTAATGGCTGTGGTTTGTGAACAAAAATAGCAAATATTTTTGCATCAACTGAAATATTTTATTAGTTATCCTTTTATTTTTTTTATGATATCTTTTTTTTTTATCAAAGAATCAAATAAATTAGAGAAAAATATAAAATAATTGGTTCGAACTGAAGGTATTTTTACGGGAAAGACTTATTTTCAATGCATACTGGAAGATAGCTCTCATTAAGTTCTACCTAAATAAAGAGGTTATTAGATTTTTCATTGCATAAAAATTTATTCTCAATTAAAAAGATTATCATTTGAATCAGTTGAGCAACGCATAGAGGTGCATAACGTAGGGAAGAATCTAAAAGTTCTTTTTATTTTTATATAAAACCCACTCGGCTGATAAAAGACAAATTCTACTATTCACTGGATTTGGAGGTGATAGCTCCTACAATTCTTCTCATGACTATTTATAATGACGGTGGTAACCATATAACATTACTGATGATTTTTTGGTGTTCTATGCTGCAGGTAGTCCATTTTCCATATTTTTGAAGGGAATAACAGTAATTATCATTACTTTGCTATTATTCATTTTTTTATTGATTTCCTTTTTTTGTTGGAAATTTTCCTTAATTCTGGAAACTACTTTTTTTTATTTGATTTGTCTTCCATATCTACGCTTATGATTCTTGAAGTAAACTTTGTACATTTTTGTACATTGAAAAGGTACATGAGCTTGGTGTAAGCAAGCTGAAAATATTTAATTAGGTACAGATCAAGGGTGATACAAGCAAGAGCTATTATAAAATGCGACGCTTGATTATTAAACGCTCTTTATAAAGAGTAAAAATTCTGTAGGAGGCGGAGTTTATGGTGACATATAAAAATTCTTTATTTCTTAAATATATAAAAAACCATATTACCATTTTTAACGTAAAATCTATATAATATTATATTTTTATATTATCATTATTGTTTCGATTTATTAGAAAACTAAAGACGAGAAACATTCCAAGAAGTAGAGAAGCGAGGCTGAAGATAGATCGTATTCCGGTGAAAAAGATCAACGCCATTCGTTTTTTTTTAATTTTCAAAGCATACACCTGAACCAATACATCTGCCGGATGAGGTGCCACAAAAGAACAATAGAATAAGGTTTGACCGTGTAGTGGGGGAAGGAGAGGGGAAATGTACTATATTTATTGGTTATTGGGGAATAAAAATTGATACTCATCAAAATTAAAATCAGTCATTAAATGACTTTTCTTTTCATCAAAATATTAGTAAATTCGGATTATACGATAGATTACACATGTTCTATTTGATTCTTGGGCGTTGTTGATGTTGTTGGTTCAGCTTTAGATATTATTATCTCAACTCGACAGATCTTAAATATACCATGATTTTCATTCGCGGTGTTTATCTGAAAAAAAAAATGTTCTTTCAAAATTTAATAAAATATTTGTAAGAAAAAATATTAGTACCCACAAATTGTTCAACATCCTTCAAAAAATTATGGTTTTCTGCTTTCTCTTTTTTCTTTTTCTAAAAAACTATTCTATTTTGTAGCTTTTCTTACCTTCAATATATTTCTTCGGAATATTTTTTTTACCTCGTTCCTATTCACCTCTTTCTCTACGCCTGGACTGCTTCCTCTTTCTTTTTCTGAACATTTTTCTATTTTTATATATCTCAACCTACTTGTAAAACATGAACACTTCAAGCACATGCAACTACAACGATGCCTAAGAAACGAGTATACATATTTAGAAATAATGAACAGGACGTTAAAAGGTCTAGGGAAGAAATGCTTTGACTCGAATCGGTCGAGCATCTCGTACTTGTAGAACTTTGCATAGTAGCTTGCGTTTTCATTATCCTTCTCATATTCATGTCTGAATATTATTATTTATCTAATAAGTGAAGCAAACGATAGCATAGCTGTGAAGATATTAATGAGCATGACTGTAGCCGTAATCATGTAGAGGAAAAGAAGTGGAGGAAGAAAACTGTTTCGAACAAGACATCGAACCATGTTCGGGTCCGTGCTGTTGACATTTGTAAACAAGATATCAGTACATCTTTCTGTTCCATCACGGTCTCCATCCTTTAAATCTCCGAAGATTTCGAAAACTCCGCTCTGGAAAAACTGCCAAGGAATCGTTTCATTCTTCAGTTGGATTCCTTCTAAAATTATAAGTTTTAATAATTAACAATCGCCCCCCTACGAACATTAGAAGTAAGGAATCGCCTCCCATCCCGAATAAAGTCAGTAGGGGACAATTGTTAAATACTTTATTTAAAAATCACCCCCCCCCCCCCTCCCTCACGTGAACAAAATAGAGGCTGATTGTTAAATAACAATTGTTACCCCCACAAAAAGAAAAGCTTAATTTATCTCCATTTTTATGTTTAACAATAGCCCCCTGCTGATTTAGTGACTAAGGAGGACAGTTGTTAAATTATACCTTAAAAGCTTATTTTTCATACTGCTCATAAAAGTATCACCACTAGTGTATCATCCTAAAAAACTAATGAAACAAACCTGTGAGACTCAAGTAAGAGACGGCGTAAATAAGCCAGAACACCACAAGAATTAACATGAATTTGGAGATGGCTGTTGCCTGGAAAATTCTTGCGTTGAAAATCTCTTACCATTTTTTTTAACACTTGTATTTTCACTCCGTAATAGTCGCTAAACGAGAGATATTTCAATGTGGTCACAGTCCCAAGAACAAAGGAACATATGAAGAGTATTTCCGAACAGGCAAATAAAAAGTGCGCGTACCCATTCTTTTTTAGAGAGGCTAGTGTGATAGCACTAATTAAAAAAGTAATGTTTGTTAAAGTTAAGACGATTCGGCCCAAGCCGGCTTTATAGTTGTTCCACCAATATAATTTTATCCAGCTTTTCTGTTTGTGTTGTTTTTTATAATGAGTCCTTACCCGATGAAAAACAGAATACTTCTCAAGTGTTTCGATAATAAGTGTAGCAACCACATAACAAAAGATCCAGAACCATGGATCACTAAGGGAGACCAGAATATTCGTCTCTAAGACTTTTTTCCAAGGTTTTCTTATCAGAGTAATAACAAAGAAAACAATATAGATTAAGTTAAAAATCTGTAGATTCTTAAAAGAATATGAATAGTTACCAAATGAGTATAAAAATTAAGCTCTGGTGCCCATAAAGCTATTTTCATAAATAGCCTTTTGATAGTTTTTATTACAGGGTTAGAAGAATTGGAATTAGAAAATTGGGCTAAATAAATAATTATAAAAGGGGTACTTGTTTACCTGATAGTGGCTCTTTTTCTGGTTCTTGGTTAATTTCAACACAAGATGTAGAAGGTTGGGCTAAATAAATAACTAGCAATGAAAGAATAGCTTACATGTTGGCTGAGATAATTCTTGTGCACTTTGCGATCCTTGCATATTTTGGGAATTCTCTTCTTTCTTGTTTCCTGGTTTGAAAAGTTTGTCGACCTTTTTATCTTTCCATCTGACTTTGATATAATTCTGACAAGCAACGTGAGACATAAATTTCTAAAACATAAAGCAAAGTGAGATGAACTTACCATACATTTACCTCGGTATACAACTGTAAGCAACTCTCTCCAAGGTTCTTTACTGATAAAAAAGACTAATTTATAAGATACAAAGACCTACATTTTATATTTTTCCTCGTAATTGTAGGCCAACACATGATATTCCAATTTTGTTACGTTGTCCATATACATTTCATCAAAAAAAGTCAGAGCGGTGGTTTCACATATCCTAAATATTTAAAGCAAATAATGGAGCTCTTACTCATGATTTTTTTTGAAGTCTTCTCGGTCGCTAAAAATACTCATGATCTTGGAGATGTAAGCGGCAACCAATAAGCAATATAGGGGGTCCGAAGACTTTTCTATTTCTTCTTCTTTTTCCTCTTTTATTATGTAATCTTCCCACATTTTGTCTATGCTGTAAAAAACTAAATGATCAAGATATATGTTTCTGCATACATTTCAGTGATATCTATCGGAAAAAATGCGTTCACCAAGACGGTTCCGAAAATTTTATCAATTTCCCATATATCGGACATTTTCGCTCGAATCACTTTCCGTATAACTTTATCCATAAAGTCTAGAATCTTCTCATCATTTGGATAATCATCTTCATCAAAGAATTTTTGCTAAAGGAATTTTTTTAATAGAAAAGTGAAAGGCATACCTTTTTTTGTAGGTCATTCACTAGCTTTTTAATTAGACTATCATCATTAATAGTATTATCATTATTTTTGGAAATCTGTCGAGAATAAATAAATTTTTATAGTACTGACCTGACACGTACAACACTTTAATAGCATGAGCAGGAAAGTGTAACCAATAAATGATTTCTTATCAATTGGGTATTTGCTGATAAAATGTTAAATTTCTTTATCAGCTACGACGGTTGTGAGTATATAGTGAGTATTACTTTTGAAACTAGCCATATATTCTTCCCGTGCGGTGAAATCTTGGACAGTAATTGTTCAAGACACTACTAATACAGTAAATGTCATAAATATAAATCCACTCTTTTTTTTTCTAGTTGAACGGCCAGCATTTATTCCCAAGCACTGTGATTATCTTTTAAGTTATTTTAGGCGGAATTAAAATGATGTTAAAAAATGTATATATAAGCAGTATTTTGTATGCACTGGAGATAAGGATCACCCTAATTCTGGGCTTAAAAACGAATATTACTATTATTAAACTAGCCCGATGTTTTCCCCATACAGTGAAACTATGGACCATATCAGTAAACTTATTGTTCAAGACACTACTAATACAGTTTCATAAATATAGATCTGTTAGATCTTCACGAGGGAAGGGGCGGTTTTTTCAGGTTGTCTTCCTCTGGGGCTCCCCCAGTCAGTACCGGACTTCTGTACTAATATAGGGTGGCGAAAAAGTACGTGCGCGTGACATTTGACTGCGTTTTAAATATTATATAAACCATTTATGCACACTTTTTCTTTTTAAAATATTTATTTTGTCTTGTAGAAAAAAAAATTTGTATTTCAAACTGGCGAAAATCTGCCCAAATCGTGACGTGATTGCACGGTTAGGAAAGAGTGGGATGAAGAACTCAGCGATTTCTTCAAGGCTCGGAGTTTCTCTAAGAACCGTCCAGAAGATTGTAAAGCAATGGAAAAAGGTAGGACACGTTCAAACCAATAAACTAAAAGTTTAATGGTTTGGGGCGGTCCATATATCAATGTCTCGGACAAGACTCCGTTGGTTTTTATCGATAAAAACGTGAAAATTAATGCGAAGGTCTACCAAGAAGAGATCAATTCAGTAAAGGTACTGAATTGGCTATTTGTTCACAAACCAACGAATCGATTTATTTCACCGTAAAGAAGGAAATTTCAATACAAATGAACGGCTAGCGCTTATTCTGGGGTCCTGTGATTATCTTTTGGATTATTTTTAGGTATAGAATCCGAATAATAAAAAAGGTTATTTATTTAACAACTGTAGACATAATGTAATAATACACTGTCAAAAAGTCCAAAAAATCCATATTTCGGGAAATTCTTGTGTAGGATGATTCTTCAACACTTTGTTGAACTTAACAAAATTGAAATATTCTACTGATATTTATTACGTAGCCCTGGTGGGCGTGGGAGGACTTTCCTAATCTTGAAGACCAACTTCCCTGCCAACTCTCGAATCTTCTCCTTGTCTTCCGAAAAATACCATACTAAGTAGACAGGTATCGGATCCGGTTTCCATTTTCCTTCAGCTCCATACATAAAATTGTCCACCTTCACCAACTCCTTCACAACAGCTGGGCAGAGATTATCTATTTCTACACATCGACAGAGAATTGTGAGTATGCTTTCAATGATGGCTAGGGTCATTGGATTTTCGTCTGTTTTACCCTGAAACTAAAATTTGAACATTTTAATGAATGTTACCGTAAGCATGGAAGAATAACACCAGAGGTTCTCAACGAGTAGAGGAAGCATAGGACAAGTTTCACTGTGGAAGATACGACGGAGGCAGTCATCTCGGAGGGATAGCTTCTCAAGCAGCTGAAACAGGGGAAATGCAGACATGCGGACAACCCCCTTTACAGCTCCTTTTGGTTTCAAATAAAAATTGATTTCACCACAGGAGGCAAATAATTCTTAGTTATTAATGTATTTAAAATGAACATTCTTTCCACCCCATAAATGTCTCAAACAACCTACAAAAGTAATCCTGTGACAGGCTGTATGGAAGCCATACCGTTGTAGAATCTCAAAAAAGATGTTCCAATGACCGCTAATGACTTCAGCTGCTTCTTCACCGCTTGTAGAATTGTAACAAAGCAGTCCAAGCAGAGTTAGAATTTCATTCTATACAAGTTTTTGAGTTCAAACTGATTGAAAAAATAGCTTACCATCATTACGTGTGACTTCGAAAAAGCTGCAAAATCTTGTTTTCTTTCTTTTACCAAAATTGAGAGTAGAAATGGGACAAAGGTTCGATTTTCACAAACCAGTTCACAATTCTCATTGTTCTTTTCACAAAGAGCAATGAGAGCACCGATACACTGTCGCTGATTTATAGCGCTATCTGTAGTGAAGAAGATATGAAGAAGAGGATATACGATATCCGGAGAAGAACCAGAGGGAATAATAGATGACTTGGAAACTTTTTGGACGATGTTACGGACCACAGCGAGTGAGAGGGAAAGAAGATCTTGAGCCATTAATGAATGAAATGTGAAATGCAGATTGAAGCGAGAAGAGAAGCCATGGCTTGAAAGCGAATAGCTTTGAAATTATGACTCGCGAAGGAAAGCCAATAGTGAGTAGCTTTTAAATCAGTGAAATTTTTGATTTTTCTTGTTCTCATATACAAATTATTAACAAAACAACACTAATTTTGAAAATTATCAAAAATATGTTCTTGACTTAAAGTAAATATCCTTGTTCTTGAAGTCGAGATTTAGATAATATTCACCAATCTCTTGACTCTCTGATTGCTCTCTAAATAATTCTTATGTTTTCAAAAGATGCAAAAACTAACTCTTCTTCTTCTATGTTCACTATCGTGATTAGTTGTCTTAAGTCATGAATAATCTTCATCAATTCATTTCCTTCGAGGAGGTGTTGAAGTCTTTCGTTATTAGTTAGAGTAATTCTAAACAAAGAGTTGTTGGCAAATTAACTGTTTTACAATGCTTTTAGCTCAGATTCATTAGCTCCTTCATTAGGAATAAGAGCTAAGAGATCCTTCATTTGTTGACGTCGTTCAGAAGAATGAGAATCGAAATACTCAACTATGTCTTTTTCTTCATCTTCATCCTCTTCTGCAACATCTTCGAGTACATCAACTTTGTAGAGATCAGGTCGTTGTGTAATATTAAAAATAAAGCTATCTGCCGTTTTGATGATTTCATTGTCTCTAAAAAAATATTTAAGCTGACAGGAGAAAAAAATAAATGAGAACTTTTAGCATTTCTATCATTTAAAAAGTAAAAAATGTAATTATATCAACAGGGAGCGGGTAATATATCTTTCAAACTAACCTCTTATCCAAGATTTCTTGTATCATATCAGTTGACATTCCTCCCTCTAGCATTATTTGCTCTAATTCTATAATAATGGCAGAATGTAATTTTTCGATTTCCGGATCAATCATGTACGGTTCGAGCCCATCGATGAATTCCGCGTCCATTCTTAATGGCTCCCAGACAGCATCAAAGCTATCTAATTTAGCCATTTTCTTGTCTTTTTCGGCTTCATAAACTATTTTCTCTTCTTCTGTCTCTGTGACTTTTTCAATTTCCACTGCTCGAAATTCAGTCTTGCCGAAGAAGACGGGGTGCGCCTTTACTTGGACCTAGAATTTTTAAAGTAAAATGGATAAGTAGCTTACTAAAGCATTATCTGGGAAGGCTTTTTCGAAATTTGTGGTTGCCTTTCCAACATGGCTCGCTAGTACATAGATAAAATTCCTTTTATAAGTTCCTTCCGTTATTATTACTTTACAATAATTTTTCTTGACATTCACAGTTCTACCCTTCATATAGAAGGTCCGACTGTAATCATTATATATTTTCGGTTTTAATTCGCCCGTGTTTTGATCTAATTGATAGTCAAGATATTCTTCAATATATGGAAGGATAGTTGAATCCCAAAGGGATGGAATAGTGAGGGCTTGATCTTTGATTCGTACCTGGTAAGAATAGTCTAAACCATCATCTTCATAGAAAGGAAAAAGATTAGATACCTGATCTATCGACTTCAAAGAGTGTCGAATGTTTCTTCAGGAAGTTGACGACTTCAAATTGATCACCTGATGGAGCATGCTTAAAGAGATAGTCATCTAGCCAAGCTGCGGCTGGATGATAGAAGGGAAGACCTTCGATTCTGAAAAAATGGATCAACAAGATAGAAGCAGCAACTTACTCATCAAAAACATCGTCCAAGTTGGTAATTCTGTCAGAATTACTTTTGATCAAGAGAATACAGGATAGATAGCACATTCCACGTCTGAAAATGAACAGCCAATTTGAATGAAGGATTAAAATAATGTTTTTACATAGACCTTATGAATTTCATTGAAATAAAATTTTTTCCTGCTGAATTTTGAAGTTTTGATCAGCAAAAGAAAATGAATAAAGGACTCTACCGATATCCAAAACCTCTATTTTGAATTGTTCCGCCGTCTGTGATCTTAAAGACATGACTATGGCTCTTCAAGAAATCATCCAAAGCTTCCGGTGATGATATAATTCTCTCGTGGCCCCCCTAAGAAATTATAATAAATGCATTTATCCTACCTTTTCACACGCTGTCAAATATTTTATCAATAGCGTATCAACAGTTACAGGCAGTTCAGATGACTTGGTAATATCAAAAAGTGTCTATATAAGAAGCTTTAAAATCTTAAGAAAAAGATCTCTTACCTTGCAAACCAGTTTTTCCATCGCTTTAACTTCATCCGAAAATTTGGGGATATATTCGTGGAGCTCATACACGGATCTTCCTTTCCTATAAAAATCATATTATTAGAATTTATGGAGTTTACTGGTTCATCCCATGCTCATACTCAATCTTCTTCTTCGAATTTAAAAATTCTTTGATAGGAATCGAGGTACTGTAGTTTTCCTTTCCAGCCGTATGATATTTCGTCCATTTCTCTTTCTTTTTTTTAATCTCTTGCCTATAAAACTAATAAAATTATTATACAAATTACCATTCCAGCCATTTACTATTTTTTGGAGCTTCAAAAGGCAATTCCAAGGTTCTCATGCTGCCAGCTTCTTCATCGTTTTGTTCTTCTAATAGCTCCCCTTCTCGTATTTGCTCTGCTCGACGATGTTGGTTGAATTGTCTAAAAAATAATTCCGTTTTGCTAGATTTGAAGCAATTCATAAAGTTGAGTTATTACGTAAATTTTCACATAAACTAAGTTTTCAAGATTAACGTAATAACTCAAGTTAAGATCTCTACAATATAAACTATTATTTGCTGTCCTGCAAATAAAACAACATCAAAATTTAAATTTACCGGTTATTCTGTTGATTCCATCCTTGTTGCTGGTATCCTCCCCGTTGAAATTTTCCCTGGAGATTACCACGATATCTCCCTCGTTGAGATCCACTCTGTTGATTGCCTCCTTCTCTATTTTCAGGAAAGATGACTCTACCCTGGATTCTGTTATCTTCAAAATGGGCTCTGAGCTCTTCAGAGCGACCTCGACTAAAACAAAGAAAAAAGACTGGATGAAAAAGTAAAGTGATTACAGGTGCAAATAGCCTCCTCTATTATCGCTTTTTTGCTGTTGCTGTTGTTGATTTTGTCTTTCTCTACAAAATTACATTCTATGAAGAGAGAATAGTACCTAGAATACCTGTATGATTGCTGATTAAAATTTGATTGATGCTGATAGTCATCTCTTTGATTTCCGCTTCGATTGAAAAGTAAAAGAATAAAAAAAGTTGATTACTTTTGCCAATATTCTCCTCGTTCATTCTGACCATAATATCGATTTTTATATTTTTGATATTCTCCTCGATTTCCATCTCTCAAACTCAGTATATACATAAAAATAAGAAGGCAAAACTACCTCCAATCTCCTCGATTATAGTTGGCTGGTATTCCATCATCTAAATCGTCTCTATTTTCTTCACGATTAGAAGGTCCTGGATTATTACTGAAGGATCCCCTTCCTCGTCCTCGAAACTTAACCCTTCCACGATTAAATTCATTATTCATATCGACTGAAAGTGACAATAAAAGGACAGAATGAGGTGGAAAGAATTTAAATCAATATGTATAAAAGCGAAATATTTGTTCTTTTGCAAAAATTTTGATGCTTGGCAAACATTCAAGTTACCATGAATGAGCAGAACGTTTCCCGGAACATTAGGGAATCGTCAATAGTTTTTTCTTTAATTAGATTCAATTTTTACACAAAACTTCCCATCGTTTAACATATAAAATATATATCTGATGTTTAAAAACTGGAAAAGAAGGTTACAGAGTTACTGAATTTTAATGTTCTGTATGATAAAAACTAAATTTTTTTATGTAGAACCTGAATATAAGAAGAGAAGAAACAATATATTAGTAACAGCTAGTCTCTGTTACCCACCCTTCATGATATTTTTGAATTTCCGATGGAAATTTGACAGGAGAAAATAAAAAATAATTATGGATATATACACATATTTTTAGATGCTAGTACAGGATACGAAAAAGAGGTCAAAAGAAAAAAAGAAATCAAAATTTGAAATGTCCAACGGATGCCATATAATGCAGGCTCCTTGGCAAACGCGATTCTGCGAACATGCCATTAGACTTTTTTATTTCGATTTAAATATTATTACGAGATGGTATTTCTTATTGATTTTTACTGCCTTTTTTTAAATGTTTTACTTGAAAAATAAATCGAGATGAAGATTTTAGATGGTAGTACAAGCGAGTTGAGACTATTTTTATAGTGCAAGACGAAGCAAAAAAACAAGGTTGTAAATCAACATTTTCGATAGATTCAACTCCCTTCAGTATATGGTGGATCGTTCGCATTCCTGGTGACAATATGAAAGGTTGTTGTGAACGATATTATGGTGGACAACTTACGCAATAAGTTCCATGGCTTCTGTCAGCTTTCCAAGTGGTGCCTCCTTAAAGACAAGCCAAAGCGACGGAGATATGAGTAGTGAGGATGACAAGGAGGGAAAAATTTGAAAAAAAAGAAGATATTTCTGTCAATGTTTCATGAAGAAAGATTGAGGTAACTAGTAGTTTACAGTAGTTTGTTGAATTACGTATAATGTTTATCCAAGTTAATATATCCAGGTTATTGAAAAAAAATCAATAAACTTTATTTGAATAATTTTACCAACTTAAAAAATTGCTAGATCCTCACTTCTCCTTTCTCCTCGGCGTCCACGAAAGAATCTTCTATTGCCTCCTCTGACATTTTCACGAGATCCCGAGTATTGCCAGTAATTTCTTTGAGTTCTGTCGTTATGCTGTTGGCCTAACGTGAATGCAGCCGCTATTTCAGAGAAATTTAAAACTGCACGGTGAAGATCTATATCCTCTTCCGCGATCAGTGCTTGAATTGCTTCTTCGGACAGGGCTTTCGTTCTAGCATCTTCGAAATTTACTGGTTCCCTTCGTAATACACCTATCCGGATTGATGGTTTTAGCCCATTGATGAATGTCATCTTCAAAATAGGTCTTTGTTTGACTTCTCTGGATAAGCGACTTGAGTTAATTCTTTGCACATTGTTGCAAAATTTTGAATTGATTGTCCCTCTTCTTGTTTTAATTTGGTAAGTCTTATTTGAGCAATAGCAGCCTTTTCTTTGATATAAGTTAGTGATTGATCTAACACTTCAGATATTGGGACTTCCAGATGAGTTGATCCTGTTGTTCTTCGAGCCTTCTTGAAGCGACGACGTACTTCCGCAACTATCCCTCTAAGAGCCATTGATCACTGTTAACTTGTAATCTGAAGTCTTGCTGTTATTGAAAGAAAGAAGACAGACAGAGAGGATGAATAAGTAAATGAATGGTGATGTGGGCGTTACAGTTTTTATAACCCTTCCCACTGGTTGTAAACTCCATCTTTCGATTCCTTTCGGTATATTTTTGGATCGGATTAGCCTTGATATATGGTTGTCTGTTTGCCACATGTTTTAAGACTTACAAGCCAAACTTATAACTTGAAGTCTTATAGCTGTTAAATTATAAAAAAAGAAGACAAACAGAGAGGTTGAATAAGTAAATGAGTGACGATGTGGGCGTTACAGTTATACCTTTTCATAATCCATTTGATTGCAATATTCCTGCTCTTGGTTTCCCGTAGTATTTATCTCTGTCGATACACTTCTTTGTTGCATCGGATTAGCACCCTAACTTCTTTATCGCTCCGACTAAATTATGGTGCATTATTTAGAAGAGTAGGGAAGAGAATACATCACTTCGTTTTTCTTAAGGTCGTCATCCTGATAGACAAAGGATGACGACATTTTTATATTGAAATAGTGGTATACTATTTGTTGAATCACGTATATAGTTTATCCAGGTTATTGAAGAAATGTCAGTACACTTCTTTATTTGAATAATTTTAACATTTTAAAAAATGATGTTACTTTCAAAAAGTAGATTTAGATCATGATCATCATATTCCATATATCCTCATCATGTTTTATTGTCACTGTTTTTCATTCCATTTTATAGCAGTCCAAATTGATATCTCTAACTTAATTAGTTATAAAATTTACAAAATAAACTTTTATTTATTTATTGTGAGTTTGATCATTTCATTCTTCAATTCGTCATGTTCTTGATTAAGTCTTCGTGCAATATCTTTGAGGCGGGCAATTTCATCTGCATCGTGGTCTTGTTTCTTTAGTTCAGCATCTTTCGCAATTTGAGTTAGATCTGGTTTGATGAAATTACTAGCATACGGTTCATTTACTTTTTTGAATATTTGAATAAGATTATCTACTGACTTATTATAAAATGCAAAATCTAATTGCAATAAACAAACTTGATCCAGTGATTCTTTTCTTTTTTTACATGTCCTAGGGGTATATTCTAATTGACGTTTTCTTAGTTCCATTTTGTCTGTAAAAGATTAATAAAAAACAAAAAGTAGAAGAGGGAATAAGTCTGATAACATAGTAGACTGATAACGACTAGAGCAATACAGACAGGAAAGATGCTTACACTGTTCACAACGTCATCTTGTTGTTTTAACGTATTTCTCATTTCTTTGCATGTTCAGTTAGTTCATCATCAGTCACATCATTGATATTTACAACATTTAGCGGTCGAAATTGAATTCTTCTTATAATTTGAAGTCTTATGAGCTCATCCCGCGGGATTTCATAAATTGTATGATATCGACCTTCAGCAGCAATATTTGGAGTAGCCGTTAAAAATATAATTCGTCTATCTTCTTTATTAAAAATCTCAACGATATTTGCCCAAGTCTGTGCCGGATAATGAAATAAATAAATTTCTGTGCATTTACTATCACTAGATGGTCTCTTTGCATATCAGAGATTTGAGAAGAGCTTCTAATTGTATAAGGTCGAGGTAAAATCTCATATATACCTAGGTTGCATTGAGGGTATCATCTTATAACAAAAGCTTTTCTTAGCATCTTTTCCTCCAAAAGTAGATTCTAACTGGTTGGTTATCACTTTGCCAGGCGAAAGCACTATAACTTTGCGTGATCCAAGTGCATATGGTAGTAATGAAATAATGCCAGATTTACCGCCACCAGTGGGAACTTGTATTAATCCAATATTATGAGATCTGCTATCATTATTGAAATAATCTACCGTATTTAATACGGCATTAATTTGATGGTCATATAATAAAGTTTTCTTAGCATCTGGTGATCGTTCTCTTTCACTTCTCAGCAATCGTAGCACATTATCGCGATAGAATTGGAATCGGCTTTCTTGGATGCTATCAAATTCTTCTTCCATGTTTGAAATAGAAAAAAGGAATGCAACTGAGAATAAAGGAAAATGAATGACTCTCGAACCGATCTCTGGTGCCCACTCTCATTTTTCATTTCGAAACAAAGTGACGATTGAAACCTATATGACAATAGTTGCATTGAAATAAAAATAATCTATTTTCTTTTCTTTTTCAGTCATCCAAAATACCAATATAATGTATTATATTATTTTTTTTAGCTTATTGCACAGATACCTCTTTCATTTTACGGTTTATGGGATGAATAAATGTTTCGTAATAAATTTGTTACTTCTCTTCATATTCCAAGGGAACAAAGAAAAAATTTCTACACAGATATGCACTCTGATTCGGAACTCTTCAGCTTTTGCTATGGTTTGGGTGCCTAGCTCCGATGGTTTTCTCACATAAAATAAACTGCTTTCATGCATCTCTTTCCTTCCATGGCAACTCCACAAAACACTTCTGAGCTATTAGTCGTTCTTCTCTCCTCTATTTAATTCTGTGCCATTTTCTTCTTGAAACATAGGTGAGAATGGAAAAATGCTTATTTGTTCAAGAAACTTTCAAAGAGATGGTTGAATCAAGTAAAACTATTTAATGAATTTGTTGAAAGAAATATAGAAGACTACGACATATCAAAAAAAGCTAAGGAGAAGAATAGCAAGAAAAGCAGTTAAAATGAATAAACGATGAATCAACTACATAAATATATTCATTATGTTTGTTAGTATTATATAAGGCTATAGAATTTGTTATAAATTCTTATAAATTCTTCTGCAAAATTTTCAAATGAATTATTCCTTAGATGTTCTCCTTCTTTGATTTTCTAGTCTAAAGCACCCAACTTGGCATTCCACGTCCCCCAGCAGGTGTATTTATTCAGAAACGTTTGAAAAACTTGAACAATATATGGCTCAACACACACTAATTTGCTCAGTGTAGAAGTGAGGAAGTACATCGACTGGCTATCTTCAAAATACTCTGTAGGTTCTTCATTTTAATATTATTATATTAGGGACTTAGAAAAGAGAAAGAGATGAAACAAGTTTTTAATCTCTTTCAATGGATGGCTCTCATGGCACTTGGCCTTATGATGATAACTTTTGTTCCTATGATGCAACACTCCCGCAATTGTGATCCATTTCCAGCCATTCTCCACTCTCCTGCAGCAGTAAAAAGTAATTCAATCTTCTTCTCTTCAAAGACTTTTCTAGAAGCCCAAATGTCTAACTTTAATTTAGTAATGCAAGAAATAGAAGACATGAAGTGGGATGTTAAAGGAAATGGATCAACTCCCAGCTGTGTCAAACATCACGCTTACATTGATACATGGATAAATGAAACGTTGGCAAAAAATAGTGGACATGGACGTAAGGCAAGAATAGAGCTTCTGGCCGCCTTCCAGTATCAAGATCAAGTGTCAGTCAGCCTGATGAACCATGGACTCATTGGGTAGGTTTTTTCTATGATTTTTCACAGAGTTCACCGCAAATATGCTTTTTATATATTTCGAAATTGATAAGAAAACAATACTCCTCTAATAACAATAATGATTTAATCAACTAAAATAATGATAACTATTTAATGTAGACGAACAACAGCCGAGTTTAGTGGCCATTCAGGCACAGGAACGACATTGGAAAAATCTATTGCGCCTTTTTCAATTAATGAATGTATTATTCTGTTGAAAATCTAAGGAGAATTTTTAAAGTTGTTTTTTACCTCAGAAACCATTCTTTTCATCAGTATTTCATAGATAGACATCTAAATTAATTTTAGCGCCTTTGTCAACAAATACAAAGTTTGTTCGGTGGTGCAAACTGCCACCCAAATCATAGCAAAAGCTGAATGAGAGTTCCGGTGTATTATACTTTCATTACTATCTGCTTCTTCACTACTTTTAATCTAGTAAATCCGTCTACTCTTAGGCGACCCGTCCTCTGCCATTTCCTTTCGGCTGATTTCAAACCATTGGGACCTCCATCCCTCGGCTCTGTCTATCCATTTCACATTGTGAATTGTTGTAAGAAAGACGGAGCAGCTTATGTTGGGGTGTCCCTCGATGACGCCTTCACAGTCACAAATTTTGTTCCATTGATTAAAAGAAAAAAAGAGCCAGGTTAGATTTTCTTTTAAAGGAATTGAAAGGCGAATTTAGAATACACTCTTTCCGTCTGTGTCAGTCCAATCTTTGGCAATACCTCCACTTGGTTGCTACTATCCGAGCTAATAGAACACTACAAACTTCAAAATGCAGAACACTTCTATGTCTATGTCAGAGATATGGATGATAATTCGAAAAAGGTAGATGAAGGGAATCGTAAAAGACAATCTTCTTTTAGGTCTTAGAGAGTTATGTTCAGACTGGGGATGTTGAAGCGATTTATGTGGGAGGAACAGATCATTCTAAGCTGTATCTGCAGGAAATGTCCATCAATGTGAGCTTATATTTTTTGATAATTGTTTTAGGATTGTATTATTCGTTCTCGTGACCATTCAAAATACGTGGTAAACCATGACTTAGACGAGAGAATCACTCCCTTGGATGCAAAAAAGAACAATATTCGCGATTATCTAATGTAAGTGTGCCGCTACTTTATAAAAAAAATTCACTTGTTTTATAGAAATTTCTTCAAAAACAAAACAAATGAGAATACTGGAATGTTGTCCTTCAGACAAACATGGATTTTGAGGCCAAAAGTTCCCCCAACAGAATACAAGGTAAACTTCAAAAAGCAGGGAATATAACCAACAAGCCGTAGTCACTAACACATTACGCACCGCTAAGAAAGCGTTTTGCTTTTGTTTTTTTTACAATCGGATGTTTTAGAGAACTGTCTTTAACTACACTTAATTTTTTTCCCTTAACTGACATTTTTCAGGGTAACAAAACTCTTGAAGAACACCTGCCTGCTCTCAACTATCATAATACATCTGGTGTTGCTCATAAAGATCACACAGCTAAATGGATAGCTGATCCTCATAAAGTTCTTTTCATGTGGATTCATGACTATAAACAACTAATGGATGGAGTTGAGAAGTATTTTGTACCACCAGAGGATTTCACAATCAGGTGCATCCTTTTCTACTTTTTAAAACTAATACTTTTCAAGACATTATCGCGATATAGCCCTTAGTAATTGGGAGACACAGTGGCTTCCACAAACGCTGATGTTTGGAAACTATACAAATACTAACTATCCGGATGAATTGCTCACTCCTTTATTTAACAATGTGAAACAGAGGCTGGATATGGTCTTCCAGAATAAATAATCATTTAAAAAACAACAGAATTACTATCAAAAATGTGTACCTCTGCTTTGTAATATGTGATATGTATTGATTGTCGAGTTCATCAATAAACGCGTAAAAGTAGTTCGAGGGATTATTTATCAATATATAATGGGAAAAATTTATCCATAGGTATAACAATAGAATAGAATATAAAAGCATGAAGGAATGAAAAGTAGAGGATCATATCGCAGATGGTTTTTCAGAATTTAATGTGTTTATAAAATTATGGAAGCAACAATCTCTTCTTGTTTTTTTTTGTTTGTCTATTCACTCTCAATGCTAGCGACTGTCCAAATACAGCTTGTCATCTCTCTAATCCACTTGATTGTACAACTATCCATTTGTTATACAATTTCAGTTATTTATGTCGGAAAACGTTTCTCTGTTGCCTCCAATTCACAAGAATTTGACTCCTAGCAAAAAGGAATCAAGTAAGTTTGATAGCAATAGAATAATGGAGAAATTTTTTTGGGAAAATCAAGTTTCTGGTTTAATGCATATGTAATTGTGATGATGACATCGTTTGGATCTGGTTATACACTCACAGTGAGATATACAAGAAGTATGGTACCACCGGAATTGGTGAGTTTTATTTCTTGATTTTTTGAAGCTTTCATTTGAGCACGGGAAACCAAGAATATATGGATCACAAAAAGTGTTACATGTTTTATGGTTTTGAGTGCTCATCTTAGAGTTTTGAGAGCTTATTTATAAATTCACCTTTTATATTTTCATTCCAGAGATATTTCACCACTACTGTCATTTTTTCCTCCGAGACTACAAAACTCATAATAGCAATCCTCATGCTTTTCCGAGATAACAACTGTAAATTCTCAAAATTTGGATCAGTAAGTCCCTTTTTTTCCTATAATATAACTGTTTTAGTGTTTAAAAACTTATTACTTCGCCGCACCAGGAGAACTCTTTAAAATGAGTGTAGCGTCGATGGCTTACTCTTTACAAAATAACTTGGACTTTGTGGCACTGACAAATCTGGATGCTGGGTTGTATCAAGTGAAAATTTTTATAGCTGAAAAAAATAGAATTAGATTACAACACAGTTGAAAGTGGTCACGACCGCTCTTTTTATGATGGCATTTTTTGGGAGGAGGTTCTCCATCATTCGATGGATAGCCATCGTTTTGCTTTTTATAGGTGTAGCAACAGTTCAGGTAGATATTAATATTCATCTTCTTTTCCTCCTGGATCACTGTAAATTCTAGAACCACTAACTCTTTTAAAGCTGCCGCTAGTAATATTTAAAATTTATCTCCAACCTTGGCAATTTTTTTTCTAGTTATTTGCCTAAATAATTATAATAGGATACTTGTAAACATCAAAAAAATATTACTATAATTCCATATCCATTTGAGTTGTAATACCTATTTACATATATAACTGTTTTTCCTCATCTGGTCCACAAACTTATCCCTTCTTGATTCAGTTTCCTTCAATATTTCTTCTATGGTGTCAGAAAATTTTTGTAGTTCTTTGGAAATTAAAAAAAACGTTAAATATGGCTCAGAAATTTCTTCCATCAAATTAATCCAATTTTAGATGAACAATGTCACCACCCAATTTACTTCGTCCACTGGCGAAAATTATTTTATTGGTATCATTGCAGTTTTGGCTACTTGTCTTACCGCTGGATTTGCTAATGTTTACTTCGAAAAGATGCTAAAGGATGGAAATGAGGTACCCTTCTGGATCAGGAATCTTCAAATGTACAGCTGTGGGGTGGTCAGTCGAACAACCTCCTTATTTTTTAATATTTTTATAGATCAGTGCTTTTTTAGCATGTTTATTCAAAGATGGTTATCGGATAATAGAAAAAGGGGTCTTCTACGGGTATAATTATAAAGTCTGCCTGGTTGTTGGTTAGTTATTATTTATTTTTCGTGACAATTTAGGCTTTCTTTCCCTCGGTGGAATTCATATCTCCCTAGTTGTCAAACACCTTGACAGTATGTACAAGAGTTACGCATCGGCTATGTCAATAATTCTAGTAGTGATATTGTCTTATTTGATCTTTGACAATGTCTTTATAGGAGCATACTTTGTGATAGGAACAATGATAGTCGTAATAGCGATATTACTGTATAATTCAGTGTTAGAATGAGCTGATTGTTGTTTTTTGTGCTATCCGGTGTATAAAAATGGAATACTTTTGTGGAACGTAGTCGCTAGTATTTTTTTGTCTCTTTGTAAAAAGTAATAATTATTTCTCTGAAGACTTTGTACACATTTATTTGTGAACCCGGCTATCAACACATATCTTATACCACAAAGCAGAAAAATTTCTTTAAAATACGAAATTATAATGATGTTACTTTTAAAGCCATTATTTATTTTGAAAGACCATGTCCAGCCTTTGTTTTACATTGTTATATAAAGGAGTGAGCAATTCTTCCGGATAGTTAGTATTTGTATAATTTCCAAAGACCAGCGTTGTCTTAAGCCAAACCTGCTCCCAATCACTGAGAGCTACGTCACGATAATGTCTGGAACTTGCTATTTAAAATGTAGAAAAGGATTCACCTGATTGTGAAATCCTCTGGTGGTACGAAATACTTCTCAATTCCATCCATTAGCTGCCGATAGTCGTGAATCCACATGTAGAGAACCTTATGAGGATCAGCTATCCATTTAGCTGTGTGATCTTTTTCAGCTACACCAGATGTATTATGATAGTTGAGGGTAGGAAGATGCTCTTGGAGAGTTTGGTTACCCTGCAAGGGATGTTTTTCTTTGTTGACTTATGGTGAATTATTTTAAATATCTGTAGCCATGAAAAAAAGGATAACCACAAGGAAATATCATTGCTATGGAAAAAAGGAAAGACACTGTTAAGGAGAAATAAAAAAAATGCTTTTCGAAAAGTATGCTACGGCTTTTTTTTAAAAATTGTTTCGATGTTGAAAAGTTTTTCATTTAGCTCCTGATTCTAAATTTGTTTCGTGTTTTCGAGGCTACTAATTTGTTTTCGGTATTTCCCTTGTTCACTCTCATCCCTCCTGATTAGAAAATCCTTTTTCTCCCTTCTTATGTTATTAGAGATGTTGATAGAAAGAACTTTCACAAAAGCTTTTTGTGATAAACAAGACAGCTTTCTCTAAAAAAAACCCGTTTGTAAACAAAAGCCCCTCTGAACGATGCGTAATGTTAGAGACCCGTTAACTATGTCTTGTTGATTACACTCCCTGCCTTATGAAATCGTCTTTTTTTACCTTGTAATCATTTGGCGGAACTTTTGTCCTCAAAATCCATGTTTGTCTAAAGGAAAGCATTCCAACTGTCTTCTCATTTGTCTCGTTTTTGAAGAAATTTCTGAAAAATAGAATTTCATTATAGCAAGGACATATTGTAGAGATAAGTAATATCAAAATTCTTCTCACTCTGCATTTCCCTTTTTTTTATTCCGTATTTTATATTTTTGTAATTTTTGCATTTTTTTTATAAACTGTGTTACACTTAAAAATATAAATAAGAAAAATAAAATGAGATATATATGTAAAAAAAGATTTTTTGGTATGCAAATCTTTGTAATACTTAAGTTACTATTTCACATTTGCCCAGGAAATGTTTTATAGATTTTGAAAATTAAAAAACTTAAAAAGTTTTAAAAATAAATTGAAAAAAGGCAAATACCGATTAATACGGAAATTAGAAAAAACACTTACACTACATAGTCACGAACATTATTTTTTTTGGGATTCAAAGGTGTGATTCTCTCGTCCAAGTCATGGTTCACCACGTATTTTGAATGGTCACGCGCACGAATAATACAATCCTAAAACAATTATCAAATAAAATAAGCTCACATTGATAGCAACTTGCTGTAGGTATAGTTTAGGATAGACAGTTCCTCCCATATAAATCGCTTCAACCTCTCCGGTTTGAACGTAGCTCTCCAGGACCTAAAGAACGTATATGTCTTAGCGATTCTAATAAAAACTTCTAATAAATATAACGTGCAAATCTTATCTATTTCCATCAGAGATTTAATGTGAGAAATTGGCTAACCCAACAATATGATAGCGTGCCTTGACTGTTCACGCATTTGTGGTTGAAAATTCTTGGAAAGCCAATATTTGGATAACTACCCATTGTATTATCGTATTAATGGATAAGCCAATTTCCCACATTAAATCTTTCATGGTCCCATGCATATGGTCTCGAAATATACATTTTAGCTTCGATTATTTGGCCTGTTCTCCAACCATGTGCATGTTATATAATGATATTATCATTAACATCTAACGTAGAGCATAAGCGTTGCATCATATATTTTCAATTAATCGCAATAGATAGGTAGGAAATAATTATCATTTGGAGTAGATTCTAGATCTTTCCCTTCGCTCACCTTCCTCGAATTATCATCCATATCCCTGACATAGACATAGAAGTGTGCAGCATTTTGAAGTTTGTAGTGTTCTATCAACTCGGTAAGTAATAGCCAAGTGGGGGTATTGCCAAAGATAGGACTGACACAGACGGAAAGAGTGTGTTCTAAATTCGCCTTTCAATTCCTTTAAAAAAATCTAACCTGGCTCTTTTTTTCTTCTAACCAATGGAACAAAATTTGTGACTGTGAAGGCGTCATCGAGGGACACCCCAACATAAGCTGCTCCGTCTTTCTTACAACAATTCACAATGTGAAATGGATAGACAGATCCGGGGGATGGAGGACCTAACGGTTTGAAATCAGCCGAGAGGTAATGGCAGAGGACGGGTTGTCTAAAAGTAGAAGGATTTTTTTAATTGAACCAATCGGCCACGTCTTCCCTTTCTTTCTCTCTCTGCCCACGGTGTGTGTTCCTTTTCACCGTCTGTTTAAACATGAGTAAATAAGAGAACAAGGAAAGTGTTCCTCCGATTTTGCAAAAACGATAGGGCGTGAAAACAATAGTAGAATTACCGACTTTTTAGTTTACTTTCTTGATTGCCTGTGCGGAACTGATTATATAAAATAAACTTTAGCGGGGGGTGTTATTTTTTTTATTATTACTATTTCTATTTGCGATTTCCTCATCTGTTTTTTAAGTGTTATCCCGAAGTTATCAAAAAATATATATTAACTGAAACTTAAGACATAGTTTATTATCCTTGGATTCCTTTCCTAATTTATCTTAAAAAAGATCAATAAAACCTGTGTAAATCTGTCCTGATATCATTTTGAACGATAAACGATAAAATAAATAAACGAAGAAAAAGATAAAATCTTCTATATTTGTTCTCGTTTTATGCCTATTTGGTTATTTGAGCCACACCTTGTTTTCCTTCTTTTTTAAAATTTAATGGTCTTAGCGCTGACTTTCAAAAGGCGCTAGCAAATAGAGTCACTTGACTAGGATGTTTCTCTCTTTTTGGTGCAAAGTAAATATTCAAGATCTATTGTGCTCAATAAGCTGCACCACAGATTTCAAATCAGAAACATTTTCAGATCAAAATATTGTAAATTAAAAAACTAAAAAAGCATAATTAACTCCGAAAAGACGAGGGTATCAAGGAATATTCCAATTGTTACTGTAACTAATAAACACTTTCCTGTAACAATTATGAGCTTTCCAAAATTTTCTAGATATCTTTTACCATTTTTACCAGCATATAAACACTAAAAATTCTTGCATATAAAACAAGAGAATATACTATATACTAGTGATTTCGAAAACATTCCCCACCACAGCTGGTTTCTTTTGTCTTGTTTGACTCCAGGCCTCAGAGAGTTCCCAAAAATCATAGAAAATACCTACCCAATAAGTCCATGGCTCAGCAGACTGACTGACACTTGATCTTGATACTCGAACGCAGCGAGAAGTTGTATTTTTTCCTTATGTCCATGTCCTTTATTTTGTGTCAACGTTTGATTTATCCATTTATCAATGTAAGCATGATGTTTGACACAGCTGGGAGTTGATCCATTTCCTTTAACATCCCATTTCGTGTCTACAATATCTTGCATTATTAGATTAAAGTTAGACATTTGAGCCTCTAGAAATAATTTTTCAAAGAGGGAAACAATTTAAAATTACCTTTTACTACTGCTGGAGAGTGAAAATCTCGAAGAAAAGTAGGCAAATTGTCCCAATTTTGGCGGGAGTTTTGAATCAAAGGAATAAAAGTGATCATCATTAGGCCAAGTGCTAAGAGAGCCATCCATTGGAAAAGAGTAAAAATCTGTTTCATCTCTCTCTAGGATCCGAAGAATAATATAAAATGAAGGATCCACAGGGTATTTTAAAGAAGATAGCCAGGCGATGTACTTCCTCACTGAGCAAATTAAACGTGTTGAGCCATATTTTGTTTAAACATTCGGGGGATAACGTGGGAATGATACATAGAATTTTTTTCACAAAGATCAAGTTCACAAGAAAGATCTGTGATAACAAGGGGAATATTTTTATGTGTTAACTCATAAAAGCAGTCCCCTTATTTTATAAGCTAAGCGCTGCCTCAACGTCTCGCTGGGATATTTACCAATGATAGCACTTTTGTGGCTTCAAAGATGTTGAAAAACGCCCTTTTGAATTGGAAAATGACACCATTCAGACTATTGAAAATGTATCATCAGTTTTCAATAGAAGGGAATATGAATCAGTTACTGGTATGTCTACATCCCGATTTTGTGGATTTATTTATTTATTGAATCGAGACTACCTATTTTGGCTTATTCAATATTTTGCTGTTTTTCTTGCTATTTATTTATTTATTGAATCGAGATTAGATGTCTTCTGCCGTCCTTATTTCCCTCTTTCAGCCTTCTGGATCGGTTCTAGCAGGTCTAGTCCAAGGTTCGTTGGAGGCGTTTATTGTTATTATGATGTCCTTTTGTCTACCCTTGGACTCCATTCCATTATTCTTTTCAGCCATTCTTTTCAATTTGTTCTTTGTATTGTTCATTCAATCTGATAGATATCCTAGCATTGCTCTGCATATTTTTTATGGGCTGCATTTAGTTTGTTCTTCTCCGACGTTTTTAATGGCCACGTTTCACATCCATATAGTAGCGAGGGGATGATGCATGATAGATATACTTTTCGTTTCATTTGGGTAAAGATTTTCTGATAAAGCTTCTATGTCAGTTAGTTAAATGCCTAATTATTTAGAATATATAAATTAAAGAAAAGGCAGCAAAAAATGAAAAATTCTTTTTTCTGAGCACTTTTTCATAAAATATACAAAAAGTCTGCAGTCCGCAAATTTAAGTAATAAATACGGGACGGCCACTAAATGGAAAAATCCGAAATGGACACGGCAAAAAAGGAATGATTCCAAAAAGGAATTAGCAATTTTGGAATTGACCGTTTTGGAAAATTCCAAAATGGAAACGACCCATTTCGGTCGAATTTGTACGTAATACATATTATTCTTTGAAACACGGACCGTAATGACAAATATTCTGCTTTATCCTTTCTTTTCTTTTCTTTTTCTTTTCTAATAATACTACTTTTCAAAACAAAGAAAATAATAGAAAGGAAAGAGTTAAAGAAAATCTTTGTCATTCCGGTCAATGAAATGACTTATGTAAATCAGGGCTATATCCAGTATTTATTCCTAGATTCGATTCCACCTTTCTTTTAATAAATAGTAATAAGTACTACTCTATTATGTTTAATTGATTTTTTTCTCTCTCACCTTCGGTCGTTAATTCTCTCCTATATTTGAGCAGACAATTAAACAAAATCGTTGGCAAAATTTGCCAACACAGAGTCCTCGTTTCCGTTTGATTCATTTATATTTTCAGAGATGCGAAACAGATCTTTGATTATACAATGTCTCGTTATGGTCTCCTGTACTTATATTATTATTTCTTTTATTCCCAAACAGAGGGTAGATTGCACATTTTTATGTTCTTAAAGATTTCAGAATAAACCAGAAGTTCACCATGATGAAGGGCAGGCATGGGAGTTCAAGGAAGAGAAAAAAGAGATGGCAGCTCCTGCACCGGCGCCGGAACCACCCGCTCCAGCTCCAAAAGCGGAAGAGGTAACATTAATATACATAGAATAGAAGTAAAATATGAGAGTTGCTTTATATAAAACGGACAAAATTAGTGCGCGCTTTGCACGAATTTTCTAACAAAGATCGTTGAATTGTTTTTTAGCTCAAGAAAATCCAATATCATCCACGAAATGTACTTCGAACCTTCACAAAACGAGAAAAATGCGAGCCAACTCATGGAAGTATTGTAATCTTTGTCATGTATAGAAACGACTCTCTTCACAAGTAAGTTATTCAGTTTTATTCAGATTTTGATGATTTTCAGAGGCTACTATGGCGTCGCATTGGGCTCACTCCAATGCTATTTAAAAGGAAGAAACTATAAATTGGTCATGGTGGACATTGATAAGGATGAAAGAATACAAAAGGCGTGTTCCAAACATCAACAGGTGTGGTTTTGGGAGAAAAAAAAGTTATTCTGACGTCTTTTGGCTATTTTACGTATTTATTTTTGTTTTTCTTGTGATATTTATTCAAAAATAGGATTTTTATCTGAAAAATAAATAGAGCAAAACTTTGATTTTTGAGAAAATAACAATATGATATTTTTCAAAACTTTTGATTTTTAAAGTCTATATACATCTATTTTAAAATTCTAACAAAGAAGGAAGACATTTTAGTGTAAATTTTTTATCAAATATCAGTTACTAAAGACAACAATTCTAAAAATATTGCCAAAAAAAAGTTTCAAGTTACATTAACCAATTTTTTCACTAGTTTTCTAGCTTTTCTTCAAAAAACACTGTGCCGCAGCTGAATATCTTAAAGACGGCGACTGGATGTTGGTTCTCGACGCCGATACTGGCATCGTCAATCCGCATCATTGCATCGAAGAATGGATCGATGATCGTGTCGATTTGGTCTTCTATGAGCGATTCTTCAATTGGGAGATAGCTTCTGGCAACTATTTGGCGAGGAATACAAAATTCGCATTCGATTTCTTAATCAAATGGGCCGATTGGGAATACCATCAACCGTCGAATTGGAACGGAGCCGACAATGGAGTCCTACAAATACATATATTGCAGACTGTATTGCCAGATGCAAAGCAAGAAGCCGAAAATTGCAATACTTTTTGGCTAAATGGAACAGATTATGATACCTATATGGCCTATGTACTCTGTGTGAAACTGGCTTTAGGTAAGGAAGATGGGAAGCCATTGAGTTTTAATATTATAGTCGAATATTCTAACTAGTTTTATCCTTAAAAAAAATGTTAAAAAAAACTTTCAAAAAAAACAAATATCACCCAAATTTGCAACAGTTTCCTTAAAGTTAAATCATCTATAAGTAAAAAAGCATAACACTGTGCTGAACGTAATATGATTGAGATTTGACTGAATTAAAGTTACTCCTAGTGTGCTGATTTTTGTGAAAAATTTCTAAAGATTTTTCCCATCCTTTTTAAAGAAATGTCTGTCTAAATACCTTAAAAAATTATTCTAAATTAAACAATATGAAAATGTTTACCGAAAAAGAAATGAGCGGAAAGTCCTAACTAACCTGTTCTTTTTTCAGGAGGTACTCGTATTTGGCCTGGTAAGCTTCGAATATATCGTCGTGCTCATGGGTGGGTAAGAGATGGCTATATGACTACAGACCAATGGGGTCCCTCCGATTTCATGCTCCACGGCTGGAAGAGTAGTATAGTCGGCGATAAAGGATGGGAAAGTCCCTTTAAGGTATTTTACAACATCAATTTTTCAATTTCAGTATCAGTTGCTATTGTCTTATCCTCTTGTAACTTTTAGTGTACATTCGAAAATCATAAGAACAGTGCAAAAAGTAGAAATCAAAAAGACAAATACTAACTGATAAGATATCTCCACATTCTATTACTCCTTCTTTTCCAGCACAATATAAACGTGTCCCTTTGTGGCGAAGGAGATGAAGGCTGGCCATGGAGGGAGAATAAGATGTTAACGGATGAACAGATTAAAAAACAACTGGCTGACTTTGAAAGATCGACAGGAAATAATTTCCCTAAACAAGGACGCGTCTTCCCACATTTACAGCTGCCGGATGTGGGGAAATGTTATCCATTTTGTGAAAATGGAACAGATCTCATTGGATTTTAAAGAGACTAGAAAAAGAGCTTTACATATGGAGAGAAGAAATTTATGGGTCTTTTATGTCTTTTCTTTTATTATGCATAGTTTAATAAATTGTTCACGTTTTTATCTCACAAACAGAGGGTAGGGTCTTTTTTTTCAATTTTTTTGTAATTTACCTTATAAGAACGTGTAATTCTAAACTCTTTTTGGCTTATTTTATAATCTCTTTTTATTACTTATTTTTTTGTGATTTCGAGTTTTATCTATAGAAATATAAAAGAAAATAAAATTGAAAAAATAAAAAGATAAATCGGCCAGAAAAACTAAAATTATAGATTATTGATGATGCAATCAACATATCTTAAAAAAGGAACAGCGGCGCAATTGAATAGTGCCGACATGGTGACAAAAATGTGGCCACACTACTTCATTCACAAAAATTTTTATTTTTACTTTTTGTTCATTTATTTTTTTTCTCTTTGTTGATTTTTTTTATTTATTATTCTATTGTTTTTTCGCATATTTTTTAATTATTACTAGTTAGCTGATTATAACAGTTACTTAACAAATAAAAAGTTACGACACCAATCACATACTATTCTTTCAGATCTTTACGCTTATCGTAATATTTAATTTCATTATTTACAGTTATTGATTTTATGCTGATAGAGATCATTGATGTGTCACTAACCAAAATCTCTATACTATTTGTAGTACTGAGAGTTGTAATCGAATTCTGTCACAAGAAGACGATTTTTGTCACCATTCTTCGGAGCCTTCTTCCAAAGAAAATAGAAGTATATAGATAGTACAGTCGACAGAATGAGACGGGTAAAGCTGTTATAGATAGCGTTTATATGATTTCGCTGTTCTATTTTTTTGTTAAATTGGATAACCTTATTCTTACCAAATCCTAACAGAGGAATAGGAATGAAAAATGATTTCTCCTGAGGTATGACAAAAATAAAGATGAATTGGATAAAAAATATCGACGATGTAGAAAATAGAAAAGGAGAAATAACCTATTATCAAAAAAAAGGCAGTTATCAGAGTCAACATTATCAGTCTGAGGAACAGAGACAATTGAACCAGCTAAAACCAAGACATGGTTTTGACTGTCTGCGGCCTTTGAAAAGATTTCAGTTATCTGATTATAACAGTTACTTAACAAATTAAAAGGAGAAAATTAAAAAATAAATTTAATTAGATCGATTATAATAATTTTGTGGACCTACAGAAATTTAATCCTTCTTCATTTTGTTGGTATAAGAATTTTTTTCGGATATTTCAAAGTACAGAAATAGATCTATTAATCAACAATATCGGGAAAAAAAGACGAAAGTATCATAGCAACCACTGTTGTGCGAACAACAAAGAGACTTAAAATTTTTTTAGTGAGATCCGAGCAACACAAATATTTTGATTATTATTCATTTTCTTTTTTTCTCAGGTAGATTATAATCAAATCGATTAATAAAAAACATCAATATTTAATTGGAACAGGAGCGGCAACCGCTAACTCTGTTGAAATTTTTCCCTTTGATATCGTTATTTGAAAAAAAAATAAAAATCGAAATGTTTAAAAAAACACATCACACAATTTTATATTAGGTCTTTTTGCCAATACCCCACTGCTCAACATGGGTGCATATGAACTTTCAAATTCATCGTTTAGACTGAAACCAGGAGAATTGCGAGTGTATGTTTTAACTCCAGAATTAAGAATTTTTTACCTTCTGTTGTATTGCATGATCTCAAAGATTCCTATTTCCTGCAAACCAAACATTCATTCCAGCCATTTAATTATTGGCCAATCATTCATCACTAATTCTCCTCCTAAGCCACGTTCGCTCTCTGTTGTTCCAGCAGGACGTGTTGATCTATCTATCCGTCGTGGCTCAGCATTGATCCATCCTCTATTCTTTTTCCCATTTATGACAACTGCTCTATATATTCTTGAAGAACAAGAAAAACTTTTAAAAAAGGGAAAAAAGTTAGAAAGGTTTAAAAATTCATTGAGACCGTATAGTAGGTTCAACCTTTTTTTTGAAAATATGATTTAGATTGTTTTAGTAATATGTGGCTGCGTGCCTCAGTCATTATGAACCTCCTCTACGTGATTTTCGGATTGCTATTGGGATACTTGATAGGAGATTTTTATGCGAACAGAGGGGTAAGTAGGTATTTATGCAGCTTTTCGGGTACCTTTACAGAGGGGGAGAGAGTTTATGGAACTGCTTATATTCATTTTCTTGTTTTTCTTTTTCAAAATTATTTTGATCAATATGATTGATAGTGATATCAAGTCAACAACCTGATTAGAAAGTGCACGAGAAGACAATCTATTTTTTCCCTGTTTATGAAGTCAGAAAATTTTTTTAAACTGATAAAAAGGTAAACAAAAAGGAAAAGAAAAAAAAATAAAATTTGTATAATCTGAATATAGCAAAAAAAATATAAGCGATTCCGTAAAATGTCTCACTCATTTCCGGTTTAAAGAATAATTTGAAAACCTGAAGTCAATCCAATGATTTGACTTCAGATTTCAAAAATAGATATTTATTTGTATATAATATCTCCATAATATTATAGAAATACTGGAAGATCATAAAATTTTTATAATAACATATAATCTCAGAAACCATTTTCAGAGCTGGGATCCCAACAATTCCCTTCTATTGAGTAATAGTTATTACAAATATATAAATAATGAAGGATTCAAGATGCCAAGTGTCCCATTGGAGTTTCATAAAGGAGACAAAGAAAACTATCATTTCGGTAAGTTCAACAAAAAACTCATTTAATTTTATACTTTTCTAAATGTAACTTTTTTGAAGAACACAAGAAAAAAAATGCTAAAAAAATGCAAAAAATATCAACTGATATGATACGGACAAGCATTGTTGGTCATTATTTTTTGATATTTACTTTATTTTCTTCATATTTTTGGTTTTTGGAGCTGTTTTTTTCATTAAAAAAATGAAAAAATCATTCTTTTAGGTGAGCGCGAAGTCGCTGATGTTGTCGCCTCCAAAGTTCGAGTTCTCTGCTGGATTCTCACTGGAAAGCAGAATCATGACAGTCGAGCTATCCATGTCAAAGCTACTTGGGCTAAGAGATGCAACAAATTCATTTTTATGTCATCGGAAGATAATTCGACACTTCCATCCGTAAATCTAAACATTTCCGAAGGAAGAGACTATCTTTGGGCGAAGACAAAAGCTGCCTTCAAATATTGCCATGATCATTATTTGAACGACTTCGACTGGTTTATGAAAGCTGACGATGATACCTATGTTATCGTGGAGAACCTTCGATTTATGTTGCTTCCCTTCAATCCAGACGATGCCCTATATTTCGGGATGAAATTTAAAGTCTTCGTCAAGCAAGGTTATATGAGTGGAGGAGCTGGATATCTTCTCAGCCGAGCTGCGTTGAAAAAATTCGTCAATGAAGGCCTTCCCGATCCAAAGAAATGCAATCCAGATCATAAAGGAGACGAAGACATGCAGATGGGAGTATGTATGGAGAATATTGGAGTGAAGGCAGGAGACTCGAGGGATTCTGACGGACATCATCGGATGTTTCCATTTAATCCAGACAGACATCTGGAAGTAAAAAAAGAGAGGGATTGGGCATTTGATGCTTACACGTATTATCCTATGGATCAAGGAACAGGCTGCTGTTCAGGTAAGAATCTTTTTTGGGTTTTTTGGGTCAATTTTTAATCATTTTAAGCTAAGCGTAAGCTAATAAAATATAAAAAAAGTCTCACTATTATTATTTCAGACTATGCCATCTCCTTCCACTATATCAATAGTCGACAGATGTATACCCTTGAATATTTGATTTATCACCTCCGCCCATTTGGAGAGGATAAAAGAATACGCATCGCCAGTGATACGACAATTCTGGACGGAGCCATGAAGGAAGCAATAGCTCACATGGGACCAGTAAGAGAAAATAAAAAAATTGATAGATGAAAAATTGTTTAGGATAACGGGCAAAATGCCACGACAACGACAAATAAGATGGCATAGAAGATAGACTGATATTTTTCGTAGTTTTTATTAGTATTATTTTTTTTTTCAAAAAATTTTTCAAACAGAACTGAGTCACCTTCCAAAATCATTTCTCAAATTTCAGAAATGATAAAAGGTTATTAAAAAAAATTCTTTATCTTACTAAAATGATATAGAGGTGATTGTCGTTTCTCCTAAAAATGGAGCCTGATGGAAGCTATACCAATACCATTTGTATCACTACTTATTTTCTACACATTGAATGTGTGTAGAAAATAGAAAGAAATAAGAAGAAATGTTAGATGATAACACTATAAGGAGTGGATAATAGTTGATAACATTATCTCCTTTGGATAATTTTATCAACTTTTTTGTTTTTTCCCCATTTTTTAATGGATTTTGTTCCTTTAATTTGAAGTAATATTTTTTTCAGAATTAAAAGCTTGATTGGTAAAACAACAAATGTTAAACAATTTCTTTGCATCTGACAAGTTAAATATATGAAGTAAAAAAATCTACAATAACAGAAGAGTCGATGAATAAATGAAAAAATTTAATAAAACCTGATATAGCCATTCGAAATCTCTGTCTCCCTTAAAAAAACAGTTCCTTATCAGTTTATTAAAAAAATGGAAAAAAGAAAGGTAATGAAACAAAGAGAAATAAAAAGTTGAGAAATTGGAAAATTTCACCATCCTACTTTTGATTGGAAAAATACGATTGGAAACCGATGGTTGTTTGTTCACATCGAACAGGAGTGATGGGAGCGCTGTTATTGTATACGGGAAATAATGTTTTGGAAGAACGATGAAGAGAAGGAAAATAAAAGTTATCAAAAGAAGGAGAGTGAACATTATATGTTGAAATCTTGACTAGCTCCATTTCAGAATTTGTATTCAAAATAACAGATGTTAAGCAGTTTCTTGGCATCCGACAAGTTAAATATAAATAAATCCCACTGGCATGAATCCGTTATAGAGGATATTTTACAAGCCGCATAAGTGTGTTTTTGACAAATTCAAAACATATCTGTGATGTTATTAGCTATACTATGACTTAATTTCCATGAAATTTTATAGGTCTTCGTGGTTCAATAAAAATAAACAAAGGAAAGGAGATTTAAAGGGAAAAACTGAGTAATAGCTATCTCTGCGGGGGGGGGGGGGGGAGAAATCTTATCAGTTCGGCACAATTTGAAGATATTTCGAAGTTTTTATTGTATAATTATTCTCAATAAAAGATTTATTTACTTTCTCGGCTTGATCAAAGCCAGCATCACATATCACATATTTTTCTGAGCTATTTTTTTACATTTTCATTGTATGTCTTTTATCTTAGCACTAATAAGAGCTAGTTATTTTGAAGTTTCACTGAAAAAAAATATGTTCTTTCAGCTGCTCTTCCTCTCAAGCGCTGTCATTTATTCTTAGGGAGAAATGGTAACACCTTTGCCAGATCTTGATAAATCTCTGCGAGAAAATCTACGAAGTTGCTTTAATCGTCGATTTGACAGTATGTTGTTTCTCTACCGTGGAAAAAGTTTTAGAAATTTTTTTAAAACTTACTGAAACACTATGTGATGCTGGTTTTGATGTCCATGTGATTCAAGATCTATTTCAAGAGGATAAAAATAAATTTTATATTTATGTAGTAGAGGGAGGAGTTCTACGTCTTCCTTATATTATAGGTGAGAAAAAAAAGATTGACATTTCCTTAGACTTATCTGGAAAGCTGAAAAAAAATAAGCCGATCCTTCAACAGGGAGATGAAGAATGCATTAAAGCTCTTCAGAAAATTTTACAGAACACTGATTTGTTTTTCACAGAATATCTCTATGTTCCGATAGAGAAATTGAGAGACGATGTAGTTAAACAATCTTCTCCGGCATTGAACATAATACCCGGTATGAACCAATTTTTTGAAAAATTGCAAAAGAAGTTTAATACTTTTTCAAATTTTCACAAAAGTTTTACAAATAGAGTTTATAATTATCTATAAAATACGAATAATATTTTTTTGGAAGTTGTATCTTGCAGGAACAGAAGGGTCTTCAAATCATGTACCACAACTGGAAATGTCAACGGCAAGCAATTATCAACCAATGCTCGAAAATTGTCCAAAAATGGCAGATATAGCTGCTACTCAAAAGAAAACTATATCACGAAAAAGTGTCCAAAAATATTACAACGAAGTAGAAACAACTGCTGTAAATTGTTGTGAAGATGAGGGTAATATTAATATGACTGTTACAACAGAAGAGACGTCGAACGATATGGGATCGCAGGAGAAGTTCAATGATAATTGGAGAGACAAGATTGAAGCTTTGGAGATAACGGGAGTAATAGTTCCTGGTGGAAAACAATCTCAAACTTTGGGTAGGTTGGAGGAGAATGGACAAGAACTCGAAAAAGGAGAAGAAGAATTGAACGGAAGGTGGTTCGAGAACAGCCAATCCTGGATGGATATATCGAGAACAGCAATGTGGGAACGAAAACGCAGAAAAGAGTCGATCAGATTCTACGAAGGACAGACAGTGAAGTCAATAATGGAAAGAAGAGGGGAGCAGATGGATCTAGCATCTCCTGCACAGAACAATGAAAACCATTGGATGAATACGTCGACTTCTGATAATATGACACCATCACCACCTATTGGTCTACCACAAAGGGATCCTAATCTGCCGACATCTTGTAAGTTGTTTTTCTGATTTTGCAAGTTTTTGTTTAGCAAGATATCTTGGGAAGTATGAGCCTTACATTCCAAATATAAAAACCAGATTCTCCGGAGAAAACCATCGGAAGCGTTCATCGGAATTTGATGGGGAAATGGAACCAACAATAAAACGAGCCGTAGGCCGACCGCGGGATGATTTGGAAGGAAAAGTCGGAAGATTGGAAAAAGAAATAGAAGAATTGAATCAAGAAATAGAAGAAAGACAGAAAACAGGCTTACCACCAGATGAACAGTTGACTCAACAGCAAACTGTCCCTGAGACAACAGAAAGACCAAGAAACGACTTAGAATTCCCGGTTGTCCCAAACTGTGCAGAAATTCATGAGGTATGTATTCTCTCATTTATTTCACCATTTTAGGATAATCTCAATGTTTTGAAAATAAATACTAGTCAAAAACGAGGCGTAGGCCGACCCCGAGATGATCTGGAAGAAAGAATCAGAAATGCAGAAGAAGAAATAGAAGAATTGAATCAAGAAATAGAAGAAAGGCGGAAGAGAGGTTTACCATCAGATGAAGGGTTGACCCAACAGCTAGCGGAAGCAAAAAAGGAAAGAAACAGAGCCAAAAACGCGTTGAGTAAACGGAAGGTGTACGAGAACAAAAAGAAACAAGAGATAAAAAAGGATATGATAACAGCCAAAAACGCGTCCAGCCAACAAATGCCTCAGGTAAAGGTCAGAGAGAGAAGAAAAGAAGAAGAAGAGAATAAAAAAGTTCCACACAGTTGCGTATCGGATAAGAAAATAATAAATACGAAATTAGATTTGAAAAATGAAAATTGTCAGAAATCAGTAGAAAATATAATCAAAGTAATAAAATCTTTTTCTTACCAATTTAATTTACAGGAATCACATGAACACAGAGTTGAAATGCAGAAGATTGCTCAAGAAACAACTCTTTGTGACGAGGAAAAAAAGATAGTGAACGGTAAGCAATGTTTTAAAAAATAATGAGCAAAAACCGACAGAAATGGAAAGACAGAAGAATCACCTTTGTGAAAGACTGGACGACAAAGAACTTATTCCAAAAACAATTGATGAACCTAAAGAAAATGTTTTTGTGTTCTTCAAAAAGCGTACTGTTCGTCTTCAAATTTTACAGCTTTTAGACCCTCTCTGGCTGGAAAACTATGAACAGTTTCTTATTCATCTACCTGTTTACGAACAACACCTACAAGACAGCATATTTGTTAGAATGAAGATCGAAGAGCCAAAGAAGAGTAGGGTGTTATTTATTTAAACAATGGAATTTCAGCTGAATATCCAAAAGAAGACTTGTTGAGGAGAGAAGAAGAAGCACACGAAGAATGGAAAAAATATTCATTAAATAACGATAAAGAAGAACAAAAAGAGAAAGAATTGAAGGAACGCTATGACAAGATTGTAATTATGAATAGACAGGCTAAATCCAAGCAGCTGCAACAGGAACAAATCTATCTCCGACGGATGCTTGCTTATGAGGTATTCTGTTTGTTCGAGTTGAACGAAACGAAACAAAAATGTATTAAAAAAACCCTATTCCGAATTTTTCGAAACATGAAAAAATAATGAAAAATTAAAAGACAATTCTGAAATTTCAGTAAAGGATTCTGATAATTGACTGAAATTTTCAAAAAAAAAGACAGCGAGTTCATAATTGTTAAATAGTGTTCTGTGATCTCTGCCTCATACAAAAAAATTCAATCCTGTCCAGCCCCGATATGTATTTATATTACATCTTTTTTATTTAGAATCTTTGCCGTAGAAGAGAAGAAGTACATAAGAAAATTTATGAAACAATAAAAAAAATAAAATCTGTGAAGGAAGATTGTGAAGAACGAATGCCATTGTTGAATGCAGTAAGAAAACTAGCCGAATGTAATTGTTGTGATATTTTATGCTAAATATTTTTACAGTTGTTAAACGAGCAGAACTCCAAGACTTCAAAAGACCAAATGTTGGAGAGAGGACATCGAAAAATGCGTAAGTTTTACTTTTGATTTAATCTGAAATTGGTGATATTTAACAATTAAACTTATTTTTTATTATAAACTGATTACCATTTGTTTATCTAAAATTGAAATTTACCTAAAATCAACCGTGTTTTAATATCTCACGTTTTAGTAGTTTGATTTAACGGGATTTAACTTTTGTTCTCCACCATAAAATAATGCGGCCCCACTGGGTTTAAATGGATGGGGGGGGGGTGATTGTTAATTTTCACCCTTAAACTATTTAACAATTACTGTAAATGAACTTAATTTTTTGTTTTTTTTTTCAATTTTTTTAAAACCAATTTTATTGATACTACTATTTCAGCGTTCGGATAGCTCGGCATCGAGAGAAACAGAGAGAATATCTTGCGGCTTGCCATTCAGTATTCTATCTTTATTTACAACAAATAATTAATTTAGGAAATGGAATCATGGGCCAGTTTAGACTGTATCGTGACTAAAATTTCTGCAATATGGAAGGATGTTTGTCATGGCATATCAACAAAAACAAACGACGAAATGGAAAAAATAGAAGAATCAAATAACGAGGTTGAGGAGAACGTTGAAAATGGTAACGCAAAGTTGAATCAGCAGAAATATCTAGATCCAAAAAACCAACCAAAAAATTGTCTTCCAAGACTTGAAAGTTCCTTTTTATCTACAGAAATTAAAGGTAATAGTGATAAGGGTCTCTCGTCAAATCATACTAAATTCGTTTACCAAAAAAGACGTGGAAGACCAAGAGACGATTTGGAAACCCGTATAACTACTGCAATGGAGGAAATAAAAAAAATTATTGTTGCTCCACGTGAAAATGAAACAATTGAAGAAGTAAATACATATAAAAAAAATGACCTGGATAAATGGAAGGCTGAACTTTTACGCTGTAAAAATGCTCAATCGAAGAGAAAGAATTATAAAAAAAAAGAAAAAATTGAAGTTGCCAAAATTTTATGTGACTTCCAAGCTTGTTAAAAATTTGAAATAAAAATAAAAGTAATTGTTTCTATAATAAGTATTATTTTTATAACGTTCGTCGGTTGAAAACTAGTTTACGCAATATTGCGGACGGTATCGTTGTCGATTTATGTTTATTAGCTGTATACTTTTATTGTATTCTCCCTTTTTTTCTGTTGTCTAATCCTGATCTTTAGTTGTCTATAAAAAATTCGAATAAGTGATACCTATCTACGCGCAGAATGGCAGACAGGGTCTCGAAAGGATCGAACGCTTCTGGAGAAGTGTCATTCATAAACAACTGGTATAACCAGGCAGGATCCCTCTATTAAAAAAATTTACAAAGTTTCCTACTGTTCAAAGACTCAGAAAACAACAAACCAATAGTGGATAAAGCTGCCGCTTTTTTCCATCGCTTCTCGTTGTTCATTCTTTTTTACCTTATTCTGTAGTTGTATGGTTATCTGTTTTTTTTTCTTAATTTTGCATTCTACTAACTATTTCTTATCTAGAACCAACAATGCCAACTGAAACAGCTCTCACCACCTATTTGAATAAGCTAAAGTTGGCCAACGACACGTTGAAGGCTAGAAAGCAGGAACAGAAAAAAAGCCAGATGCCAAACACTGATGAGGGGCAAATTAATCGTCCAGGGAGCTCAATTGTATTTAGTAAAATTTCTTTTTCCAGTGAGTTTATTTGTTTAGATAATCCCCCTGAACGATTAGAAGAAGTGAAATACGTCAGAAAGACAGAGGAATTTTTAAATAACATTGAACAAATCATCCGGCGAGTTCATAGCCTAACAGGGAATCAAATACTCAAGCTGGCTGAACACGACAAGATTTCTCTCTCGTAAGTTAACTTTTCTTGGCTTAATATCAGAGCTAGTCGGTGTCTAATTGTATGTTTTCCTCCTTTTTTTACTTTTACTATATTCAAGTAAAAATAAAAGAGATTTGCATACGAAAAACGAAATTTTGTCTCTAAAAAAGTAGCAAAAAAAAAATTTTTTTTCTTTTTCTTATCTCAAGTCTACAGTAAAAATAACGTTATTTTCATAATGGTGCTTGAAAAATTTGACCAATCTTACATATATCATTTTTTTCCCGAAAGATACCGTATGATTTACTCAATGCACTCCCTATTCTCTAGAGGAGATAAATACAAGCTCCGACGAGAAGTTAGAAATTTTTATCGCACGAAAATGACTCAAATATTGAAGGAAGAGGGTATGCCAACGAATGTTAGAGACAATTTAACTGCAAAACATTTCGAATTCCTTGTGGTAAGATTGTTTGGTGTTACGGATCATTTTAGGTGGTGGACTTCGAAGCAACATGTGAAGAGTTGTTATATGGTTACCATCACGAGATTATTGAGTTCCCAGCAGTTCTAGTTGACGTGAATCAACTAAAAATTGTTGGTTTTTCTTAGCAATTTTAAAAGAGAATAACCAGATCAAGCCGTTTATTTTTTAATTTGAAATCCAATTATTGAGCTGTCTATGCCACTATTTTAGAAGCAAAATACATTTCGTATTTGTTCTAAACGCAATGGAAATTTTAAAACGTATAAATTTAGATGGCAAAGAAATATAAAGCAATGTATCGGAAATCAGCCGATGAAATAACGATAAAAAGATAAGAGATTAACTTTTATAAAATTAATAACAAAATTCATTTAATTTTCGGCTGCAGATCAGTTCAACTTATTTTCTATGGTAATAGAAAACTTAAAATATATTTGTTAGTTTTTTTAACTCATAAAAATTTGTTTTTAATTAGTCAATGCTATTATAAAATTAGAAATTAAAAAAAATTTTTAGATAGATCTTTTCCATGCTTATGTCCATCCATCCCATAATCCCCAGTTGGACCCATTCTGTGTCGAATTTACCGGTATCACCCAAGCTCAAGTTAACGCGGCTCACAAATTCCCTGAAGTCCTTTTAAGTTTCAACCAGTGGATGATGAAATATCGTCTAGGTGATTCAGACAGACGATATGCTTTTGTAACTGATGGGTACGTCTATATTTTAAAAATCTTAAATGGATTTTAAGATCGCACGATCTGTGGAAATTTTTCCAATATCAGTGTATTTTGGTAAATTCATTTTTCCTTCAAAAAAATATTTTTTCAGTCCGGATTCAAATCTGTTCCTCATCATTTTCGTTATTGGATCAACATTCAAGACGTTTTTCAAAAGGTTACAGGTCATAAACTAGTCAAATCGGCTGGAGTTGAGCGACTTTTTTTATCGAAGAAAATTTGAGTTTCCAGCCGAATCCAATGGAAAGAATTACCTCGTTAATGCAAATGATGGCTCATTATGGACTAAAAATGATAGGAAGAGCTCATTCTGGAATTGATGATTCGAAAAATATTGCCAGAGTTGCGATAGAATTGATGAAATGCGATAGGGCAGAGCTTCTGGTAGGTTTTTGACCAGCGAGAAAACGCCATTTTTTCCTTTGCTTTTTTAACACGTTAAAGATGAAGAATTTTGTATAGAATCTAAATATAACACAAGTAAAATAAAAAAAGAAAGGGAAATAATATCCTTTAAATGCTTCATGTCACGTTCGATTCAGATAAACGAGAAAATGACTGACGCAAAAAATTCTTTCGATCAAACAGATCTGCTAAAATATGATTCGGATAATGAAGATGAGATAAAACACGGATGTGACATGCATATCTGGCTGCGACGACTACCTCTGAAGCTACAAAGAGTAAGAAATCTATGTTTAAACGAGATGATAATGGTTTTTTTAGCTTCAAAGAGTGCAGTTTTTCACGGGAGAATATCTCGATTGTGAGTCGTGTGATGATTTGGACGAAGACAATGATTGACTAGGTGAACAGCAGATTTCAATGAATTTTTTTTGGTTCATCGTGCATGCCTAGGTGATACATAATTTGCCTCATTCCCGTGAAGCCACCCTTTTTAATTGGAAACAAATAATTTCTCATTTGATCGAATGTCAACTGTAATCGAGCATGATACCATCTAAGCGACATAAAATGATTCAGCTTAGTTGGGCACTTGTCGCACTGGTCCAAGGTGCGTATTACAAAGTGCTCAAGCGTTCAATATAACTAGCGAAGGGAAATAGCGATTTTATGAAAATTTTATAGAAAGCGTTAAAATAGTGTTTCAAAAATGTGAAAAATGGCTGAACCTGGAAAATAAATGAGTAATCATTAAATACTTCTAATAGTGTCAAAATAATAGAAGTAAAAGCAAAGGAAAAGATAGTAAAACAATTGGTATCAAAAAGAGGTTTTCAGACATATCTTCTTACCAATCAATTCTAGATGATTCACCGAAAGCTCTCCATATCAGGTTGTGTTTTCTGCCAAATAGCTTTAAAACAATAGATACCATCCCTCAAACCGATATTAATTTTTCCTTCTTTCAATGAAAAATAGCACACTTTGTAATATCTGAGTACATCTTATTGTTAGATTTGAAAACAATAAAGTGTCCATGATGAAATTTCAGAAAACGCATTTGCGTAAATCCTTTTTTTCTGTAACTATATGTATTACAAATAAGTCGAAACTATCAGAAATAATTTACAACGACTAAATCGTTTTTAAAATTTTTCGAAAAGATATAATCTGATTCATCCTTTATAAATTTACGTCAGACGGTAAACATTGGTTTGTTCGAAAGAACCGCTATATTTTGTGTAACTTGCTGGTTTATACAATATTTTTTTTAATAATATATTTTGCTTTCTTTATTAAACGTAACTGATTACTATCGATATGAGTCATAGACCACTTTTACGGCTTGTTTCTTTGATTTTAATACGTCATTGTATAAAACTGTAGAGAAAAGCACACAGATCTGAATATAGGAACTTTATAGTCTTTATTACTTTATAAACCCAAGTAAATCACTTTGACTTTTTCTTCTGTTTAGTAGAAAAAGAGAGAGGCTGTAGGAAGTTAAAACTTTACAAACAATTGATTGATGGGCATCTAGGGGGGTGAGAAATCAACTTGATGCTGAATGTTAACTGTTTGGGTGCGAATCGATCAAGGGTGGTACGACCCAATCCAAGTGAATCAGCTCGTTATCGCTTAAATTGGAATTTGTGCACAACCCGGTTTTACATTGTCGAACTGCCAAAAATAAAAAAAACAAATGTTACTTTCTTTTGATTTTAACACGCAGCTGTCAATGTGTTAAGTAATTAATAGCTGCTTGACATTGTGAAGAATAAAATAAGCGAAATACTGTATTCACTTCCACCCACGAGCTTTAAATATTTCTCTTTGAAATAATTCATTTATTATTATTGTTAATCATGTAGTTGGCAATAATAACCGACAAAACTAATGGAAAGTTCCTTTAACTGAATCTGAATTTGAAGGGTCGGCTTTTAAAAAAAAAAAACATTTATAAAACGTGAACATCTTTTTTAGTTTTTGTCGATTCTCCATTTCTCCTGTTCAGTAATTGATAGGAATTTTCCATACGATAAGCCTACGAACTTCTAACACTTCTTATACTTTGTTTATGTATGATACGTGATCTCTTCTTGTTTAAGCTTCTTTTTTTCTATTAATTCTTAATGGTTAACAAGGGCCTTTAGAAATGCTTTTCACTTCTACCTACGAATTAGTTCCGGATAAAAATCATCAACCTTTTGAACATGATGGTACAGACAGTGCATATGGATCACTGGATAATTCTTCTGAGAACGTCAACAGCAAACTCAATCAGATCCAATCAGGTAGATTTTTTATTTTACTCATTTTTACAACCCGTTTCACAGAATTTCTCCCCCCTGATAAATGTATTGATAACAAAACTTATTGATATAGATTCTGATAGAAATCAACCTCAAGGATATCCAGATAGTGCTTATGGATCACTGGCATCGTCCTGTCACAGTGCATATAGCACGCTTTCAAGCTTTCCATTTTCTCAGGTTCGTTGAATGCAATTGTTTAGAAACAGCCTAAAATACAAAAAAAAATTTTTTTTTTAATTTCAGGAACCAGCAGCTTCGCCGTCTCTCAGTCATATTCAATCAGGTAGTTTTTTTTACTAATAAAAGAGTAATGTACTGAGCTACTTGGGATTGAGCTTAGCCTATAATTTTATTAAACCAAAAAAAATTTGCTTGCTTCATATTTAATTTTGGGGTATCTTTGTTGCCTACTTGCGCAAGTTTCAAGTTTGTTAGTGTGTTACGTGAAGTTTTTCCTTTGACGTAGTTGTTTACATGTGATTTTGCATAGTTTTATTTAACTATAGATAAGCAATTTACAGATGAGCAATATGCTACGACAACCACACAAATTTCGAGGAATAATGATTGGTACACTATTATGTCCTGCTTAATCACTATGTTTAGCAATATTCAGATTCAGGCATTGGTCGAAAATTCTCTCTCTAATTATGAGGGGCAAGCAGATATAAGTTCTACTTCCGTGAAAACAATATCTGAAGAAGAGACACAAAAAATAACCCCGAAATTTTACAACGAAATAGAAACGACAGTTGTAAATAGTTGTGAGGATGTACCCAATATCGACGAGACATTTCCAACAGAAGAGATTTCGAATGATATGGAATCACAGGGAAAAGAGGAAGAGAATGAGGATGAGCCAAGCTTCGATGGGGAATTTAACAATGATGAAATGGAACACCTTATGGTTTCAATTGGTCATGATAATCTGGATGAAATATGCAAAACTTCTTCGTGGAATGATAGTGGCTTTTATATCGAATCCCAGGCCATTGACAACACTTTCTTTGAAAAAATTAATGAATTGGAGAAGTTGGAAGTAATTGAGAAATCCGTCACTAGTGGGAAACAATCTCAAATCTTGGGAAATTTAGAGGCGATTAAACTCGAAGAAAGAAAAGAACAGTTGGATGGGAGATGGTCCGGGAGAAACTTAATAAAAATGCGGGAACGAAGACGAAGAGAAAAGTCTATTAGATTCAACGAGAGGCAGAAAATGGAGTCAATAATGGAAGGAAGAGGAGAGCAAATGAATCTAGCATTTCATGCGCAGAATTGCGAAAGTCATCGGAAGCGTACATCGGACCTTGATAAGGAGCCAACAATAAAGAGACATAATGCTGGAGCCAGTTCTGGTATTCAACTGAGGCTAACAAACAATGAATTACAGCTTGAAATGTCAATGGTACAACGAGGATATACTGGAAATCGAATTAATGAGAGCTACCGCGACAATCCGAAAAATATTGATACTCTATATGAAAAATCAAGCAAGGAAGAGACTGCCACTGGGACGAGAGGTCGTGGAAAACCTCCAGGGCTCGATCCCGATCTACGAATAAAAAACGCTAAAATTAAAATGAAGAATATTGCTCAAGACACTACTCTTTCTGACGAGGAAAAGAAGATAATGAATGCTGAGCAACATCGAGAAATAAAACGTGCGAAGGATGCAAAGAAAAAAAGAGATGCGAAGGACAGGGAGCGAAAGATAATTAAGGTAAAATGCTCTAAAAATATTAAGAATTAATTTTAGGAAGGTTATAATATTCGAAAAGCATTGAATATACCTATCAAAATTCAAAAGCCACCTGAGGGACTGTAAGTATTTTTTAAATGAGCTTTAATGAGAAAAGTGTACAAAATTTCAGCTACTAAGAAAAGTCACCATTTTTTCCCTCTAAAGGCGATTTAAGATTGAGAAATTGAATGAAAGATAGGTGTTTTAGATTGATAGAGTTCTTCTAGAACATTCCATATTGATAACAAAGTCCTGGAGCGGAGTTTAAAACAAAATTTTTTTTTAAATATTTTCTTGATAGTTCCTGAACTGCTCCTTTTTAGGAAAAAATACAATAAAATCGGTTCATAGTTAAAGGAACAGTCACACAGGTTTGAACTGTGCGCCTGCGTATCACTTTTAAGGTACTGTACTTATCCCAAGAATTACTTAATTATATTATTTACTCTCTTTTTGATGTTTTCTTTTGTTTTTCTTGCGGGAAATAGATTCTGCGCACAAAATTATCGATACAAATTTGGTCACAAAAGGACAAAAGTATATGCTGATTTTTTTCCAGCATTTAACAACGTAAAACTGTTTCGGAGACTTCAACATATAGAAAACAAATAACAAAACAATTATTAATTCATGTTTGCTAGGCATTCTTTCTATTAAAAAAACCCTAAAAATATAATACAAAAAAACCTACTCGAGTAAACCGGATAAGGCAACCCCAATTTTGCCAGAAAAATTGGCGCCATTGGGGCTTCACCGTAACCCGTGTGCGATTGTTCATTTTAATCTTTGTTCACACACCACTTCTAAAAATAATAAAAAATATTCTCATTTCCGTTTTATTTTTTCTATGTTTTTATCATTAAAAAAATAAAATGGGGAACATATTTCAGAACCGCACTGCAAAGACACAAATACAAAGAAAGAGCTCGGTTGGCTGAATGCCTCCCTTTTGTACAGAACAATCCATTGCGTTTACCGCCGGAGATAAACGTAAGCTTTTTTGCCAGTTTACATTTTTTATTTAGCCGTCACCGGTTCATGTGCCTGTTGTCAACCCCGTAATTCCGGTATGAAATTTACAAGTTTTAAAAAGTTTTTTAGGTTGTACCACAGACTTATTGCACAATGCTGTCGCCAATAAGTGGTCTTCCATCATATCTTGAATATAATATGCAACATCATTCTATGATGGACAGAAAAATTTTAAATGGTATTCGAATTCTTTCGGAAAACATGGAAATTGATGTAAACTATCCGCAAAAACTATTATTAATCTCATTATTTTTTCAGAAAAATTACCAAACGGAGCTGCGAAAGCTTCTAGATCAACGTAGTCTGGTGACCAATACCAATGGAGACTATATTCTATTTGATAATATAAGCAATATACTGGATGACAAATTTGATTTAACATCTAACATTTGGCAGAGGAAAGCTAACTATAAACTGAAACAAAAGTAGGTTTTTAGCTTTATCTCAAATTTTCCAGCACCGCGTATCTTCTTCTGAAATTTACTGAAAACAATATCAACTTTCCGGGGAATTATATAAATCTATTTGGTATCTTAGCTATATATTTTTTAGAAAAATTTCAGATAAAAGATGGCGGAACCTAATAATAATTACCCATACTTGGGAAATTATGAAGCTGGAAAAGGGAATATGGAAGCAGAAAATGGAGGACAATAAATGGGTCGAAATGAAGACGATGCCCGAAAGCTGCTCTGATATTCAGTACATGCTGATGGTACACGCCGCATATTATACTAAGTGTTCTGTGCCAAACACCTGAAAACCTTCTATTATTCCTTGATTTCTCAAATTCTTTTTTCTGTCTTCCTGATATACAGAAGTTATTTAAATTTAAATAAAAAATACCTGCATTGAAAATGGTTTAAAATCTCGAATGTGGGTAGAGAGGGCCTTCCCACTCGTAAGACTCCCCCAGAGCACAAAACATGACGAACTTCTGACAGTCGTTAGTCCCTAGTTTATACTTCCCCTGGAAAAAGGCATCGTTTGACAAAATCATTACCATAACTCCAGGGTCATTCGCAGCACAGAGAGCTATTTTTTCCGCCTCTTCTGCGATTTCTTCTCCAGACCTTATACGAACAACAAACTTCTATAGACTAGGTCAGTCAAGATACCTCAAACCATGACCCAAATGTCGGAGTTGGCTTCAGTGAATTCCCCGACCAACCGGCCTTGCTTCGGGTAACTATTAAACTTGCTGTTGAGTTCACTTTGGCCTCCTCCTGTGCGATGGACCACCTGAAATTCTCCATTACCAGAAGGACGGAAGGACAAGCCTGGCCATTGCCAATATAAATCCCTGCGTGGTACAGTTTGCCGAACCACAAATTTTTCCAGACACAGAGAAGAATGTCACCTCTAAATAGTTCATATTTTATTGTATAATTGTTACCTCTCAAAATTTTCGTCAATTTTCAAATGCCAGCCCGGTTTGAGCTTTCTCACAGCGAATTTCCTGTCATATTTTTGAGGGAATGAAGGGCTGAATAACTCATTGATTTAGAATTCCAATTAACTGACAAGATTTCTAAAATTCTGGACATGGTAGGCTTTGTAAACATTAGTTGGATTTTCTCCCTAAATGCCTTTGCACTTGCTCTTGTATTGTGATCTTTCCTATGAGCTACTCGTCGTAAAACAGATTCTAAGGTTGGATCTAAATGAGGGAAAGGATCTTCAACAAGAAGAAAAACGGTAAAAACGGTGGTAAACAACCTTCTCTAAACATTTTTAATGCAAAATACCTATAAACCTTTACCTCCAACTCAAGTATGATGTACAATTGCCCTGTTGAGCTCACACCCTCCCAATAGGTGAAAGCCTTATGACTGTATTGTTTTTTAAGGGATTCTATCCTTGCCTCCAATCGCTTCATTTGAAAATCAACGCTGTTGGCTTCATGGGATGGTAAGGTTGACAAGTGTTGGTGGAATGTACGAGAAATAGTAGCTTCAGTGGACGACATTGCTGATTTTGCGCTCCTTTGAAGAAAACAAGTAATAATGGTAGAGACAAAAGATATCAGTGATAAAGATAGCCAAAAAGAGGCGTAGAAGATGAGATAAAAGGGAAAAATAGAAAGTGTTTCGAATTCCTATGTTTGCAAGCTAAGGAAGTCAATGATACTATACAAAAAAAGAAACCAAAAGCACGGGGAGAAAATTAATTGAGATGCTTCCACTATTGCTGGTGAGAACAAAACAAAATGCATAAGACTTGCTGTCAGCAAAATGGCGCTTATCGCGACATGATGCGGAAACTGTGGCAAATTGTATATCACATACTGCACATACTTGTATATCACATACTATTATTTAAAATACCTTGTATATCACATACTTTTATATTTTATTTTTTTTTCTCCCATTTTTTCGGGATTTTATCAGCTATTTTTGTGTCAACATTTGTGTGTGGCAACAGTCTTAAGTTTTTGTATAAAATCTGAATATAACAACAATACAAAAATATATTTAAAAAAAACAAAAGAAACAAACAAGAAAAACAAAAAAATAAATTTTTAGAGTTAGAATTAAAAGGGAAAAGAAAAGAAATTATTAGGTTTTACATCTCGATGAAGCATCTCTTCTAGTCCTTCAAGACATTGCATATTGCACATCCTATCATGAAATTTAGGAGAAATTGGACAGTCATCAAGAATTGTGCAAAATCAGCAAACAAGATAAGTGTACTGGTAGGGTTTTTTTCAGTTTCGTCTACATCTTCATGTTAAAAAATATTGTTTGTTTCATAGCTTTGATCACTAAATTTAAATCAAAATCTTATATATATATGTACCTTGCTGGCTATAAAATATGTTCAAAATGCAAGCTTTTCTTCTTAATCAATTTCTCCTTTGATAACAACCGGCGTTGTTGCAACTTCCTACAGAATTTCTCAAAATTTTTTCTACAAGATCAATGAAAACTTTTTTTTATTCTTGTTTGCTTGTCCATCTAATGTCCATTATTACTTGCTATTTATACTATTGCATTCCTTTTTTTTTACGAAAGTTTATGTTTTCTTTAAATATAAAGCTACATAAGGCTTTTCAGATGTCTTTTATAAGCAACATAGATTTGGATCCAGATAAAAATCAATCTTTTGAACATGATAGTGCAGACAGCATATATGGATCACTGACATCATCCTGCCACAGTGCCAACAACACACTTCCAAACTTGGATATTTCTTCCCAGGTTCGTTGAATATTTGGAATACCTTGAACTGAGATTATTCGCTGAAGGTTATTCATTCTTTGAACAGTAATGTCCCTTACCGAATAATTGTCTTTATTCTTTATAAAAATCTTTGATTTTAGAATCCAACAGTTCCTCTTCTCTCAGAATCTCCCAATTCAATCCCTTCAAGTAGGCTATTTACAATTGTTTATAATATTTGACTAAATATCTCCATTATAACAGTATTGATAACAAAACTTATTGATATAGATCCGTATCGAAATCAACCTCGAGGATATTCAGACAGTGCTTATGGATCATTGGCATCATCCTGTCACAGTGACTACAACACACTTTCAAGCTTTCCAAGTTTATCTCAGGTTCGTTGAAAAATTAGCCAACTGTGAAAGAGATTATTCGCTGAAGGTTAATCGTTCTTTGCGTAATAATTTCCCTTACCGAATAACTTTCTCATCTTAAAAACATTTGATTTTAGAATCCAACAGTTCCTCTTCTCTCAGAATCTCTCAATTCAATCCCTTCAAGTAGGCTATTTACAATTGTTTATAATATTCCCCCGTTTGACTAAATAACTCCATTATAACAGTATTTACTACAAAATTTTCGAAAGATAAGTTTTGATCGCAAAAGTTCGATAAGCTAACGGTGAAGGAAACTAATTGTAGCCATATGACATATATAGTATGCCATAGGACAGCTTCTTTATTAATGATTGCTCCTCAACTTTCATGATACGCGACTATTACAATAGGAAAAACGTGACAAAGAAGTGCCAATTGTGCGAATTATGCACCGGAGATGCATATCTTTGTCGCAGGCGACCAATATATGCTCTTTCTGCATAAATATGATTGCAGATTCGAACCCCCATAATATTTTTAAGAGAAATAATCATTTCTCTATTTGCATGACCTAGATCCAGATAGACTAGAATTGCCAAATCCTCCGCTACCACGTTTCAAGTCATATGAGACTGAGAATTTGAAGAAATAAGAAGTGACGGGTATATCAACAGACAGGAGAGGACGACACAAGAAAAGCGGATACAGTACGTGGAGTTATGATGAAGTTAGAGACACAATAGAGCGTGTTCGGGGGGGGGGGGGTGACCTAGCGACAGAGCAGTAGTTTACATAGTTTTATTCAACTATAGATATGTAATTTACAGATGAGCAATATACAACGACAACCACACAAATTTCGAGGAATAACGATAGGAAAAGGTATGCTTTTATAATGTCCTGTTAATCACTATGTTTAGGTCTATTCAGAGCAGTATGGCATTGCTCACTAATTATATGGGTCAGGCAGATATAACTGTAAATAGTTGTGTAGATGATTGGAGAGACAAGATTGAAGCTTTGGAGATAACGGGAGTAATAGTTGCTGCCGGAAAACAATCTCAAACTTTGGGTAGGTTGGAGGAGAATGGACAAGAACTCGAAAAAGGAGAAGAAGAATTGAACGGAAGGTGGTTCGAGAACAGCCAATCCTGGATGGATATATCGAGAACAGCAATGTGGGAACGAAAACGCAGAAAAGAGTCGATCAGATTCTACGAAGGACAGACAGTGAAGTCAATAAGGGAAGAAAGAGGGGAGCAGATGGATCTAGCATCTCCTGCACAGAACAATGAAAACCATTGGATGAATACATCGACTTCTGATAATATGACACCATCACCACCTATTGGTCTACCACAAAGGGATCCTAATCTGCCGACATCTTGTAAGTTGTTTTTCTGATTTTGCAAGTTTTTGTTTAGCAAGATATCTTGGGAAGTATGAGCCTTACATTCCAAATATAAAAACAAATTTGAATGATGGAACCGTACCCGAGTATGGATCCCAAATAGTGGTGGGGGAAAACAATGATTTAATTATTCAAGAATCAGAAAAACTCAGAGAAGAGTTCTATGAAGAGCAGGATATGCAGTCAATAATGGAAGAAAGAGGGGAGCAAATGGGTCTAACATCTCCTGCACAGAATAATGCTGGAGAAAATCATCGGAAACGTAGGAAGTTTGATGGGGGAATGGAACCAGCAATAAAGCAACAATCTGTTAGAGCTAATTTTGGTATTCAACCGAGAGACGGGCTAACAAACAGTAAACAACAGCTAGAAATGTTAGTGGTACAACCAGAAAATACTGGAAATCAAATTAATGGAAGTTATCGCGACAATTCGGAAAATATTGATCCTTCAGCGGGAAAACGAGAAGAAAATATCGATGAACTGGATCGGAATTATGACAAATTGATAAACGATACAATAGAAGAACAAGAAGAAAAAGAAAATGAAACTCCAAGCATAGACAACCAAGAGATAAGTAAAACTCAAGGCAGCATATCAGATGAGCAAATAGTAAATATCATATTTGATTTGCAAACTGTCCCTGAGACAACAGAAAGACCAAGGAACGACTTAGAATTCCCGGTTGTCCCAAACTGTGCAGAAATTCATGAGGTATGTATTCTCTCATTTATTTCACCATTTTAGGATAATCTCAATGTTTTGAAAATAAATACTAGTCAAAAACGAGGCGTAGGCCGACCGCGAGCTGCTCAGGAAGAAAGAATCGAGAACGCAGTAAAAAAAGAAGAAGATTTGAAAAAAGAAATAGAAGACAGACAGAAAAGCGGCTTACCACCAGATGAACGGTTGGAGCAACAGCTAATGGAGGCACAAAAGGAACAACTAAGAGCTAAAAACGCGTTGAGCAAACGGAAGGGATACGAGAAGAAGAAACAAGATGGATCAGAAAAAGAAACAGTGAACACTGTAAAATCCATAAATGGGCGAAACATCAATAGAGATGGTCAGAAATCTGTAGAAAATATAAGTAGGAAGAAGGAAAAAGAAATTCCCAAGAGTTATCCAAGGCAGATCAAGAAAGAGATTAGGACGAGAGATCGTGGGAACCCTCTAGGCCTTAATCCCGATAGACAAATAGGAATAGTGAAGAAACTGTAAGTTTTTTTGCGACGTCATTAGCTAGAAAGAATGATTTGTATTCAGGAAATGTGAAAAATGATAGGAAAAAACAACTTGAAAAATGATTGCACTTATTTTGTCAGTTTTTTGATCAGAAAAAAATAAAAGAAGCAACTGTATTTCAAAAAACTTACATTTGACTGTCGGTCATCCGGCGAGAGCCAGATGTCCTAACTCCTCCCCTCGACCGGTGCGCAAGTACCTTCAAGGCTGTCTCCTCCTTGCTTATCATTAAGTCCTTATGTCTGTCGTTCGCCCGCTGTACAATAAAGCTTAGCTCCCATTCTGGAGTTAGAGTTTGATTAGGACTTGGTTCAAACAACAATACATAGGGCGATCGAAACAATTCAATCTTAAAAACTGAGAAACTACGAGTAGCAATTCTGCATAAACAGAAATTTTTCAGAATCACACCGCAAAGAGATTGTTCTGCAGAAATTCGCCAGAACAATCTATTGGCTTTACCGCCGGAAACAATCGTGAGCTCTTTTGTTTGTTTAAATTTTTTATTTCCTACCAGTCCATGTGCCTGTTGTATCTAATCCCGTATTTTCTATGAAGTTGAGATAGTTCTTAAATGGTTTTTAAGAAGTATCACAGATGTTAAATATTACAGGCTTCTCTCCAACATCATCCTACGAAGAATTTACAGGATATTACAATAATCCTTTTGAATGAAATGAAACATGTCGCAAGTCATCATCACTTCTCTGTACAAGAAACTCAGTGTACAAGTAAGCATTACTAAAATGGAAAGTCCCCTCTCTATTTTTTTTTTATTTTAGTGTTTTGAGCTGTTCCGCAAAAAACACTACCGAGGAACTAAATTTTTTTCGATTTCTGAGAAGAAGTGCCGATGCGCTCGATATTTTCCAGGGACTGAGAAACTTTTGATAGTAGTTCGGCATTTCCTATTTTTCAACTAATCTGCTTGAGCTTCATATATTTTCATTTTATAATTCTCTTCTTGATTGTTTTTTGTCATTTGGAATGAAAAAAGTGGAAGAAGAGAAATGTGCTGTTAGATGACACAACAAATTGATAAAGCGGGAAAACGATAAGCAATAGTAAAGAGAAGTCATCCACCAATGAGAAAGAAAAAAAAATGCTGTATCTTAATTTTGATTTTCAGGACGTTTTTCTTCAATAGATGAATACTTCACGCATGGTTTTCTACAAAAAGAAATAATGTGCATTTATAAAACACAAACAACTCTCTGTCAGGTATCCTAATTTAACTATGAAAGGGTCTTTTTGATTTATTTGAAATGTTTAATTGATCAATTTTCACCTATAATTCCCACTTTTGCTTTTTAATTTGTTTTTTTCTGCATTTTCTACCATATAATTTATAACTTCACAATTTGTTTTGAAAAAAAAATCAGCAAAATCATTGAATTTTTAACAATTATTATAGAAAACTGTCAAACTATGATTAATAACATAAGCTGGATCATCTTGCTCAAGCACGCGTAGTGACCCTATGGTTTTTAGAAAGATCCCAAAAAAGAGGCACAATATCTTTTGGATCTTGGTGGACTAGTGACTCATAACGACCGTCCATATATTCTATTCAAGAATGTATGTAATAAATTAAATGAAAAAAGGGTTGACATTTGTACCTGTCAAGCGAACAATTGTCGTATAACAACTAAATATGAACTGGACCAAAAGTAGGTTTTTTTTTAGCTGCTCAAATTTTCCAGCGCCATTTTTATTCTTCTGAAGTTTCCTGCAAAAAACAAGATTAACTTCCCGGAGAATTACGTAAATCTATTCGGTATCTTTGTTTTTTATTTTTTCAGAAAAATTTCAGATAAAAGATGGCGGAACCTAATAATAATTACTCATACTTGGGAAATTATGAAGCTGGAAAAGGGAATATGGAAGAAGAAAATGGAGGACGATAAATGGGTTGAAATGAAGACGATGCCCAGAAGCTGCTGCGATATCCAGTACATGCTGATGGTACATGATGCATATTCGTGCTCTGTGCCAAACACCTGAAAACCTTCTGTTATTCTTAATTTCTGTGTTTATTTTTTTGTCATTCCTTATAAAATTTAATTTCTTCATATCTCCCCGACACCCAGATTTGATTTTCGATTTTTTTAAAATACTTTGTTCGTGTTGTTATTTTATCTAAAGGTTTTATCAGGTATTGTGTTGCATGGTGTATCTAGACATTTTTCTTTTACAGTTCTACAATATTTCCAGAAAATTCATTTTTTATTTTTGGTTGATTTTAATCCGTCATGGATAAGTAAGAAATACAATAAGTAAATAAATAATTTTCATTATACAATGACAAAATTAACAAAGGCAATAATAACAACAATACAGAAAAAAGTTGGTACCCGTAAATCGGCTTTTGTTCTTTAGACGGAAAGCATTTTTTTGATGACCACGTCGATCTTTATAGTTGTTTTCACCTTCTTTACCAGTTTCCACACGTAATTTTCTCTGATAAAGGATATCGAGGTCCTCAAATGTATCTTGAAGAACCTTTAACGCACAAGATTTTATTTCATCTTCTATCGATTATAAAAAACATGTCCTTAACATGCAAGCAAACTTACTTGTGACAGCAAATAATATCACTGATACGTTCATGACATTTAAACTGTGTTGTGACATAGTCACCATTAGCCTTGAACAAAATTGACTTACGGGTTCGGCGCATCATCTTTTTGCTTAGTTTATCCTCTTGATCTTGTTGCTATCTTAGAGAAACGGACCTTTTCTGTATTTATAAAACTTTTTTGTTCCGCCTTTGATTAGTTAAAAGATCTTTTTTTTTCTTAATGTTGGCCTTGGCGATAACAGAAAAGCGTGAAATGAAGGGCTTTAATTATTTTGGTGCCAAAATCAGAAAATATCATATACCATCGTTGGAAAACTGATCATTGACCTCACAAACTGTCGTTAGAGTTCAATGTTACCAAATCCCGTTTATAGTATTTCGGAATCTCGATACCGTAACGACATTTTACAATTACAAAATATATCATTGATTAATCTTTATTTTAGATACAGTTCTAAATATCGTTGATTCTTGCAGGTTAGGTTGATTTTGTGGCAAAATTTTTATATAATTTTCTTGCATATTCATTCTTTTATCAAAATATTTGTTTTTATTTTCATTTATAGGCAACCTATATGGTTCAATGATGGTGGCTTCTCCCGTCTCTGTGTCTAAGCCTACCATTTGCTGCTGAAGATTGAGAAACTGATTAGACTGCATCGCCAAATCTTTCACCAGTTGTTTCATTGCATTAGAATTTATTTTTGGTGTTACGTTAGTGTTCATTTGTTCCATTTGGGGGAATACATTGAGTTGGTCTGACTCCTTTGCTTCCTTCATTAGAGATTCTTTAACATTTTGGGTATCTTGGTCAACTATTTCTTGTTTTTCCTTTAATAGGGCCCCATCTTTCTGACTCTTTTTATTCTTCTCATACCACTTCCTTTTTGACAGAGCGTTTTTGCTTCGTTTTACATCTTTCTTTGCCTCCTCGATTTGTACTCGTATTTCATGTCTTTTCTTTATTGGAAATACCTTCTCGGAGATTTGCAATTCTGATATGAGCTTCTCTTTGTCTTTAATGAGCTCTTCTAAGTTCGATCGCGGTCTGCCAGGTCGGTTTTGTGGTTTCTTAAAGAACAAAGTAACCGTTATAATTTCAACAAAGGAAAAGCAATAGACAAAATGTAACATATACCTACTTTTGCTGTGTGATCGACTATTTCGAATGGGGTAGTCATACCAACTTCAGCCAGTCTATTGTGCAGGTTAGGATGAAGTAATGCTGGTTGATTAAGAGTATTCAATGACGACTCTCCGAATTTTTCACTCTAAAAATGCCTTTTTGGATGATAAAGGGGTCGATTGTATTTGGGTTTTTAAGTTTCAATCGAATTTGAAGTTTGGCCAAGTCTGTTTTTTGCTTACATTTCCGAAAGGAAAAGTACGAGTCTCTAGTGTTTCAGTCTCTCTTCTTTTGAGAATATCCGACAAATAATTATAATTTCCCGACGGTAGGCTGTCAGTCTCGTTTTCATGACTTTTCCCTTTTCTTCCGCATATATTTAATGTTTTCTCAATGATTTGAATAAATGTTTCAAATATTCTTGTTTCCTAAAAAGCGAATTGACAAAATAACCATACTCACTTCTTTGCAAGCTGCAAAGTACTGCTTCTCCAGATTTCGAAATTTAGTCACATTTGACCTGAATGGAAATGTAACTTGGATTTTTAAATAAAGGCCTACATTTCTTTGTCCTTGGATCCTTCAGTTTCCAGTGGAAGAAAAATGGAAGACTTTATATCTAAAAAGAGTAAAAAGTCATTTAAGATACCCACAAAACAGCTAAATAAGAATAATGAAATCAATTTGAAACCTACATCTTTCGAGGGCCAGAATGTCCGACAATAATCCATCAAATTGATGTTGATCCATTTTTTCTTTTGCTAATTCGATGAGGCTTTCAGTTCGATATTCAGCATTTTTCATCGTCTTTAAAAGAAAATAAGTTATCAAGAAAGCATCAAAAGGGACCACTTCTTTGTAATTTTGAAAAATAAAACTTGAGGAAAAAAACAAAATGACGCCTATTTTATGGTATTAAAATTTGTTTTCCCATTTTTGGTTTTTTCAGAATCTACACAAAAAGAACATTCTGTAATTATTAGTTTTGGTCAGAGTAAATATATAAAAGAATTGAGCAGCCGGTTACCTCATAGACTCGACGCTTTTCCTGTTTCTTCTCCTCATAATTTTTACGTTTTTGCACGGCATTTCTTCTTTTTTCCACGCAGATCTGATATTTTTTCTTTAATTGAATGACAATTGGATCGTCTTGACTTTCGCTTCTTATTCGATAGTTCTCCAAAGCTTCGTGTGCGTCGTTCTCTCTCTTTTTCATGTCCGCATCTTTTCTCGTGTTGCCACTCAATGCTAAATATTTTAATAAAGAAGAACAGAATTATTACATTGCTTCGGTTCCGTGATTTGTCTCCTGATAAATGGAATGGAAAGCATTGGTTTTAGGTATTCATCGCTCCAGTTCAAATAGCCATCCAACGTGTTCACCTTTCCTAACGATTCTCTTAGTAAAAAGAGGCTGAAATTTTGTACACTTTTCTCATTAAAGCTCATTTAAAAAATACTTACAGTCCCTCAGGTGGCTTTTGAATTTTGATAGGTATATTCAATGCTTTTCGAATATTATAACCTTCCCAAATGGCATTGTTCCGAGATGCTAAATTTCGGAACATTGCCATTTGCTCCCCTCCTCCTTCCGTTATTGAATTCAATTTCTCCCCTTCGTTGATTGACGCTTCTCGTTCTCGATCTTCAGACTCCTGTGATCCTATATCATTCGAAGCCTCGTCGATTGGAAGTGTCTCATCGAAATTGGGTTCGTCCTCACAACTATTTACAGCTGTCGTTGCTACTTCGTTGTAACATTTATAGGTAATTTTTTGTATCTCTTCTCCAGATATAGTTTTCACCGGAGTAGCATTTATCTCTGCCTGACCCTCATAATTAGAATGAGAATTTTTGAGCATTTCCAAACTGCTCTGAATACTTTGAATATTCCTAAACATTAATTAAGCAGAAGATTATAAAAGTATACCATGAGCAATTGTTCGGTGTGGTCGTAGCGTCATGCTGTTCATCTATAAAGTGTATAATATACTGCATTTTTTACAAATTTAAAAATAAGGGAAAATATGAAACCGTTACATGCCTCTTTTTGGTTGTCTTTCAAACATGTATTTTAGAGACTATTTTTATAGTAGTACATAGCATGGTGATACAAGACCTAGTCCCCCTCTGGGGATCCCCTCCACTCAGCCTTTTAGTCCCGCCCCCGGGTCAGGACATTGCTTCGGTTCCGTGATTTGTCTTCTGATCAATGGAATTGAAAGCCTAGTTTTTAAGAAATCATCGCTTCATTTCTAATAATCGCCTAAGATGTTCACCTTTTCTAAAGGTTCTCTAAGTAAAAAGAGATGCTTTCCGGAATTCGACTAAGTAAAACATAGCTAACAAATTAGGTATATAAATTTCGGTATTTTGGCCTATTTATGCTTATTTATTTTAAATTTTTATACAATAATGTTCAGAAATGTTTTTTCCTCTTTTTTTTCTATAATGTTTCTTGGTGATGCTGTATTCCTAAAGCAAAATATTGCAACCAAAAAAATATCGAATCATCAACAGAATTTAATCAACTACGCCATTAACTCAAGTAAGGTAATTTTACGTAGTTTATCAAATAATCGTATTTCATTTCAACAAAAAAAATTCATGAAATTTATGAAAAACGATTATACCTCCAAAATTAATGCTTCATTGTTTCCGCGCCGACAAAATTTTTTAGATTTTCCTATTTTCTGTCTTTTCGAAATTTTTTTAAGACAAACAGCAATTCTTGCTAAAAAAAAAATGCGAAAATAATTGTTTTAAAAAGTCCTGATTTCCTTTCTCGATTTAAAAAAATGATGAAACCCTCTTACCATCATATATCTTGTTTTTTTTTTCAACTGAAGGACCCGGATTATGGCGATTGTCATCATTAATTTGATTTCCTCGTTGTACCATTGACTGTAGTTTATTGTTTGCTAGTCCGTCTCTCGGTTGAATACTAGAACTGGCTCCATTTGATTGTCGCTTTATTGCTGGTTGAATTCCCCAATCTAGCTCCGATGTACGCTTCCTATGGTTTTCTCCGGCATTGTTCCGCGCACTAGATACTAGATCCATTTGTTCTCCTCCTTGCATGTTTGACTTCAGCTTCTGTCTTTCATTGCTTCTAATTGACTCTTCTCTTCGTTCCCGCATTGTTGCTAGACTATTCCCGAATCTTTTGTCATCTAAATGTTCTTTTCTTTCTTTGAGTTCCTGTTCACTCTCCTCCCATTTATATAAGGTTTGAGATTCTTTCCCAATAGGAACTATTACTTCGTTGTAAATTTTCGGAATTATTTTTTGCGTATCTTCTCCAGATATATTTTTTGTCCAATCGTTATTCATCGAAAATAGTGTGGTTGTCGTGTCAAGTTGCGTTTTTAAATATACGTTATCTTTAAATTTCATCAAACTTTGTAGCCTTGAATACAATTGAGAGTTGGTAAAATTAGGGGAGAGAAGAACTGTTGGATTCTAAAATCAAAGGTTTTTATAAAGAATAAAGAAAGTTATTCGGTAAGGGACATTACTGCAAAGAACGAATAACCTTCAGCGAATAATCTCAGCTGTCCAAGCTTTCAACGAACCTGAGAAGAATTTTCTGGATTTGGAAGCATGTTGCTGGCGCTTTGATAAGATGATACCAGCGATCCATATGCACTATTCGTATTATCATGTTCAAAAGATTGATTTTTATCTAGATTCAAATGTATGTTGTTGACAAAAGGCATCTAAAAACCCTTATTAAGCTTTATCTTTATAAAAAAGGATTATCGTTAAATGCATATTGAAAGGAACATAATATGATAACTTTTTTTTTTGAAGTTCGTGGGCTTATCGCACGTTCTGAAAGTGAATAACAGTGACTTGTATCTTACTTGTGACATATTTAAATGAAAAGTAAAAAGAAAAACGAGAAGAGAATTCTATGATAAAATCTTCACAAAAACTGTAATCATTTTTACTTCTTTTCTTGCATATACAGTACTGATAGCAGATCTTTTGTTGAACAGAAATTTTTTTTTATCAACTATGGTATAGGCAATTGAAGAAGGAGAAATGATAAGAAGAAAGAAAGGGATCGATTGCCCCACGCGATAAGTAAGCAAAAAATAACATTTATTGATAAAAATGTATTAAATAACAACTAGTCATCATAAAAACATGTTTCCTGATTGCGAAAATTAAAAAAAAATAATAACGGCTCACTGGCTCCAGAAACATCAGCATTACGAAATTAGGCAAAGAAGATTATTTCTGTTCTTATCAGACGTCAGCGGAAACGAAAAATTTTACTGTTCATCTACTGACTTTAATTAAAACGTTATTTTCCATCATGGAGTTGTCCTAATAATTATGAGAAGCACGACTTTCAATGTGGTACAAACGGGATAAAAAAAGGCAAAAGATATGAACTGATTGCAGCATTAAGACCCCCATCGTTCATATGTTTTTTAATGATATCGTATGATATTTTCACTAGTTTAACACCTAAATGTCTTTACTTTCCAGAAGCCCCCCACCGAGCTTCGATCATTCAATTTCACCTTAATGATGTCTTAGCGATTGACATTTCACGACAGCTCAATGTATCGAGAAAGCTGGTTTTCACAAAAATTAGAAGGTTCATGGAGCTGGGAAATAATACTGATCGATCTGATGAGAAAGGCTTGTTTCTGTTACCACCAAGGCCAACGTTAAGAAAGTACCTAGAGGTCTACCATTAAACTGGAAGTCTTTCTCTAGAAATTTTTATTTTTTCGGAAATAATGTTTTTAAGATATATAATGCCATTATATCTTCTTTATTATTTTATTTTCACTTACTGTGTGATACGAGCAAGCAGAGCTAATTTCATTCGATCCAATCACAATCGAAAGTATTTTTGAGGAATTTAAACTCTGTTTTTTTAGCTTCCCTCACAGAGCAGGTCAAATTTCCATAATAACGATTGCTATAAAAGACGTAGTTGCTTGCTATTGTAGAATTAGATTTATTGTAGAAATAGAATTGAGACAAATTGATGGTTACTAACTCGAACATATTGTCTATGAGAAAAATATGAAGAGGGATAATGAATAGCTTACATTTGGCAAGTTGTTGTTTTTCGACAGATTAGGAAGAAACATTTCAGCGATAAGCATGACATATTGGAGTTAGTTCTTTAGAGAAGAAAGTTCATATCTCAAAATAGCCCTGAATTAAAAAAGACCCCCATGGCATTATTCTACATCTTCACGATCTTCGACGCTCTTAATTTCATCCTGTTCGCCAACAGTTTGATTACATAGTTTTTTTTATGACACCAGTGAGTTGAAATACCCTTGAAACCTATGAAAAACATGTTTCTTCATTAAAAAAAGTATGTATTAACCATAAGAATGTTTAAAATAGCTGTCAAAAATTTAGTTTTTCTCTTTCTATTTAATAGCAATCATCAATACATCAAAGAGTTAACTATGCAAATAAGAATGATTGCCTTTTGACGTAGTAATGATCAGTTATTGTAATCCAATAATATGCGAACACTCGATAAATCGGTGGGAGAAAAAAAAAGAAAATATCAATTGACTTCCTTTGCTGCTGTTGTTTTTCATTCTGCTTCTCACATTGTCTAGAACCAATAATTGCATTATTATTATTATTTATTACAGATCTCTTAGTGGTTGATATTGTATCTCTCTATCTTGGTCTTGGATGTTTCTTTGTTAGTAGGGTGTCGTGGTTCTGCTAGCCCATCTGTATTTGTCCATTTTTCGAATTTTATCTGCTCATTGAAATTTGCTCTTCATAGTTATGGTGTTAAATCGCATAATTGTGTTTTCAACCATTTTGAATTCTGTTGGTTAGTTCCGCTTTTTCATTAAAGGGTTTTGATATGTTCATTCCCATATATTTTGCTGTATCTGTTTCTTGAAATCTCATGTTCTTTACTTGAATATATTTGTGTGTTCCTTTTTCGAAGGATAGTATAATTAATTTGTGTTCGTTGATCTCTAATCCAATGCTTGTACAGGATTAATTTCGCAATCATCTGTTTCTTGAAATCCAGATTCCAGGTTCGGATAACGGGGGGAAATCTCCTTGATACGAATAAGGAGGACCATAGTTTGTGGAGAGAGAAGGATGGATGACACTGGGATCGTAGGCAGCGGGAGGGGTGTCGTAGTTGTAGGTGTTAGAAGAGTAGTAGGATTGTTGCTGGAAAAGAGGTTGGATAGAGAGAGGAGCTTGGTCGAGTTGGTGAGCTGAAAGAAAAAAGATTTATAGGTGTCTTTTCATGTTCTTGTACTATAAAGAAATGACAATTCCACAAAATGTTCACCTTCGAAAAGTAATAAAAGAGAACTACCACTGTTTATCCGCTGCGCACCGGCTAGGTTTTTCGAAAATCAGAAAATTCAAAAGAGTGTTCCTTTAAACACATTTTAAATTATTATTTTATAATCGACATTAAAGGTTTACATTTATAGATCTCATTGAGGCTATTTAAATTTGTAACTTACTTGGAAATGACTGGACATCCTCCTCAAACTGCATTGCCGAAGAAGAGAAGACATCTGTTATGGGAGGATAACTTCCTTTATTTTTCAATTGATCATATTGCAAAGAAGGAACAATGACGGCAGAAGGAGCAATATAATTGTTATCGGGATTATAGAGGGCTGGAGGACGATGCTGATTATCGACTTCGGGAGAGTAGATGCCAGGAGGATTTTGATCCTAAAAACGTTTTTGGATGCTTTGTTAATCATGTGATCGATAATAGACTAACTTTTTATGTGCTTTTAAATTTTGCAAGGTGTTTACCTGCTGATTGTCATTGTCCATTGTACTTCTTTTATAGCCTAAGGCTTGTTGACCACTATCCCAAAGTGTCTCGTTGACATTTAGTCCGGTCGTTACGTTTCTACAGACTGCTTTTGCAATCTAGATAAATGTTAAGAAATGTTAATGCTTACAGTGCTTAGCCCGATTGATTTAGAATTGATGTCATGTATGCTCCTTTCTAAAATAGTCGACTTTGTTTAGCAAATTTGAGCCTATAGTCGATCCCAAAAAATATACCGTAAATTCTATTTTTCAATATCTGCGCGGAGCGGGGGGAGAAGTTATATAAAAAAAGAAAAAATATTATTAGAAGCACAGTTCAATAAGCATTGTATGAAGCAAGATTAAACAAAAATTTGTATGGGTTATAACTTTAACCATCATATCGTTCATTCCTCAACAACTTCCTCATCTTTATAGCAGCATTTCTACTAAAATTCTTCTTTGCATAATCAATGCCCTCTAATTTTTTAATTAAATCTTAGGTTTTTCATTTTCTTTAATTATTATTATTTATACGAATACGTTAATTTTGTGGTATATTATTTGCTTAGTTTGACATTTCAAATGGTAAGTATCAAAAAAATTTTAAAAAACATGTTGAAATAAAGCCGCGCAAAAATGTTTTACTTGGGGGGGGGGGGAGTGGCATTGGAGAATAGACGGTAAATCATTCGTTTCCAACGGATATGGGATCGTCAATGGGTTAAAGATTTTCGATGCTTTCGATGCGGGGTCCATTGACTTGGCTTTTGAAGCTTATTCCTTGTATTTGTGTTGAATATTTATCTAATATTTTCAAAAAAAAATTATTTATACGACGAGTGAAACACAACAATATCAAAAGTCGTGAAAATGACAAATTCCAGAGTTGAAAATCGGTATTTCCTCTCGATCTTTCCATATTTCTTCTTGTTTTCCCCTATTGTCGTCGGTTTTCCAGCTATTCAACGATGGAATAGACATGCTACTCCTTGTCCGTTTCCCACGTGGACCACCTTGTGGTCCCAACAGAGATATCGCCGTCCAGACTGCGAAAATGTTGGTAACAATTCTATGTTTTCTAGAAGAATAAGTTGCTAGTTACGCATTAGAGAAATTAAACATACTGGCCAAAGGAAAGTCTAATGAAATCCTTAGTGGCGATTATTGCCACTGCGTTAGGTGAAAATTATGAAGAATTGAAAGACTCTTATACATAGGCGAAAATGGCAACGGGAATCTGTAAGAAGATCAAGAACTCTCTTGGAGAAGCCAATAATACTTTGATTACAAAACGTAAGCCACTACCACGATGTATCTAAAATAGCCTACTTCACAAACAGCCGAAGAGAAGGGCAAACGTCTCTTGGAAATGTTTTCTCCAGAGTTTCTTGAGTGTTTGAGATGGATGGTATATACCAAATATTTCCATGAGAGAAAAGTAGTAATTTCTGATATTAATCAGAAGCTGAAGGAGGAATTCCTAAATTACAAATTGAAATAAGTAAAAGCTCACTATTGAGGATCCTTGAAGCAGCAGGACTCCATTTCCAAAGAATTATTCATAGAGCTATACTGTATGAAAAAGTTATCACACAAAATTACGGCACAACTATCTGGCGAAAGAAGGTTCTTCTTAGTTTTTTTAAAATCTTCGTAAATTATTCAATAAAGCCACTGATGAGCCTCTTTGTATTCCGTGTCCATAGATAACCCAATGCAATATCTAGCAAAAGGCTAGAAGCTGGGACCTACCCATCAAAGGCAAACAAGCCACTGTAATTGGAGCGATTTCTGAATATGGGGCTCGTCTTCGTGCAAAGTAATTTTTGATAGAGGTGATGTAAGTGATAGGGATTACCATCACAAAGTCAACTCTGAAGTAGGTTTAATTTTATTATTCCTGAAGTTGTTGAAATTGCTGGGAACAGAAAGCCCGCTGGTTACCACAAGACTATAGAAGAAAAAGTGAGAAAATAATACTAACCTTTAATATAATTTAGCTGCTTATAAAGGCGTCTAGTAAGACAACTAAAAAGTAAAATAGATTAAGAAACTACGGGTAAAGAAAAATTGAACGAATTTCGATTAAAAGCCATCGATATCACCAACAGCATTGATCGTCAAACAAATATGAACTGCTTTGCAAATGCACAGCATGAAGAACAAGAATTTATTAGTAAAGAGGAATTATTCTTTATCGAAGATAATAAATATTGTTTAAATTTTGTTTCCGATTTAGATTGATTACAATTAAATAAAATGTTACTTGACGAAATAATTTTAAAAAAAAAACACTAAACTGGTTAATACTCCATAGGTATGTACTTCTCTTTCTACATCCAAGCACTAATTCGAATGTTTGATACAAAAAAGATGTTTAAAATACATTTAATTATGAAAAAAAAAGAAAAACGGCGATAAATAAACAAAGCCATCCTAGAAAAAAATTAAAGAAAACGCGTCATAAGTCTCGACGCGCCTGACGTATCCGTTGGAAACATACTATATAGTCCAATAAAATTACGGAAGAAAAAAAAGAAAAGTTATAAAACAAGTAATGGAATATGAACAAATTGAAGTTTTCGAGACTATCAGCATTACTATATTTTTCCGTTTTTTTGGGATTGACTATATCGAATAATTGATCTTAAAAGTACATAACAATCCAAAAAGCAAAACACTTACTCTTTTGTAAACTTCGATCCAGCCATCCACCTGTTTCTACATTATTCGGTGTCCAGGGGCTATTCGGCATTGTCCCATGCTTCTCAATATTCCTTGTTTCAGAAATGTTTGCAGTATTCACTGTTGTTTCTTTTTCTGATCTATCTTGTTTTTTCTTCTCGTATCCCTTCCGTTTGCTCAACGCGTTTTTAGCTCTTTGTCGTTCCTTTTGTGCCTCCATTAGCTGTTGAGTCAACCGTTCATCTGGTGGTAAGCCTGTTTCCTGTCTTTCTTCTATTTCTTGATTCAATTCTTCTATTTCTTCTTCTGCATTTCTGATTCTTTCTTCCAGATCATCTCGGGGTCGGCCTGCGCCTCGCTTTATTGTTGGTTCCTTTTCCCTATCAATCTCCGATGTACGTTTCCGATGATTTTCTCTGGTATTGTTTTGGGCAGGAGATAGATGGAGGTTTACAACTGGGACTATGCATTCAGTTCCTTGGCCGATCGAATTTCCAATTTTTTCCAATGTTACTTGATTATGCTGTAGTGGTACAGTTTTAACTGTATAGCTAATGTTCGTTTCAGAATTATAAGTTTGTTCGGTTTCCATCTAAAACAACAGATTTTAAACAGTTATATTACAAGCTAAATAAATTAACAGAAACACCTACACTAGCTGAAAAGTCACGGAGGATTAATTGTGGGAGGAGAGTACGCGGGGAAGAACAGAATTCTTATCACATGAGAAATTGATAAAACGTGCCCATCATTATTATGAAATAAAAAACTAAAAAAGATGTTTCACACATTCTAGAAGAGTCCTTAACGATCGAACCAATGGCATCACAAGGTCGCGAATGAAATAGGAAGAGAAAGAGAATGATATAAAAGAAAACTTCAACAATAATGATCAAATTGACGACAGCTCCAAAAAGAAGTTGAGAGAAAGAATTCAAGGATTTTGAGGAAGAAATACTACTCTTCTACTCTCCCTCAGTTCTCGAGGACAAACTTCTTCGCATCCTTCGCCCCGCAGTCCTCATCAATGAATATCTTCACGAGGCGTGAAGTCAACTTTAACGGGGAGGATGTAAGCCTCAATAGAACTTGTGATTATTATTGTATAGAATTCAGTAGGATCCGCCTCAACACATTGTAACCCTAACCTAAGTCGAGCTCCGCCCAAGGCAAAGGCAGTCGCCGAGGGGACCGGCCTGGTGAGAGGTCATGTCCCCTCCCTCTCTCTTTCCATTCCTAACCTGTTTGTGCTAGTGACTAATAAATATATAAAGCCACTGTGTGCTAAGAAGGACTAAATATGGGACAGATATCATGGAACTCATTAAGCCTAAGCGTCTGATCAACCTTAAGGTTTACGGTAGATGGGAAAGTGTTATTGAGTCATTTGATGAATATATTGTTTGATTTCCTAGTTAATGAATAAAAAATTTTTGATTTGAAATTCTTCGAGAAGAAACTAAGTATTTCGGTACCTAATAGTTAGAACATTTAACTCGCGTCAGAGTAGGTGACACATGGATTGTAGTGCGCGGAAGAAACATGATTGCAGGTATCAGAAGAGTATGATTTTTATTGATGGAGGATGGGTAGAGAGAGGGGTGAATTATAAATTAGACATTCGAGTCCGGTACTTTTTCAATTTTTGTACTTGTAGGTGTCAGGAGAGTAGCTGAGGAAGGGGGTTCGATGGAAGGAGGAGGATGGGTAGACAGAAGTATGGCCATGTTGGTGAGCTGAAAAATAGTAAAGTCTCTTCTTCATTTTTTCACGTTAAGTATCCTTTAAACATATTTTTAAAATAATTTATTGATAATCGAATAAGGCGATTTAATTTAAAAATCGAGGTTTTCTTATCCGGTTTACTCGAAGTTTTCTTTTTTGTACTGAATTTTTTTGTGGAAAGAATGCCTAGCAAACATGAACTAATAAATTAAAATTTTTCATTTTCCAAGTTGGAGACATTTTGTCAACTATTCAAAACTTGTGTCTCTTTACTATCATTCTTATGATGTAATTTATTGTTTTCTATATGTTGAAGTTTCCGAAAGTCTTACGTTGTTAAATTTTGGAAAATATCAGCATTGTCTTTTTGTGAATTAAATTCCTATCGGTCTAGCTAATACAAGTCTATCTCTTCATTTCCTACTCCTAGTAGGCATGATATAAAAGTTTATGTAATTTAGTAGATATAATTTTGTGCGCAGAATCTATTTCCGGCAAAAAAAGGAAAAGAAGACAACAAATAGTAACCGACTTAATTAATGACTTCTTGTGATAATTACAGTACCCTAAAAGTGATACGCAGGGTACAGTACAGTACAAATCTGTGCACTGTTCCTTTAAAACATACTTGGAAACCATTGCACATTCCCCTCAGTCTCTATCATCGAAGAAGTGCAAACATCTGTTACGGAGTTCTTTGTCTTATGACTTCTTTGTTGTTCAAACTGGTCATAGGACAAAGGAGGAAAGGCGGAAGAAGAAGCATAATTGTAATCGGGATTATAGAGAACTGAAAGATGATGGTAGTCGATGTCGGAAGGGTAGATGTCACTAGGACCCTAAAAACAAATTAAATGGGGAAAAAAATTTTTTTTGGATGCTTTGTTAATCATTTTTTAATCTGATTTATCTTTTTATGTACTATAAAAATGGTAATTGCGCAAAAGTCACTCAGATCCTTACCTGAAAAAATTGAGAATTTGAGAAAACAGTATTCAATCTTCTTTCAGTTTCCGGTTCATTATGTCTCTTCTTCTCATATCCCTTCCGTTTGTTTGACGCGTTTCTAGCTCTTTGTCTTTCTTTTTTTGCCTTCATTAACTGTTGCGTCAACCGTTCATCTGGTGGTAAGCCGCTTTTCTGTCTGTCTTCTATTTTTTTATTCAATTTTTTTATTTCTTCTTCTGCATTTCTGATTCTTTCTTCCAAATCATCCCGCGGTCGGCCTACCCCATTGTTCTAAAGTGATGAAATGGAAAGATAATACATACCTCAGGAGTTTCAACACAGTTCCTGCTTACTGAGCCAGAGACAATCGGGACTTGAATATCTTTCCTTGGTCCTTCTGTGGTCCCAGTGACAATTTTATTCTCTTTCTGTCTCTATTTTGTATGTATGAATTGTCTTTACTCCTTACCTCAAAGGGACCTTCAGTAGATTCCTGACAATATGCCTTTCTCAAATCTAATGCAGTAATTATCATTTGCTCATGCGATATATCGCTTTGAGTTTTACTTTTCTCTTGGTCACCTTGTTCCTAAATTTATAATTATCTAAATACTATTATCAATTTTACTTTTTTGGCACGATACGTGGCCAAATTATATTCAATAATTTCAATAATCTTCAATCGAAAAGCTTTTTTTGTCTCATAGATGTTTTTAATTTTCAAGATTATAAAGATGGCACAGATAGCCATTATTCTTATTTTCATCATGATTTGTCCAATTAAATTGGCCTGAAACATTTTGATTATCATCCATATTTTCCAAATAGACGATCAAAAATTTAATAAACATTTCAATGAAAAATCACTCTTTTGAGCTAAATATCAAAAAAATTTTCTCAACATTTAAACTACTAGTTGACTCTGAAGGAACCAACTGATTAAAACCAAATTTGTTTTTTTTTTGTCAAAAGTGATTGTTTAGGGGTAATAAAGTATGCTGATTTCACTTTCGATGGTCTCGAAACGTTACTCAACTATTCATTCAGCAGAAAAACAAATAAGCATCTCAAGGTTAAATTTTTTGCAGCTTAGGACAAATAGCGACAAAGAACATTCTAATGACCACCAAATTCGAATCGTCAAAGAAATTGGAAGATTTATTCTTTCTAATCTTTAGCGTTCTAACTGAATTTAAGCATTGTTTTTGGCGAAATCTTAATAGAAATGACATCAATGGCTGCATTCACCAAATGACGACTGAAAAATAACTGAAATTCCTCTAAAATGACCTAAACGCATAGTTTAGATCTAAGTTATATATAAAAAGTGCTCGATAAGCGCAATTAGAACAATCTGCCCTCCCCCCCCCCCCCCCCTCCTTCTTTGTTGGAATAGTCAACAATAGATATACTGAGTCCCGTCTTATCATGTCATAGTGAATATTTTACAAGAAAATTAGAAACGCATTTTTTAAATTAATTTTTTCAGCCCATCTAATTATTACCTTTGAAACTTGAACATTACCGAATGTTATAGCATTTATGGTTGTATTCTTCTCCCATTCTTCATGTTTCTTTTCTTTGTTTCCCTTTTTCCGCTTGCTCAACGCGTTTTTGGCTCTTACAACTTCTTTTTTTGCCTCCACTAGCTCTTGAGTCAACCGTTCATCTGGTGGTAATCCACTTTTCTGTCTTTCTTTTATTTCTTGATGTAATTCTTCTATATTCTTTCTAAAGCTCTCAATATCTCCTTCCAGGTATTTTCGGGTTCGACCGGTGCCTCGTTTTACATTTTTCTTAAAAGCCATTATTTTCAAAAAGGGTATCCAAATCCAAATCATAATTTGTGACGGCAGTTTCTCATCTAAATATTTATATTTTTTTAATATAGATATTTGATTGCTTTCATAAAAAGAAAGCAATCAAATATCATTTACCAACACTGACCCTTCCAATAATTCCAAAATTTGTTTTTCTGATTGCTAGCAGAGGAATGGATATTATTCTAAAATAGTGAAAAGAATATAGAAAAGACAATTCATACGTTGTCAATAAAAGAGTCATTGTGATACGTCGCCCTCTTTTGTTCTGTGTTCATTTTTGGGGTTACGTTAATGTTCATTTGGGAGAATACATTGAATTTATCCTTTGGTTCCTTCATTAGAGATTCTTTAACATTTTCAGTATCTTGGTCAACTATTTCTAGTTTTTGCTTTTGTAGAGTTCCATAATTTCGACTCTTTTTATTCTTTTCATACCGCTTTCTTTTTAACAGACCATTTTTGATTCGTTGCAAATCTTTCTTTGCCTCCTTGATTTGTACTCGTATTTCATGTCTTTTCTTTATTGGAAATACTTTCTCGGAGATTTGCAATTCTGATATGAGCTTCTCTTTGTAATTAATGAGCTCTTCTAAGTTCGATCGCGGTCTGCCAGGTCGGTTTTGTGGTTTCTGAAAAGAACAAAGTAACAGCTAAAAGTTTAACCCAGCCTGTTGTTTATTTACATTTTCGAAATGATCATTAGGAATTTCTTGTGTCTCAGTCTCTCTTCGTTTAAGAATATCCGACAAATAATTATAATTTCCCGACGGTAGGCTGTCAGTCTCGTTTTCATGACTTTTCCCTTTTCTTCCGCATATATTTAATGTTTTCTCAATGATTTGAATAAATGTTTCAAATATTCTTGTTTCCTAAAAATCGAATTGACAAAATAACCATACTCACTTCTTCGCAAGCTGCAAAGTACTGCTTCTCCAGATTTCGAAATTTAGTCACATTTGACCTGAATGGAAATGTAACTTGGATTTTTAAATAAAGGCCTACATTTCTTTGTCCTTGGATCCTTCAGTTTCCAGTGGAAGAAAAATGGAAGACTTCATATCTAAAAAGAGTAAAAAGTCATTTAAGATACCCACAAAACAGCTAAATAAGAATAATGAAATCAATTTGAAACCTACATCTTTCGAGGGCCAGAATGTCCGACAATAATCCATCAAATTGATGTTGATCCATTTTTTCTTTTGCTAATTCGATGAGGCTTTCAGTTCGATATTCAGCATTTTTCATCGTCTTTAAATGGAAAATAAGTTATCAAGAAAGCATCAAAAGGGACCACTTCTTTGTAATTTTGAAAAATAAAACTTGAGGAAAAAAACAAAATGACGCCTATTTTATGGTATTAAAATTTGTTTTCCCATTTTTGGTTTTTTCAGAATCTACACAAAAAGAACATTATGTAATTATTAGTTTTGGTCAGAGTAAATAAATAAAAGAATTGAGCAGCCGGTTACCTCATAGACTCTACGCTTTTCCTGTTTCTTCTCCTCATAATTTCTACGTTTTTGCACGGCATTTCTTCTTTTTTCCACGCAGATCTGATATTTTTTCTTTAATTGAATGACAATTGGATCGTCTTGACTTTCACTTTTTGCTCGATAGTTTTCCAAGGCTTCCAATGCCTCGTTCTCTCTCTTTTTCATGTCCGCATCTTTTCTCGTGTTGCCACTCAATGCTAAATATTTTAATAAAGAAGAACAGAATTATTACATTGCTTCGGTTCCGTGATTTGTCTCCTGATAAATGGAATGGAAAGCATTGGTTTTAGGTATTTATTATTCAATTCCAATAAATCATCGCAGGTGCTCACCTTATCTAACGATTCTCTCAATAAAAATAAAAATCGTCTTCGTTCCCGCATTTTTATTACGTTTCTCCCGGACCATCTCCCATCCAACTGTTCTTTTCTTTCTTCGAGTTCTTGTTTAATCTCCTCTAAATTTCCCAAGATTTGAGATTGTTTCCCACTAGTGACGGATTTCTCAATTACTTCCAACTTCTCCAATTCATTAATTTTTTCAAAGAAAGTGTTGTCAATGGCCTGGGATTCGATATAAAAGCCACTATCATTCCACGAAGAAGTTTTGCATATTTCATCCAGATTATCATGACCAATTGTAACCATAAGGTGTTCCATTTCATCATTGTTAAATTCCCCGTCGAAGCTTGGCTCATCCTCATTCACTTCCTCATTTCCCGATGCCTCTATTACTCCCTTCCTCTCCAAATCGGCAATCATCTGTTGGCGTACATCATTGACCTTTCGCCTATCTTCATTTGACTCTGTTTTCTCGATATTGGACTCATTCTCACAACAATTTTCAGCTGTCGTTTCTAGGTATTTCTGGGTTATTTTTTGTGTCTCTTCTTCAGGTATAGTTTTCCTCTGAGTACTTAAAGCTGTATGACAATTAATGAAAATGGAAGTAAAATTTGTCAAACTGTTGTTAAGTTTTTGAATCCTGAAAAAGCGGCAATGAAAGAAAACATTATAAAAGTTTACCATATGCGATCTTTATTCTTCGAAAAATGTGTGGCTACTGTGGTATTCAGGTCATCTATAAATTATTTGTCTATAGTTAAGTTTTGCTTTCAAAATAAAATTATCACGAAATCACATGCTACATAACCCCATACAAAACCCTCCTGTGGTTAATGTAGAGTAAAAGTTGAAAAAGTATTTAAATGTCAGCAAATATTCAATCAAACGAAGGATATAATGCATTATTAGTAAATAGAGCCTACTTGAATATATAGAATGAAGACGTTCTTCCAATGATTCATTTCCACTATCCGTACCATAATGTTCAAAAGAATGATGTCTATCCGGATCTATATCATTCAGTTTCATTAATAAATAGAAACTTACATGGTTGAATAAGATTGGGGGGTTCTGAGGGAAAATTGCTTTCCAAGTTAGACGGCATGCTGTTGAAGCTGCAGCTAGATGATGCCAATGAAACATTTCCACTATCCGTACCATCATGTTCAAAAGGTTGATTTCGATCCGGATCTATATCAAAAATTCTTGTGATCACAGCTGTTATCAGGGAGAATTAAGAGGAAGTGGGTGGAACAAGTAAAGTAAATAAGAAAGACTACCTGGTAGGGAAAGACTGAGAGAAAAAATTTCCGAGTTGGACAGCGTGCTGTTGGAGCTGCAGCTAGATGACGTCAATGATTCATATGCACTGTTCATTTTCAAAAGACATCTAAAACCTTTATTAAGCTTAATATAAAAGAAATTTCGTGAAGAAAAAGGAATTTACATTAAGTAATGATAGATTAACAAGCAAACAAGAATAAAAAAAAGTTTTCATTGATCTTGTAGAAAATTTTTTGAGATATTCTATAGGAACTTGCAACAACGCCGGTTGTTATCAAAGGAGAAATTGATTAAGAAGAAAAGCTTGCATTTTGAACATATTTTATAGCCAGCAAGATACATATTTCATAATATATAAGATTTTGATTTAAATTTAGTGATCAAAGCTATGAAACAAACAATATTTTTTAACATGAAGATGTAGACGAAACTGAAAGAAACCCTACCAGTACACTTATCTTGTTTGCTGATTTTGCACAATTCTTGATGACTATCCAATTTCATATAAATTTCATGATAGGATATCAATTGAGCAATAACTGAAACGACAGCACCGTCTCTTGTTTACCTTATTCTGCTAGATGCCGTGGAACTATTAATTGGCTAATACTCAAAAGAAAACTACTTCAGACTATTGACAGCTCATAGAAATGCAAATCTGGGGATTTCGCTTTCTACATTAACTGATAACGAGCTGATTCACTTGGATTGGGTCGTAATATAAAGTTTCTGTATGCAGATGTCTACTTATAGATTATCTTGATACACAAATCAGCTTGAGATCTAACCTTAAGTTAAAGAGGGTTAGTATTGCAGCAAACGAAAGGAGAAAATAAAGATAAGATATCGATTTGCGAATACTAACTTCCTGAGAAAAACCTCATGTAACACAAAATCATTTGTATTAGGTGTGTTCAAATAATATAGAAAAAAATCTTCTAATATGTCATCGAATTTATTACGATGCTCCATTTTCCACTCTATCACCAGAATATTTATAGTAATGTATTAGAAAGATTTCAATTAGATAAATATAAAAAAAGTCTAGAGAAAAACTACCGCGTTCAAATAAACAGATAATATTCAGCAAATTCTTGATGACTGTCCAATTTCATATAAATTTCATGATAGGATGTGCAATATGCAATGTCTTGAAGGACTAGAAGAGATGCTTCATCGAGATGTAAAACCTTATAATTTCTTTTTTTTTCCCTTTTAATTCTAACCCTAAAAATTTATTTTTTTGTTTTTTTTAATATATTTTTATGTATTGTTGTTATATTCAGATTTTATAAAAAAAAACTTTTTCTTTTTTTGTATAGTATCATTGACTTCCTTAGCTTGCAAACATAGGAATTCGAAACACTTTCTATTTTTCCCTTTTATCTCAACTTCTACGCCTCTTTTTGACTATCTTTATCACTGATATCTTTTGTCTCTACCATTATTACTTGTTTTCTTCAAAGGAGCGCAAAATCAGCAATGTCGTCCACTGAAGCTACTATTTCTCGTACATTCCACCAACACTTGTCAACCTTACCATCCCATGAAGCCAACAGCGTTGATTTTCAAATGAAGCGATTGGAGGCAAGGATAGAATCCCTTAAAAAACAATACAGTCATAAGGCTTTCACCTATTGGGAGGGTGTGAGCTCAACAGGGCAATTGTACATCATACTTGAGTTGGAGGTAAAGGTTTATAGGTATTTTGCATTAAAAATGTTTAGAGAAGGTTGTTTACCACCGTTTTTACCGTTTTTCTTCTTGTTGAAGATCCTTTCCCTCATTTAGATCCAACCTTAGAATCTGTTTTACGACGAGTAGCTCATAGGAAAGATCACAATACAAGAGCAAGTGCAAAGGCATTTAGGGAGAAAATCCAACTAATGTTTACAAAGCCTACCATGTCCAGAATTTTAGAAATCTTGTCAGTTAATTGGAATTCTAAATCAATGAGTTATTCAGCCCTTCATTCCCTCAAAAATATGACAGGAAATTCGCTGTGAGAAAGCTCAAACCGGGCTGGCATTTGAAAATTGACGAAAATTTTGAGAGGTAACAATTATACAATAAAATATGAACTATTTAGAGGTGACATTCTTCTCTGTGTCTGGAAAAATTTGTGGTTCGGCAAACTGTACCACGCAGGGATTTATATTGGCAATGGCCAGGCTTGTCCTTCCGTCCTTCTGGTAATGGAGAATTTCAGGTGGTCCATCGCACAGGAGGAGGCCAAAGTGAACTCAACAGCAAGTTTAATAGTTACCCGAAGCAAGGCCGGTTGGTCGGGGAATTCACTGAAGCCAACTCCGACATTTGGGTCATGGTTTGAGGTATCTTGACTGACCTAGTCTATAGAAGTTTGTTGTTCGTATAAGGTCTGGAGAAGAAATCGCAGAAGAGGCGGAAAAAATAGCTCTCTATGCTGCGAATAACCCTGGAGTTATGGTAATGATTTTGTCAAACGATGCCTTTTTCCAGGGGAAGTATAAACTAGGGACTAACGACTGTCAGAAGTTCGTCATGTTTTGTGCTCTGGGGGAGTCTTACGAGTGGGAAGGCCCTCTCTACCCACATTCGAGATTTTAAACCATTTTCAATGCAGGTATTTTTATTTGAATTTAAATAACTTCTGTATATCAGGAAGACAGAAAAAAGAATTTGAGAAATCAAGGAATAATAGAAGGTTTTCAGGTGTTTGGCACAGAACACTTAGTATAATATGCGGCGTGTACCATCAGCATGTACTGAATATCAGAGCAGCTTTCGGGCATCGTCTTCATTTCGACCCATTTATTGTCCTCCATTTTCTGCTTCCATATTCCCTTTTCCAGCTTCATAATTTCCCAAGTATGGGTAATTATTATTAGGTTCCGCCATATTTTATCTGAAATTTTTGTAAAAATATAGAGCTAAGATACCAAATAGATTTATATAATTCCCCGGAAAGTTGATATTGTTTTCAGTAAATTTCAGAAGAAGATACGTGGTGCTGGAAAATTTGAGATAAAGCTAAAAACCTACTTTTGTTTCAGTTCATAGTTAGCTTTCCTCTGCCAAATGTTAGATGTTAAATCAAATTTGTCATTCAGTATATTGCTTATATTATCAAATAGAATATAGTCTCCATTGGTATTGGTCACCAGACTACGTTGATCTAGAAGCTTTCGCAGCTCCGTTTGGTAATTTTTCTGAAAAAATAATGAGATTAATAATAGTTTTTGCGGATAGTTTACATCAATTTCCATGTTTTCCGAAAGAATTCGAATACCATTTAAAATTTTTCGTTCTGAAAATTAGAATAAAGTTATGACCAGTGGAACATTCCTAAAATGCACCATGGCCTGGTTCGACCGTACATGGATCTTTCATTTACACTACTGGGAAAATGAAAAGAAAGTTGGTACAGTAAACGTGATGGATGTTTTTCGTCTCAACATGAGCCGCAATTTCATGGCAAATGAAAAAAGTCTTAGTCCGATAGACAAAGAAGTAGTTGTAGTCACGCTTACCTTCCATCATCTCCAATTCATGAAGTTCTTCGAGCCAATTGTCTTCGATCTCCTCCCAATCGTTATCCATAGCATTCGAAGATGCTATCAGTGGATCAGTAGCAATATCGTTGATAAATCTATCATCAATATCAGCATACTCCAGAAGTGATTCTATACAAACCGGTTCAAATTATTAGTGCACAACAAATATAAGTGGGGGAACGTTTTCAGGGAGTATTTATAAAAGCGCGTATATTATTTCCTCTTGCTTTTTCATTTTTTTTTCTGGTAATATGTACATTAAAATAAACAATGCATCGTGAGATTTCTTTTTTCCCCAATTATACTTTTTTTTGTCATAATTGTACTTTTCTAAAAGTTTTTTTTTAGATTTTTCTAAAGGGTACCTTATGAAATTAACTCTAAAATACATTGAAAAAGTCAGAAAATAGAAAGAGGACTATCCATTTGAGTAATGCTTACTTAAAGACAAATTTTCTTGTACAGGGAGCTGATGATGAACATTAATTGCTTTCTTTCTTTTTTTTGAAGTAGTATTTTGTAAAACCTCCATGCCAATAGCAGGACAATGTTGCAGGGAAGCCTGTAATATCTGAGATTTTTCAAAGTATGTTACAATTATTGACGGAGGATCACTTAATGGGGAAGGTATTGTGTGATGCGTCTGTGGTACTACCTATAAATCATTTAAGAACAATGTGTGTTTCATACCCGCAAAACAGAGGTGCTTATGGGGCTGACAACCGTTTCCGGTAGTGAAGCCAATACATTGTTCTGGCGAGTTTCAGCAGAACAATTTTTTTGAGGTGTGGTTCTGAAAGATTTCTGATTATTGAGAATTTGCTACTCATAGTTTCTCGATTAATACCAAATTCTAAAAAATCAACAATTGGTTGTATTTGAGATTGAATTTTTTTGATACGTCTGTAACCTTCTCTCTTCAACTTCTTTTTGCTTCCACTTGAAACTGTTTAACACCATTATTAATCATGCAGAATCCGATGGTAATAGTTACTTCAGGCTTAGCCTCGACCAGGGTTGTGACTCGAATATCACTCTCTTTCCCTTTGATCCCCTCCTATTACTTCATCCAGGGACACCAGCGGCCGGAAACGACTCCTGAGCGTCCCATTAAAATTGCCGACACAAATCATTTTTTTTAGTTAATGGCGTTGTAAATAACTTACGGTTTCTTCGCTATTTCGATTCGTAAATCGCGATCAAGCCCTGAAGATTTTCCACGAGTATTGATTGCACCTCTGTGTCCATGTGAGTCTCTCGGTTGAATACTAGAACTGGCTCCATTTGATTGTCGCTTTATTGCTAGTTGCATTCCCCAATCTAGCTCCGATGTACGTTTCCGACTGTTTTCTCTGATATCGTTCCGCACAATATGTGCTAGATCCATTTGCTCTCCTCCTCCTTCTATTGTTGAATTCAGTTTTTCGTTGAATTTAGTTGATTTTGCAGTATTTTCTGTTGTTTCATTTTCCGGTCCATCTTGTTTCTTCTTAGACTTGTACCCCTTTCGTTTGCTCAACGCGTTTTTGGCTTTTGTTCTTTCCTTCTTTGCCTCCACTAGCTGTTGCGTCAACCGTTCATCTGGTGGTAAGCCGCTTTTCTGTCTGTCTTCTATTTTTTTATTCAAATCTTCTATTTCTTTTTCTGCGTTCTTGATTCTTTCTTCCAGATCATCCCGCGGTCGGCCTACGGGTCGCTTTATTGTTGGTTCTATGTGTCCATCAAGCTCCGGAGTACGCTTCCGATGATTTTCTCCAGCATTATTCTGTGCAGGAGATGTTAGACCCATTTGCTCCCCTCTTTCTTCCATTATTGACTGCATATCCTGCTCTTCATAGAATTCTTCTCTTAGTTTTTCTGATTCTTGAATAATTAAATCATCGTTTTCCCCCGCCACTATTTGGGATACATAGTCGGGTACGGTTCCATCATTCAAATTTGTTTTTATATTTGGAATGTAAGGCTCATACTTCCCAAGATATCTTGCTAAACAAAAACTTGCAAAATCAGAAAAAAAACTCACAAGATGTCGGCAGATTGGGATCTCTTTGTGGTAGACCAACAGGTGATGATTTGTTCACGGCTAGTTTCTAAATGTATTGTTATTTACTTGCTATCAGTTCTACCTTTTTAGCATTATATTCTACCAATGGTTTAATAACCTTTCTTTTTTCTTTTGTCTCATTTATGTTTTTTATATTCGTATATTTATATATATATATATAAATAGAGTGGAGATAGCCATTATGGGTTCCAGTATCTTCCTTTTCTTGAATCTAGTTGACACTTCTCGTCTCCACATTTTTTTTTGTTTTTTCCGGGACCATCTTCCATCCAACTGTTCTTCTCTTTCTTCAAATTCTTGTCCATTCTCCTTCGAATTTCCCAAGGTTTCAGATTGTTTTTCAACATCAACTATAATTCCCATGTTCTCAAATGCATTAATCATCTCTCGCCGATCTTCATTCGACTGCTCCTGTGGCCCCATACCGAATTCGATATCATTAGAAATCTCTTCTATTGGAAGTGTTTCATCGATATTGGGTTCATCTTCACAACTATTTACAGCTGTTGTTTCTACTTCTATATTGTAATATTTTTGGGCTAATTTTTGTGTCTCTTCTCCTGATATATTTTTCACGGAAGTAGAACTTATATCTGGCTGATCCTCTTCATTAGAAAGGGAATTAAATTCGAGCTTCGCCAAATTGTCCTCAATTTGTTGAACCCTGAAAAAGGAAAAATTTAATAAAGCAGGATATTATAAAAGTATACCATTCACGATTGTTATTCGTCGAAAATTCATGTTGTTCATCTGTAAATTATTTATCTATATTTAATAACTATGCGAAATCACATGTAAATAATCACTGTTTATGAAGATTTTTGGTAGTGGATCCACTCTCCCTTTAAACAATTATTTTTGCAATGACTGTATTGTTTTAGTAATGATAAACCACTGAATTGATGGTCGGAGATGTAAAAATTTATGTTCAATTACCAACAAAATTGGAAAAAAAACAGCTCTCTCTCACCCTTAGCTTATCGATATTTTACGATCCAAAACACAACGTAGAAGATAACCACAGATATTTCGAAAGGTGTGTTATCACAAGGAATTATTCGGACGGTGTACATAAATTATTAGTAAATGGAAACCGACTTGATTGAATATGACTGAGAGACGGCGAAACTGCTGGTTCCTGAAATGTAAATTTTTTGAAAATAATTTAATGAGAAAGGTTTTTTATATTTTAGGGTTTTTCTAAACAACTGCTTTTTTATGTACTGCGTTCAACGAACCTGAGAAATTGAAAAGTTTGAAAGTGTGCTGTTGGCACTGTGACAGGATGATGCCAGTGATCCATAAGCACTATCTGGATATCCTTGAGGTTGATTTCTATCAGAGCCTATACGTTTTGTGGTAAATGTTAATATCAAGGAGCTATTACTTTCCAAGTTTGAGTTGTCAGAAGAATCTAATGATCCATTTCCACTATCCGTATCCTGATGTTCTCGAGATTGATTTTTATCGTGAAAAGGAGTGAAAGACATCTAAATCCCCTTATTCAGTTTTATATTTGAAGAAAATAAATGTTTAGTGAAAAAAATAAGAATGAATAAGATACATGAAACTAGCGAAACTAATGAAAAAAAAATTAATTGTAAACTTTAATTACATCTATTGCTGACAGTCATCTACCGGAGAGGATGACTCTTTTTGCTTTTTTATATTTTTTTAATCATAAAACTGAGGCTCGTAAAGAACCAAAATTAATCAGATTGATACTTTATGATAGACAAATAGAGTTACAAATTGTTCACTAATGAAAAAAGAGGAGAAATTTTTGAATTTCCCGGCTTATGAAAGTCACGAGATAAGGTACACCAAAGCATAGATTATCATAGAAAGAATAAGAAGGAAAAAAAATGGAAAAAAGTAATCCAATGCAAGAGTATCCGTATGTGATTGAATACACAAAAAACCATAATTATTCAGTGATTTAAAAAGTTCAACGTTTATCTTTGCTGATGACGTAACTAACGCCTGTTCTTCTTCGAATACCTTATCACTTCTTTTCTTCTCTCCCTCTAATATTTTCTCCCTTTAACCTTAATTCGTTGAATTTTCTTTTTTTATTCAGAAAACAGATGAGAACAATTTCTGTGAAACGGAAGGAATATCCTTCATCCTTTGACATATCCTTTATCATATCCGCAGTAGATAGAATTTTCGAAGCCATAATCTGTCTTCTTCTTTATCATCTAATTCAATATCATTGAGAAAGTTGAAACATTCCTGGCTTGTTAATTTTTTTTAATTCTTATTTTTCAAAGCGATAAATCAATAGATGGCACTTCTACTTTCATCTCTTTCTGCTTTTCATTATACTTTTTTCTAAGTTCGTTGTGTTCATCTCTCTTTTTAAAAAAGGTGTTGTTGTCTTTCTAACATCATTGTTTTTTTCTTGTTTGAAATTTCTAGATAATTGATTATGATACTCTTGCATTCACTTTTACACCCGGATGTCAAGTGTTTAGTGAAAGTATATTTATAACTATACTTGTCAGATTGCGATAACTTTGAATCATCAATGGTAGCAATCATTTTTTCTAATGCATCCAAATAATTTTGAGCTGTTTCTTTTGTATAATCATTTTTCACATATTCTAATATTTCTGAAAAATCTAAATTTTTTAAAATTATTCCCATCAATTTTTTGAATGTCTTCTACGAATGTGCATAATTTTAATTGACTCATTAATATAGAGAATTTTTTCTGATCAATTTTTTTCCTGTGGGAATACTGTATTGTAATACCATAAGGTAAAAAATAAATAAAAAGGAGTTATAGATATATCAAAAAAAATTCCAAAAAGAACAAATTGCTTACATTCAGAAAAGTATTTCAAAAACGTAAAAAACAAAGTTTCTGGGGTTTGCGTCAGCCAGGTTCCTTTAACTAAGCACGTAAAAATATTTTAATTGCTTCCTAAATTTCCCATTTTCAGGACTACTAGTCTTATCAATTGTCCAAAAGAATACAAAGAAAAAAAAATTATTTAAAAAGATAGAAAATTAATATTAATCTACAACAAAAAATCTTCTAGAAGGATGACTTGTCATTTCTTATAATTCTACACCTTCATAGTCTTTATTTTTCCGATAACTTGCTCGGTTATTATTAGTTCTATTTTTAAATTTTCGATCGAAAAATGTTTTAGGAGAAAGAACCATCCTAAGAGATCTGAAAATGAATATATAAAAGAGTGTAACTCCTATTGTCACGTATATTCTTCTAATTTTAATGTAATACTTCTCGAAAATGGATGAAACTTCATCTAATATTTCGTGAAAAATTGTACCGTTTTGGTTGTTGGAGTGCAATTCAATAGATACATCAGATTTTTCACGCATTTCATTTATTAATTCTTCATCAATATTAGTTTTTGTATCAAATAGGATTGGTTCATGAAAGATTACTTTATCATCTAGGAATTTTAGATCGAAATCTTCAGATTTGTAACGCAGTTCCCTTTCAGTTCTGGCTGAGAGCAATCCTTTTTAGGGTGAAATGTGGGGTGAAGGAGAACTTACTTCTTTGTAGTACACCCTCGTCAATTACTTCTTTTATCTTAGAGTTTTCAGAAGGAAAGAGATTATGAACTATAGCTTGATTTTCTCAGAGAAACAGTCAGTTGAGCGTAAGAGATGCATAGAATTGAGTTCTTGCTGCTTCTTGCTTTTTCCTATCTTTCTTCTTTCTTTGCATCCGCATTATTTGTGTACACGGATACTAACGACTGCGTTCACCTCCGCTGCGAGTGGCGAGGCTTCGGAGAGCATTGCAAGCCTTCCAACAGTCTCCGCGAAGCATACAAACGGATAAGAAGAGAGTCAACCTTAACTTGTTATATCAAATGTTTAGGATCGGTGTGGAAGGGCCTTCGAATTCCATCACAAGGACGAGACAGTTGCCGACCTCATGTTACGCATAAAGGTTACAAGAAGGAGGAGAGAGAGAAAAAAAATAATTGCAGCGTAAATATCCTGTGAATACGTTCACGATTGTGAACGACGGCGTTGCATTGGGTGAAATGTGTGAGAACAAGCAACTCTGCTGCAACGGGTTCTACTTGTAGTACGAGAAAGACTACGCCAAGTTCATCGAATACTTACAAAACCCCCACCCTGGCGACGTACCGAAGCTCCAATGTCCATACCATTTTAATTATTGCTTAAAACATTCGATGTCTCCTCATGAATAATAGCAAAAAATAAATCATTCGGAGTGAAAAAGAAAAAAAGAACGAAAATAGCCTTTTTTTAATGTAGTTTACTATTATTCGCTTGTGCTCGGAGCACTGATCGTAGGTGATTTGTTGGGTCAATAAAAAGTTTTTTTCTCTCTCTCCTCCTTCTTGTAACCTTTATGCGTAATATGAGGTTAAAAGAGAGCAAAAGAAGTGTACAGTTTTGTGTGGTTAGGAGTAAAGGCTATTTAATTATTGAATTAATGTCAACATCCCTGCTCTGTGTAGTTCCCCAATCGATTATTATCGATTATTCTTCTCTGCGGATGCCTTGGAACGTATTGTTCGTGAAACTAACAAATATGGAAATGAGAAAGACAACACATGGGAGCCAACCAATGTCGAAGAAATGAAGAAATTTTTTGCATTGTACCTTCAAATGGGAATCGTAAAACTTCCAGCAGAGACTACTGAATTTCACAGAGTCTTCTTCCTCATCAGAAATATAATGTTAGTTACCTAGAAATTGGGATTCTTTTTCTGCATTTTCATATATTTATAGGTATCTCCATGATCTTCGAAAATTAGAAAAATGATAATCATTTTTAGTCAAACCATCTTGCTGTAACGACTGGATATATTGGTTCTGAAAATGAAAAACTTTTAGTTTTTTGATGTCATAATTTAAGAAAACTTTTAATATAAGTGAGCCCTGGACATTTGAAATTTAGAGATGTATAGACAGGATTATAGAAATAATTTCCCTGTTGAACATGTTTAAAAAAGGAGCACTTCTTATTGCCCAATCGGATAGCCCCAGATGAGGGAGGAATCTAGAGGCACTGAGAAATGAGGAATTAAACAATGGGAAACGCTGAACTCGCAAACCTCTTAGAGTGGAATTCTTCGAAAGAAAAAAATCCATAAAGAAAATGAAAAATTGCAAGAATTCTTGTCTGGTTAGATTTTCCTATTCTTATTGACTTTCAACGAATGGTAAAAGAATAACATCTTTGTATTAATAGCTGATCATCATTATAAGACGAATATACCACAATGAGCAGTTTTTTTAATAAGTGAAAGAGACTAATAATGATGCGGAGAATTCGTCATGGATGTCGCATATGCGCCGAAAACCTCGAAAGTATCTTTTCCTCGTTTCAATCGACAACATAGGGCGATCGCTAGAGCTGTGGAGAGAATGAAGCCACATCCAAGGGCAGTGATGATGATGAGGAGTTGGAAAGGAGCAATGGTGGTGGGGCACTCGAGCATTTGTCTAGAGACTGAAAATTGGGACAAATAAGTCAAATTGAAGGACAACCTTCATGATTCTGATCATTATCCAAAATGGTTAGGGTCTCTCGAATTCTCATCTCTTGAGAAGACTCCAAAGAACTGTTGAACTGTCCGGAAGAAACACTACGGCGGTGGCGGAAACGAAGACGATCGGCCTTAAGATTAGACGAATGTACCTTCTTGAAGCAGTCCTGAAAAATGTATATCCATTGGAGATTGAGAGAAATTTGCGTCAGAAAAGACTATAAGACAGTTAAAAAATGCGTCCAAAATTAATTTCTTTTTCTGTGAATATATTGAAAAAATATCCCAGTGATGGTTTTTTTTCTTTGAAAGACTAAATAATTGTAAAAAATGAACTCAAACTTTCTTTTTTTGAGTGTGATGACTTGATAAAGGTCTAAAACTTGATTTTTTTAAACTAATAGCCGGCTTAAAGTATCAAAGAAAACAAACAGACGAGCATATACAGTGCGTTTCATAATGATAGGGGCACCCCCCCCCCCCCTTTTTAATGATTGAAAACTGGAAGTTCGACCGTTTTATAATTATAGGGGCACTTCTACCAAGTCGTATAATCTCGACCATAGCCCCTGAAGAAGTTGTTTAAAATGTCCAAAAACGACATCTCATTGCTTATCTAGCAACATGCCTCGTGGGTGCTCGCTGCTTCAGAAAAGAGTCAAATTGACGTTCTTCTGGCGCGTGGAGTGTTTCCCACAGATCGATTGCTCAACAGCTTGGCCGATCCGCCAACCTGATTGACAAGTACGCTAGGAATCCGAGTGCATATGGAAAGAAGGAACAATCAGGACGTCCCAAGTCAGTTTCCTTAACTTCTGCCCGCCTTATTCAGAGAACGATGTCTAACTCAATGATATCGGTGAATCAAGTGCTTGCGGATTTGCAGCTTTCTGCATCGAAGACTACTGTCTGGAGGGTGGCAATTCGCTGCCCTTTCCTCGTCAGAGAATCTATGAACAAAGGCCCTCGATTGAATGACCGTAACAAGACGGCTAGACTTGATCATCTTTTACCTTTCTTACAGAGTAACCCAGGTCATGGATGGACTTTTCAGTAAGACAATGCGGTCATTCATGGCAGCAGATCCACGAAGACCTGGTTCAAGCTAATAACATCGACGTTCTGGAAAGGTCAGCTTCCGGACCTGAATCCTATCGAAAATAGTTGGGGGGATAATTGTCCGCAAAATGCGAATGGCAAGCAATTTTGTAGCGTTGATGAACTAAAACAAGTGGTGAAGGCTGCATGGGATGCTTTTGAGCCACAGCTCCTTCAGAATTTGGCAAGTAGCATGGTTAATCGTCTTTTTGAGGTCGCATTTAATCGCGGGGGACCAACTAAGTATTAAAAAACATTAATAATCATTTCTGTTCTCTTTTGTAAATAAATTTTGTACAAGTGCCCCTATAATTATGAAACGGTCGAGTTTTCCGAAAACATTTTCCCGATAACTAGGATATTCGGTATGAATCAAACTGACCAAGACATATCTGGGGGTTTTCAACCCTCCTGAATTCAATGGTGATAGTCCCGTTTCAAAAAAAAGTAACTCGCCCGCGCAATTGGTAAAAAAGCGGGTGCCCCTATAATTATTATGTATTGCTGAACTCTCAACTACAGCTAAATTTTTTGGCGTAAATAAAATTCGACTGCAACTTACCGGAGAGCACTCTTTATCATGTTCTCCAATACATACTAGCACTGTACAATGGACAAAAACAGTGCTGGTTTGGCCAAATCGGAAGGTCTTGAACTTTGAAAAATAAACTTCATTGTTCACATTGGCCAATGGTGCGATGATCTCTTTCATTCCCTCCATAGGACATCTATAAGCATTTTTTTTTGTATTTTACAAATAAAAGCATACCCATTCTGAACAAAAGTCAGCTTCTTAGCTTCGGGGGAATTTGGGTCCTCCCGATCGCTGAACATGCATTCCTTCGGAGCGATCCCCTTGTAGGCATTGTCGGTAGTCAGAGCGACGTAGAATTCAAGATCGTCGCCAAGTTTAGCGGTGTGAAGAGGCAAGCCGTCGGTGCTACGAAAGATCATGTCAACCTTCGGCATCGGCTTTCCGCCTGTCGAAGCAACAACTTTGTCATCACTGAAATTGTTTATTGTGAGATGAAGTCACGGGAAATGCTTAGTAAAACTGCCCTGTTTTTTAATAATTTCGATAGTATAATGTAATGGAAAATGTTTTCTATTAAAAATGATATTTGTATCCAAAACTATGTATTAGAAATTTAGGTTGGACCTAGAAATGCTAAAAAAAATGAGACATTTAATTTAAATTAAGAAAAAATTGTCCATTTGAGCCAGAAATTGACTTAAGAGTTACCAATCATCTCCCACTTTAATTCGAAAGAGAAAAGCAAAACTTACGGATTGATTTGGTTGAATCGTATAGTATTGATCTTTCTGGTATACAGGCAGAAAACATGATTAATTTTTGACACTTTTAGATGGCTCTGGTCGCTATTGTCTTCCAGGACTACAGTCGTTTCGGCCGTTTTGTAGCTGGGCTCCTGAAGAATTTTTTTTCAAAAGCTTTTGTGGGTAAGGCTTACGATATCAGTCAGCTGGATGTCACAAGCATTTCCATAGGGAACAGTCAGATTGTAATTAACTTCTCCTTTTTCATTTTTCAACGAAGTACCGCACTCGACGCGAGTTTTATGATCAAACACGTAGAGCTAAACATTTGTATGAAGGATGGAAGAAGTAGATTTTTAAGTATTAACCATTGTTAGCGTCGCACAGCGTAAAAAACAACTTTTTTCTTTAAAATTTTTGACCTTTAGAATTCTGTTTTTTCTGATACGAAACTTTTGTACGAAAATATTGAAGAGGTTCAAGCGAATTTTCTTATTTCTATTAATTTATCGTCAAGACACTTACTATTTTTTTAAATTTTTTTTGTATAAATTCTCAAGACTTACCACTGGTTGAGCATTTGGGTCCGCCACCCAGGCAACTACCTCTGGATCTGATCTATTCACCACAATTGTTAGACTAGTCGCCGAGCAGGTGACCTCTTCTACATAACCATCAGCAAGCATGGAAGGAAGAACGGTGGACAATAGGAGAAGCAGTCGCATAGCTATAAGAGATTAGAAGAGAGAATAATAGGCTAACAGGTGGGAGGAAAATTAGGGCAAAAATTGACAGACGCGAGAGTCGTCTGAATAACAGGTGCATGTTACTGTCAGATAGAAGAAGAACAAATAAATAAAGGTAAGAAAATCGAGCTAATTTACGGATTTAAAGATATGAAACGCACTGGATTCCCCAAAATTGTGCAAACTATGACGTTTCTAACCATTTTGTTTTCTAACGTTAATGAATGTTATAAAAATGATGCATTAAATCTTTGCAATTAGATAAATCCCTCTTATTTTCTTTAATTCCTTTTTTATAGCTTCAAGGTTTGTATGATAAAAACTGAATGAGAGTCTGGTAAGGCGTACCGTCACCTTTTTGGCTTATATTTCCTGTATTCAATCTCTGAAATTTACTGTGAGTTTTAAGTTAAGATATTTTTTTCAATAATAATCTATCCAAAGATTTCATTTGAATTGCTTCTTCAATTCAAATGAAATCTCACGTCTTCTAGAATTGAATAAAAAATACAAATTTCAAGTTGAAATTTTTATGATATGATCTTATTTTGTTAGTCAGAAGACTTCTGAGGGCAAACTGAAACCGGCTCTGCTTCAACGATAGAAACTTTGATAATCTCAATACAGGGCAGAAATTTCTAACCTTCTACAGTCATTAATCAATGAATACAGTAATAATTTACGCTCTTTAATGTTAAAAAAATGTGAAACGGGAGAAATTAAAAAGAAGAGGGGGTTTTGGATGATTTTCAACCGTTTATTCAGTAAAAAAAACTTTTCCATTTTTTAGCGTTCTGTCTAACCTAGGGGCAGCTATAGAATTTTAAAAAAAATAAGAAGGAGGTTAGAGAGAAGCCTTCATATAAACAGATGAAAACAATTTCGAAAAATCCAATAGGTCATCGTCGAGCCGCGAGATAATAGATGAGAGAATCGTGGTTAGTGTGGAGGCCGGAACGACCGGATACGACCGCACCTGCCCTTCAACAGGTGCCAGTATGACCAGCCAGCTGATTATAGTGGTGGTGGTGGCCCTCCTCTGATTGGAATAAGCCCCCCTGAATATCCCGACTCTCATTTATATGCCGGGTATTACGCAGAGTTCAAGAGGCTGCCGACCGGAGGAGATTACAGGCCGATGAGGACGTTGTTTACGGGTATGGAAATAAGGTAGCGGCTATAGATAAATGAGAAGTGGCCAATCGGTGCTGTATTGAAATGAATATGTAAAAGTAAGTAAATTTTGTTGAATGCGATGAATTTAATTTTTGGTCAAATTTCAGTATCAGTCGTCGTTATTTTACAACAATTTGCATTTTTTTCTGATGGTTCCTTGTGAATTTTTTACACACATTTATACCTATAAAACTTTTTTCAATATTTTCAAGCACGCTATGAGTATATAGTGGAAAAATACAAATGAAACTTTCATGCAAAGAAAATATTTTTTTTTAGAATAACTTATTATTTTCATATTTTTCAGTTGATTTTAAATATTTCATGCAAAGTAAGTTATCGTAAAAATACTGCAACATGACTTAAAAAAGAGAAGGAAAAAACATATACTAAGAGCGCTAGCTCTGGTTGGTAGCTGATAGACAGATTAGGCTTGGTCTCTCACCACCGGTCATTAACCAATCATCTGGATCGCCTCAAATCCTTACCGGCTTTCGCTACCGCTCATTAGGATATTCGATGCCATATTTTATCCTTCTCGCCCGCTGCGTCCTTGTTATCCTATGCTCACAACCGCGGCATGTCTCCAGACCTGCGCCCCTCAATTAGGGGCTTTAAGCTGCACCTGCTCCGCTGACCGCGAGGTCATCCAGGTTACTGCCACCTATTAGAGCGAGAGAGACATTGGAAAGCTGGGAAATTAGGAGAGGTGAAGGGTTGATTAAAGTTCATTGTGCTTGACGAAGGACATAAAACAACAATAGAAGAGGGCCACTACGTTGACATACATTACACGAAGAGAGGCTGGAAGGAAGTAGAAGTTCAGCAGCTGAGCACAAGGCCAGACTGACAAATCGGTCTAAAGGTGGAATTTTAAAAACATATAATAATATAATTTGACGGACTGTAGAATATTGTAGAATACACGAAAACAAAAAGATCGGAAATGAGAGTACAAAGATGTTTAGTTTTGACTCTAAATGGCAGCTTTAAACTATAAATTCGGTCACTGTGAACAGTTTGCACAAATTTTACTAACAACAGCTCAATGAATCCTGACCGAGTAGCAGCAATTTTGATTGTGGTGCGGCTGCGCTTTGAGGTATTAAGGTGGCTTCAAATTAGAATCCGTCTCTCCCTTTTACCTACCCGAATAACGAAGAGAGCCTTCTCCCGATATTCTGTCAAACTCCGAGTTATTGTTTTCCCTTCAAGGATGGCGGCTGCTAAAGTTTACTAATTTAAAAAAATGAGAAAATTCACCTACTGTTTAAAAATGTAAAACTGAACATCGGATTAAAAGCCGTATCGGTGGCGACTTTCTTGAAAGTAATAGTATTTGGTCCTCCAGTAAATCGCCGAGAATCAAGAAACCGATAGAAGAAGTGAATCATTGGAGCCATGGCAAAGCCAATACATGTTACTCGAAGGGTTCTTCGCCAATCCCAGCCGTGTTCATCCCATTCGCCATGTATCTTTTGTTGTAGAATGTCGCCCAATCCAAGTTGGGCAAATACAGAGCTGATATTAACAATAAAGAGGTTTTTTGTGTAGAATGTCTGGAAAAGAAAATAGATTCAAATCCATATTTTGAAAGCAATATGATAATTCAAATTCAATTTTTTACAGTACATATTTACATTTTTCAACAAGAAAAGCCACCGATATGGTTTTCAACCTGATTTTTACTCAAAAGAGACAATCTAAGTTTAATACCCTCAATTGATTTGTGCAAGGTTTTGCAACTATATAATACATTCACAACTTATGAAAATACTTCTTTGAAAAATATGAAAAAAATAATTCAAAAGCAAAAATCAAAGTTAGTGGGTGGTGGAACCAATGAGTCATGAGTTTGATATTCAGGGGTTAAAAATGACATTTTCAAAGACAAAAAGGACTTTTTAAAAAGTTGTATATCACTTTGCGAGGATTCTGAAAGAGCTAGGATGTTTTTTTTTTTTTGAACGAAATTCGAACGAATACCTCGTTCGATATAGAATTTAAATACTCACCTGAAGACGTTGAGTTATATTCATTCTGTTGTGAGCTGTGTGAGTGAGTCTGCTGATAGATTTTCTATTGTCAGTTGAGATAAAATTGCGTGAATAGAAGCAACGTACCTGGAGACTACAGATGATTTGTAGGCTACATCAGGCGATAACTAGAGGAGTGAAAATGTTAGGATACTTGTGAAAGAAAAATTTTAAATAAAAATCATCATTTTAACCATTTATTAAACCCGAAAAAGCTCGAAAAAACACATGATTAATATATATAATTAATATGCAATAGACCAGGAAATGACATATACACCTTTAGAGAGCCCCCTTGCCAACTGCTTCCTTTCCAATTGCATAAATTTCGCCGTCTTTTGTAGCGATGACAGCTTCGCCAACATTTTCCGGAATTTCTAACTTCAATTTCTCCCAAATCAACTCTGCGGAAAGATTCTTCAGAGCCCAGACGCCACCTTCGTGACGAGAATCGCACATTCCGACGCGACAGCTGCCAGCAGCGTGGATCCATTCACCTCCAGGAGTCAGCCAATGACCACGTCCACCGCCACTTTGACCGAAAGGAGGATGTTCGCGGGAGTCGGAAGATTCAGCGACCTAGAAGAAAGTTTTTTTTGTTAATTTGCTATAAAAATGGCAACTTTAGTGTTTTTTGTTTACAAATTCGTGGAGAGCATAAATATTGTTATTCTAGAATCATCCATCTAACATAATATTATTAGCCGAATTAGTGACTTTCAGAACATTTGGCTCCCGTAAAAAATCTATTCTCCATTCAAATTTCCCAATTGCTAGACTTTGTTTATTTTCCTCTTTTTTTTCCAATAAAGCAGTCCAATTCAATAGAAATGGTCTCAATAAACACCTTTGCTGAATGCTCAATGGGGATTTTTCAAAAACATATGGCGAAAGAAAGATGTAGAAATGAGGTAGAAAAATTTTGAAGTAAATAATGCTAGTAAATGTTTTTTAGAAAAAAAAAAAGTTTAAAAAACTCAAAAACTTACATTAACATGATCAAATTTCTTCTCTTCTGTATCATAGGTCAGGAATCTACTTGAATCCCACATATATCCACATCCTCTGGTCATATAGGAGATGATGATTCTTTTGCCAGAATGAACACCCGAGACGGCCATTGGAGCCTAAATTTTTTAACTAAAAAAAGAGATTAATGAAACATACAATACATTGCAGCTGTTGAACGGGAATTGTTCCAACTGGCTCCAACTCTGCTTCCTTGTTCGAGAACTTCAACCTATAGAGACGAAGATCGAAGCTGATAGAGAAAACGAGATATCTTTCGTTGGTCGAATTGCTATCTAACACAACCGTCTTCACATTGATATTGTCATCATGAAGATGAAGAGCAGCTGGAGCAGTTAGCGACACTTTCTCCCAGTTGACTCCAGTCCATTCCCAAAGGCCATGTGCAGCGATATCCTTGAAAGCGGAAGTGACGAGAAGATAGATTGTATCATTGATGGTAAAAAGAACTTCTTCCGCATTCTCGTCATCATAAACGCTGGCGAATTCAACGGGAGAGCCCCAAGTGTTTGATTTCGTGTTGAAGGGCACAGCATAACCGCCTTTGTGGACAACTCTGTGGCCCCAATTGAAAGATTTTTGATCGTGATCTGAAGGAAAAATGGGTAAAAGGTGAAAAAAAATTGAATGCTTGTTTGTTACCGTTATGCGCACTTCTTTGTAAACATCAAACAAAGTTGTTTTACTGGCATTATCTGCATCACAATTTATTTTTTTTCTAACTTCTAAAATAAAAAATGACTTACATTGTTGAGAAAAAGCCCAAATGGTATCACCAGAGAGAAGGAAGTCATGTGAATGGGTGATTTTGTCCTCACCAAGGACGGATGCCAACGAAGCAGAAATAATAGAGACGGTCATTCTGAAACAATAACTGTTAACATGTGGAAATAATGGAAAAAAAGCGAAACTGATATAAAAATAAATGGTTTAACTAATTTTTATCAAAACCTCTTAAAGCCTGATAAATAATAGATTGCTTAATTTTTTTAAAGGTATAAGTTACAATGCTGCATTAATATCTGAATATGAATATAATTTGTGTTTTTTCTCAAATAAAAGAACCTCTTATTTAAACATCTACATAGAAAAATAGATCACAATAGGTCGAGAACCAAGGAGAAAGACCTCTCCAATGGTGAACAAAGAAATTGTTTTATCTTTTGATTATATGTCTATATATATATTTAGTTTTTATAAAAATGTATCAAACTGAACAAGGTATAGAAGTTTAAACACAATACAAATAATAGAAATAAAAAAATATCAATAAATCGAAAATTCAACGAAAATCTAAAACAGCATCTGGAAACTACTGTCATCTCCCTTTATATATCCAGCTGTGTGTTCGAAAACACGAGGTTGTCATTCTCTGCTATGAGGAAATTACTAGTCTGCGGTCAAGCTATATATTTTGCAATGTTGATGACTCATCGACTGATTTCTGTTCGATGTTTTCGCTTTTTATCTAGTTGAGACCTTTATCAATTTTTGCAAAAAAAAATTGGAATAAAGCTGATAAAAAGAGAGTAATTGAACAAGGAAGTGCAGCAAAAAAATACTGCGAACGAGGGCCAGCTGGATCGATTTTCGGTCGTACTTGCGGTCAGGCTAGGCAACAATAATCAAATAAACCGTTTGGGGGAGACATATTTGCGGATGAATTAATTATTTGGCCTCTTATTCTAAGCGTAAGCTCAAATTCTTGACCAGAAATTTCTAGAAGAATGCAAACTTGGACCAAAAATTAAGTGAAACAGCTATGTTCTAAGAGGCCTCCTGAACTGTTACAACGTTCCTCTTTTATCGTAAAAAAAGAGAAAGTAGAGAACAGGATCGTCTGGTCTAGTGAGCGTCACAAAGAGGATAGCAAAAAAGAAGTCAGAAAATTGGAATATTTCACCACCTAACTCTTGAATGGAAAAAGCTCGACACGATTGAAATACCCCTCCTGGCTGATGGTTGTTTGTTCACATCGGGCGGGAGTGATGGGAGCGATGAATCATGCTGCTATTGTATGCGGGAATCGATGTTTTCCCTTGGTTTTGGAAACATGAGAAAGATGTAATAGAACGATATGAACAAAGATTGCTACCGGGGGAGCATGAACCTTGAAAAATTTCTTATTAATCTATTTAATTTGAAAACAAACCAGGGTGCTTGATAAGGTGTTTCTGGAGCAACCATTATTTTTCTATCGCGTTTTTTTACAATTCCATATCATAACACTATAAACTTTGTAAACAAATCTTTAAATATATATTTTTATATGCAGTCGTCAATGTGTTAAAGAATGCGATCTATATTTAATGAAAAACTTCGATGTCATGCTATTAACCGTTTCGACTACAGATCTGACCATCGAATATACCGCTTGGACATAAGTATAAACGCAAAGAAAAGAACTCTCAAGAAATAAATGATTTTTATATAATTTTCATCGAAACATACCATTAAATCTTCTTTAAATTTTCTTTTATTCAACAACTTTTTACAGAGTGATTTTCGCAACTTACCCAAATAAACTACATCTAGAAATCCGCAAAAAAAAAAGATAAAAAAACAAAGGAATTTTTGGTGAATTTAAAAAGTTACTCCAGGAATTTATTAATTTTTCCCATGCCAAGAAAACAAAATAATAAAAAAGACACAATAAGAAAATATTCACAGAACAAAAAGCGTAAGAACTGAAAGTGTTTTCATGGCACTAATAAATCGTTATCCAGATCGGGAGAAATCTCTTTGATCATTATACAGATTAGGAGGATCATAGTTTGTGGAGGGAGGAGGATGGGTGATACAGGAATTGTAGGAATCGGGAGGAGGATGCCATTGTTGATGAGGAGGCGGATACTTGATGTCGGGAAAGTTGGTGTCAGTAGGATTTCGACCCTAAAACCAAAGAAAATGCGGAAAAAAATATTTTTGTTTGGATGCTTTGTTAAAGTTCCACCGCAGCTGATTTTTACCTGTGAAAATTGATTTGTGAATTCCGTACTGTTGTTTCCTTTTTCATATGATTCATTTGTTTACTTCTGTATTTCGGTTTATTTGCATTTTTCAAATGTCCGTTGAATTTAGTTGATTTTGCAGTATTTTCTGTTTTCTTTTTTCGATTTATCTTGTTTCTTCACAAAAAGAAATGCAACTCTACAACTAAAAAGAAAAAAAAAACGTTACATGTGTAATTCCCTCGCCATTATACGGATGCGAGACCGTGGCTCTGAAATCAACTAAACAGAAAAAACTAATTATTCTTTACAGAAGAATGTGCAGAGCCATGCCGGGTCTTACAATAATGGATAGAGTGAACAACCCAAAATTAAAATTAAAATTACCGGATATAACCCATATGGCATGGAAAAGAAATTAAATGGGTGGCAAAAGTAACTAATATGGGACCCAAATGATACTCAGGAATATTAACCGAATGGATCCCAAGAGAAAAAGCAGGTCGACAAAGGAAGCCAGGAGATGACCTAAGAAGAATCAATTATTTATTATCCAACCAACCATGGATGAGATAAGCAAGAGATGGGAGAAGAAAATGAGTGCAGTAGAAGAAACCGATCCCATATAAATAAAATATATAAATATAAAAATATTCACCCATAGACAAAACTAGATTGCGTTGAAGGACTGAAAGTGTTTTCATGGCACTAATAAATCGTTATCCAGGTTCGGGCGGATAACGGGGAAAATCTCCTTGATCATAATACGAATAAGGAGGACCATAGTCTGTGGAGGGAGGAGGATAGGTAACACCGGGATTGTAGGGAGCGGAAGGGGCATGATAGTTGTAGGTGTCTGGAGGTTAGCTGACGGGAGGCAATGGTTGATGGGGAGGGGGATGGGTAGAAAGAGGAGCATGGCCGTGTTGGTGAGCTGAAATTAAATCAATTGATAAAGAACCACGTCTAAAAACCCCCATTTCTTGGTTCGTCGAACTGAATATCGCCTTAAAATATTCAAACTTACGTGAAAATGGCGGTGTATTCTCTGAAACTTGCGTACCCAATTTTCGCAAAAACCAAAAAAATATCGAGGAGAAACTCTCACTCTCATTGAGTCTAGTTTAAAACTTACTTGGAAACGACTGCATATGCTCCTCAATTTGCATCGTCGAAGAAGAGACATCTGTTATGGGAGGATAACTTCCTTGATTTTCAAATTGATCATAGGGCAAAGAAGGAAGAATGACGGCAGAAGGAGCAATATAATTGTTATCGGGATTATAGAGGGCTGGAGGACGATGCTGATTATCGACTTCGGGAGAGTAGATGTCAGAAGGATTTTGATCCTAAAAACACAAATCGAAAACGGAGAAGGTAGCTATGTTTTGTTTCTGGATGTTTGTTAATAATTTTTTAATTTGATTGATCTAAGACTGACTTTTTATATACTATAAAAATGGCAAAAGAAGTCTCTCAGTCTCTCCTTACCTGAGAAACTTGAGAAATTGAGAAAACAGTAGTATTCTCTGTTGCTTCTTTTTCCGACTTATCGTGTTTCTTTTTGTTCTCGTACCCCTTTCGTTTGCTCAACGCGTTTTTGGCTTTTGTTCTTTTCTTCTTTGCCTCCACTAGCTGTTGCATCAACCGTTCATCTGGCGGTAAACCTTTTATTTTTTTATTCAAATCTTCTATTTCTTTTTCTGCGTTCTTGATTCTTTCTTCCTGGTCAGCTCGCGGTCGGCCTACGGGTCGCTTTATTGTTGGTTCTATGTGTCCATCAAGCTCCGGAGTACGCTTCCGATGATTTTCTCTGGTATTGTTTTGGGCAGGAGATAGATGGAGGTTTACAACTGGGACAATGCATTCAGTTAACATTTCTAGCTGATGTTTACTGTTTGTTAGCCCGTCTCTCGGTTGAATACCAAAATTAGCTCTAACAGATTGTTGCTTTATTGCTGGTTCCATTCCCCCATCAAACTTCCTACGCTTCCGATGATTTTCTCCAGCATTATTCTGTGCAGGAGGTGTTAGACCCATTTGCTCCCCTCTTTCTTCCATTATTGACTGCATATCCTGCTCTTCATAGAACTCTTCTCTTTGTTTTGAACTCTTGGGAATTTCTTTTTCTTTCTTCCTAGTACATGTGACATTATATGAATGTGTATCGACTGCATCTCTGTGTCCATTTGATTCCTGTTTAATTGGTAAGGAAAAGAATTTATTACTCACTCTGACTACATTTTCTACAGATTTCTGACGATTTTCATTATTCATATTTATTATATGTTCATTTGATATGCAACAACTTTGACTTGTTTCTTCTTCTTCTACTATTATATCTATCATATTATCTATCAAGTCAAAGAAAGTGTTGTCAATGGCCTGGGATTCGATATAAAAGCCACTATCATTCCACGAAGAAGTTTTGCATATTTCATCCAGATTATCATGACCAATTGAAACCATAAGGTGTTCCATTTCATCATTGTTAAATTCCCCATCTAAGCTTGGATTCTCATTCATTTCTTCTTTTCCCGATGCCTCTATTACTCCATTACTCTCCAAATTGGCAATCATTTGTCGGCGTACATCCTCCTGTGATCCCATATCATTCGAAGCTTCTTCCGTTGGACAAGTCTCATCGCTATTGGGCTCATCCTCACAACTATTTTCAACCGTCGTATCTATTTCGTTGTTTCGTTCCCTATCTATTTTTTGTGTCTCTTCTTCAGGTATAGTTTTCCTCTGAGTACTTAAAGCTGTAATGAAAGTAGAAGAAAGTTTTTCCAAATTGTCTTTAAGTTTTTGAATCCTGAAAAAACGGCAATGAAAGAAAACATTATAAAAGTTTACCATGTGCGATCTTTATTCTTCGGAAAATGTGTGACTACTGTGGTATTCAGGCCATCTATAAATTATTTATCTATAGTTAAGTTTTGCTTTAAAAATAAAATTATCACGAAATCACATGCTACATAACCCATACAAAACCCTCCTGTGGTTAATGTGGAGTAAAAGTTGAAAAAGTATTTAAATGTCCTGATATTGGACTTCCTTTTAAGATCTTTTGTTATCAAATTATCAAATTATCAAAATCAGATCAAAGTTATCAAATTTTATGCTATCGATTTTGTTATCAGCAAATATTCAATCAAACGAAGGATATAATGCATTATTAGTAAATAGAGCCTACTTGAATATATAGAATGAAGACGTTCTTCCAATGATTCATTTCCACTATCCGTACCATAATGTTCAAAAGAATGATGTCTATCCGGATCTATATCATTCAGTTTCATTAATAAATAGAAACTTACATGGTTGAATAAGATTGGGGGGTTCTGAGGGAAAATTGCTTTCCAAGTTAGACGGCATGCTGTTGAAGCTGCAGCTAGATGATGCCAATGAAACATTTCCACTATCCGTACCATCATGTTCAAAAGGTTGATTTCGATCCGGATCTATATCAAAAATTCTTGTGATCACAGCTGTTATCAGGGAGAATTAAGAGGAAGTGGGTGGAACAAGTAAAGTAAATAAGAAAGACTACCTGGTAGGGAAAGACTGAGAGAAAAAATTTCCGAGTTGGACAGCGTGCTGTTGGAGCTGCAGCTAGATGACGTCAATGATTCATATGCACTGTCCGGATTCTGAAATCAAAGGTTTTTATAAAAAAAAATATAATGAAAAAACATCAAATTTCAGCGATTAATCTCAGTTCAAAGTATTTAACGAACCTGAGAAGGAATATCCGTGTTTGGAAGTGTGTTGGCACAGGATGATTCTAACGATGCGCTGTCCGTATTATTATGTTCAAAAGATTCATTTTTATCCGAAACTAGTTCCGAGCTGTAGAGAGACATCTAAATGCCCATGTTAACAATTAAGTTTATAAAAAAAATTTAAATAGGAAGAGACTACGTATCTTCTCCTCGGTTCAAATCCATGATCTAGTTAACAAATTTTCCTTTAATTTTGTCAGTTATCACTTATAAAAGTATAGAAATGACAGCAATAGCAAGTAATAATGGACATTAGATGGACAAGCAAACAAGAATAAAAAAAAGTTTTCATTGATCTTGTAGAAAAAATTTTGAGAAATTCTGTAGGAAGTTGCAACAACGCCGGTTGTTATCAAAGGAGAAATTGATTAAGAAGAAAAGTTTGCATTTTGAAATTTTTTTAAGATGAGAAAGTTATTCGGTAAGGGAAATTATTACGCAAAGAACGATTAACCTTCAGCGAATAATCTCTTTCACAGTTGGCTAATTTTTCAACGAACCTGAGATAAACTTGGAAAGCTTGAAAGTGTGTTGTAGTCACTGTGACAGGATGATGCCAATGATCCATAAGCACTGTCTGAATATCCTCGAGGTTGATTTCGATCCGGATCTATATCAATAAGTTTTGTTATCAATACTGTTATAATGGAGATATTTAGTCAAACGGGGGAATATTATAAACAATTGTAAATAGCCTACTTGAAGGGATTGAATTGGGAGATTCTGAGAGAAGAGGAACTGTTGGATTCTAAAATCAAAGATTTTTATAAAGAATAAAGACAATTATTCGGTAAGGGACATTACTGTTCAAAGAATGAATAACCTTCAGCGAATAATCTCAGTTCAAGGTATTCCAAGTATTCAACGAACCTGGGAAGAAATATCCAAGTTTGGAAGTGTGTTGTTGGCACTGTGGCAGGATGATGTCAGTGATCCATATATGCTGTCTGCACTATCATGTTCAAAAGATTGATTTTTATCTGGATCCAAATCTATGTTGCTTATAAAAGACATCTGAAAAGCCTTATGTAGCTTTATATTTAAAGAAAACATAAATTTTCGTAAAAAAAAAAGGAATGCAATAGTATAAATAGCAAGTAATAATGGACATTAGATGGACAAGCAAACAAGAATAAAAAAAAGTTTTCATTGATCTTGTAGAAAAAATTTTGAGAAATTCTGTAGGAAGTTGCAACAACGCCGGTTGTTATCAAAGGAGAAATTGATTAAGAAGAAAAGTTTGCATTTGGAACATATTTAATAGCCAGCAAGGTACATATATATATAAGATTTTGATTTAAATTTAGTGATCAAAGCTATGAAACAAACAATATTTTTTAACATGAAGATGTAGACGAAACTGAAAGAAACCCTACCAGTACACTTATCTTGTTTGCTGATTTTGCACAATTCTTGATGACTGTCCAATTTCTCCTAAATTTCATGATAGGATGTGCAATATGCAATGTCTTGAAGGACTAGAAGAGATGCTTCATCGAGATGTAAAACCTAATAATTTCTTTTCTTTTCCCTTTTAATTCTAACTCTAAAAATTTATTTTTTTGTTTTTCTTGTTTGTTTCTTTTGTTTTTTTTATATATTTTTGTATTGTTGTTATATTCAGATTTTATACAAAAACTTAAGACTGTTGCCACACACAAATGTTGACACAAAAATAGCTGATAAAATCCCGAAAAAATGTGAGAAAAAAAAATAAAATATAAAAGTATGTGATATACAAGGTATTTTAAATAATAGTATGTGATATACAAGTATGTGCAGTATGTGATATACAATTTGCCACAGTTTCCGCATCATGTTGCGATAAGCGCTCTTTTACTGCAACGAGTTCTTCTTGTATTACCAATAAAACGATCATACAACACTAGTTGCCCCAACTCAATCCCTCACAGTCCTGGGTTTTCGCTCCTTCTTGCACCTAAGTCATCTGGGGTCATCCGCGGATGACGTAATCTATGTCTCCGAGACTTCCATCGAAACATAGAAGACCAATTTCTTATCGTCTTTCTTATTGATTTCTTCGAAGTACTCCTTTTCTCTTATTTCGTTCAACCATTTTTTGAAATTTGGAGATATAGAGACATAATTACAAAAATGATTTATAAATAATTTCTTGTTACTCAACTGGATAACCCCAGAGGTACAAAAACTTGCTAAACTATTTTTTTTTCTCGAAAAGGTCAAAAGGTTGGCCAATGACAAATTCTTGTTTTTAAAAAAAAATGTTTAGTTTAAAAATTCCGCCTCGGTTCAAATCTATGATCTAGTTAACTAATTTTCCTTTAATTTTGTCAGTTATCACTTATAAAAGTAGAAATGACAGCACTATCTCTTGTTTATTTTATTCTATTCGATGCCGTGTAGCAATTAGTTTACTGAATATCAAATGAAAGCAACTACATTATAGAGTTATTTCCTACTAAACGGAAGAAAAAAAGTCTTAGGATTCGCAAGTATTCCGGATTAAAAACCAAAGAAAAATTGGTTTCCCAGTTTGAAAGTGTGCTGTTGAAGCTGTTACAAGATGGTGTCAATTATTCATTTCCACTATCCATAGCTAGCGGTAAGCAATGTGTTAGTTGCAGAAATGGAAACTGGGAGTGAGAAAACTAAAAAAAATTAAGAAAAAAATGGGTTATCGTTCTCGGTGAACGAGACACTTCTATGTGTATTAGGTTTTCAATCGAGCATGAGTTGGGGTACGAGCTACTAGATTGCTTAAGGATATATAATTGAAATATATATTTGCTTTGTTAAATTGCATCTTTGAAAAAAATACAGTCGATGGTATCATCCTCTTGTCAACGGGACTCCAGTTTGATAAAGCTTCTCGGGTTCGTTGAACAGGATTCTATCTACGAATTCCTTTCCTTGAATGAATGTATGATCCTGAATATGCAAAATAACTTAAATCGCTTACTTGATTTGATGCCTCATATTTCCAACCTCCAAATCGTCCACGAGAATAAATCGAATATTTTTCGAGTTCTCGATGCGCTCTCGCTAATTCTTTATCTCTCTATACTTAAAAAATTATTGAATTGACTTTTTAGACCTTAGGCGTTGGAATAGGATATCCATAGGGAAGAGTCGTTGAAAAGACAGACTCTATAGCCTCTTTCATAATCATTTCCTTCAACACCAATCCTTCTAATGTCTGATTGACTATCTCCTCTTCAGTGATTGGATCATCAATTGGACGAGCACATTCAATTAAGAGGGACCAATACTTCTTTCCGTCGGGTGTCATCTGTATTTTTTTAGTGTTTTATTCAATTGACTAACTTCTCCATATCTGCTCAAAACAGTAATTCTGAAGAAAGGAACATTCGCATCGGGGAAGTAAAGCCAAGTCATGTTTTCCAGAAAAGGAGTCATTGGCTTTCGGAGACCGACACCGACAACGAATACTTTGTTCCTCATCACATCCGGCTCTTCACATATGCCAGTCTCTCTGCAGAGAATGTCAATCGGGGCAGCACTCAGCAGAACATCGTAAGAAATCTCTTTGATATCTTCTGTCCCTTTTTCCACATATCGTATCTTCTTTTCCTTATGAAAGACTTCAGTAACCTAGGAAATGAGTGATTTTAGGTAAAGTACCTTTGAATTATAACGAAACCATTTATTCGGCAGCTTAGCTGCCATAGATTTCCAGACGTTGCCCGTTCCACCATATTTTGGGAAGGAAAACTGAGCATTTGGTCCCCAACCAAAATCATAATTCTGGTTTTGTGGGTACAGAAAAGTAGAAATACCTTCAAAGTTTCCTGATCCATTGCACAGAGTTCTTCAAGTTTTTCTTGAGGCAGTTTGGCTACTCGGCTGCCAACCCATTGAGGTGACATTTGGGAACACTTAACTGTCCAGACTTTTTTAGTATAAGGCGTGAAGAATTGTTGAAGGATGGTAGGTCCAAAATGAAGAAGAACCCAGTCTTCGAAAGTTTTTGGATTTTCTTGTGGTTCCTATTGAAAACAATTAAAGAAAAAAAGGCTACTTACATTTTCATATCTTTCTTTCAAATCCTTCAAACAAGCATTTTTAATCGGCTCTGGGAAAAGAGGAACTGCGAATTGAGCTGGATAGGGAACGAGATGGATACCCTTCTCGTCAAAAGTAGGCGCCATATCGACCATGCAATTACGTGTGATACTGTTCCATTCCTCTACTGCCCACTGAGTAGCTTTTTCATAATATGGACAGTTCTGGCTAAAGGTGACATGGCCTCCCATATCCCAGAGGAATTCCTTCTCATCAGTAACAGTACAAGAGAGTCCGCCTGCGAATGACTCCTAATGCTTACTTGCTAAAAAATAAAATTACCTGTTCAAGAAGGATCATTTCAACATTTTTAGCTATTTCATTGCCTTCATTTTGCAGTTCGTGAAGACGGTAGGCTGCTCCAAGTCCCGTTGGCGCTGCTCCAATACATACAATTCTCATTGCTGCTGAGAGAGCAAAAAAAATTGAAGTGAATTCAAATTAATGAAACAGGAAGCGAAGGGCTAAATAGGCTAGACGAAATACCTGCTTATCTTGAATCGCTTAGCCAGCCCTAGCGAGTTTCCCGTCTGGAATGCATTGTTACATACAGGGGCAAGTGGCAATATTTTTATCTCGATATTTGTTGATTTTTTTAGGCTAAAAGTCTAAAACAGTAATAAGGAGTCGAAATTAATTATGCTAACTGTTTTTCATTTTAGTCAAACAGTGAATTTCTTTGAAATTAATTGAAATGCGCATTTAAAATTTTATTAAGTTTATAATAAACAGGACAGGTCAAAATTCAACACAAAACAAATTAATATTTGATTGGATAACCCTTAGAAGTAATAACTGCAGCACAATGACGAGGCACAGAGTTCACTAAACTCTATTTTAAATTTTTTATTCAATTTTGTTTTCTTCGATTGAGCATTTTTGCAGCGTAAAAGTTCAGCCTTCCATTTATCCAGCAGTTTTTTTTATATGTATTTACTTCTTCAATTGTTTCATTTTCACGTGGAGCAACAATAATTTTTTTTATTTCCTCCATTGCAGTAGTTAAACGGGTTTCCAAATCGTCTCTTGGTCTTCCACGTCTTTTTTGGTAAACGAATTTAGTATGATTTGACGAGAGACCCTTATCACTATTACCTTTAATTTCTGTAGATAAAAAGGAACTTTCAAGTCTTGGAAGACAATTTTTTGGTTGGTTTTTTGGATCTAGATATTTCTGCTGATTCAACTTTGCGTTACCATTTTCAACGTTCTCCTCAACCTTGTTATTTGATTCTTCTATTTTTTCCATTTCATTGTTTGTTTTTGCTGATATACTATGAGAAACATCCTTCCATATTGCAAAATTGAAAAAAAAAACAAAAAATTAAGTTCATTTACCGTAATTATTCAATAGTTTAAGATTAAATCAAAAAGAAAAACTTACACATTTTTCGGTTTTCTCTGCAACATCTGACCTTTCGAAGTCTTGGAATTCTGCTCGTTTACATCTTTCTTTGCCTCCTCGATTTGTACTCGTATTTCATGTCTTTTCTTTATTGGAAATACCTTCTCGGAGATTTGCAATTCTGATATGAGCTTCTCTTTGTCTTTAATGAGCTCTTCTAAGTTCGATCGCGGTCTGCCAGGTCGGTTTTGTGGTTTCTGAAAATAATAATGTAACAGCTAAAAGTTTGGCTAAGTCTGTTCTTTATTTACATTTCTGAAAGGATCAGTAAGAGTTTCTTGTATCTCAGTCTTTTTTCCTTTGAGAAAATCCAACAAATAATTATAATTTCCCAACAGTAAGCTGTCAGTTTCGTTTTCATGATTCTTCACTTTGCTGTCGCATTTCCTCCATATTATTAAAATTTTCTCAATGATTTGAATAAATGTTTCAAATATTCTTGTTTCCTAAAAATCGAATTGACAAAATAACCATACTCACTTCTTTGCAAGCTGCAAAGTACTGCTTCTCCAGATTTCGAAATTTAGTCACATTTGACCTGAATGGAAATGTAACTTGGATTTTTAAATAAAGGCCTACATTTCTTTGTCCTTGGATCCTTCAGTTTCCAGTGGAAGAAAAATGGAAGACTTCATATCTAAAAAGAGTAAAAAGTTAAGTTATTTAAAATATCAACAAAATGGAAAAGTAAGAATAGTAAAATAAATGTGATACCTACATCTTTCGAGGGCGAGAACGTCCGTCAATAATCCATCAAATTGATGTTGAACCATTTTTTCTTTTGCAAATCCAATAAGGCTTTCAGTCCGATGTTCAGCGTATTTCATCGCCTTTAAAGGAAAAATAAGGCCAATTGGAAAAACAAAACAAAAATATTGACAAATTTGATGTCCCCAATACCCAACTGATATTCTTTCCTTGTTACATAAACATAGAGATGTCAGATTAAATAAATAAAAGAATTGAGCAGCCGGTTACCTCATAGACTCTACGCTTTTCCTGTTTCTTCTCCTCATAATTTCTACGTTTTTGCACGGCATTTCTTCTTTTTTCCACGCAGATCTGATAGTTTTTCTTTAATTGAATGACAATTGGATCGTCTTGACTTTCGCTTCTTATTCGATAGTTCTCCAAAGCTTCGTGTGCGTCGTTCTCTCTCTTTTTCATGTCCGCATCTTTTCTCGTGTTGCCACTCAATGCTAAATATTTTAATAAAGAAGAACAGAATTATTACATTGCTTCGGTTCCGTGATTTGTCTCCTGATAAATGGAATGGAAAGCATTGGTTTTAGGTATTCATCGCTCCAGTTCAAATAGCCATCCAACGTGTTCACCTTTCCTAACGATTCTCTTAGTAAAAAGAGGTGCCCTTTATAATCCTGGGGTGCTAAAAAGGCATTGTTCCGAGATGCTAAATTTCGGAACAATTGCTTCGCTCTTCCTTCCAACTGTTCTTCTCTTTCTTCAAATTCGTGTCCATTCTCCTCCAAATTTCCCAAGGTCTGAGATTGTTTCCCACCAATGACAGATTTCTCACTTTCTTCCAATTTCTTCAATCCATTATATTTTTTAAAGAGCATGCTGTCAATAATGTCTGATTCCATATGAAAGCCAATATCATTCCACGAAGAAGTCTTGCACATAGGTTTATTCTCACAACTGTTTACAGCTGTCGCGTCTACTTCTTTGTAAATTTCTGCATTGTTCTTACCATCATGTATGCCATCGACAGAAGCCATCTATAAATCTTTATTAAGCTTTATATTTAACGATAATAAAATTTGGTAAAAAAAGGAGTAAATAATAAAATAGACAGAGTCTTACTTAGTTAGGAGAAATAAATACTTAATGCAAGGATTTAAAAAAATGCTCATATTTTGTGAATATGTCACATTTTTTTTTCGGAAAATTGTTTAATTGTACTACGATATTATTGATCTTCAATTGAATAGGTCGGACAAAAGAGGTTAATAAAGGGTTCAATGTGAACCAGGTCGTCTGGTATGTCAGTGTTATCCATCGGTGAGCTGAGTGGCTGAGGAGGGAATTGACGGTGGGGGGGGGGGGTTGCATAAACGTACAAATAGCGTTCTACATTGATATTTAGAGTGACTGAGAGCAAACGAAAGGAAAATGGGGAGAAATCAATTGATGATAAGGTATCGATTTACGGTGAAGTACGTCCGAACACTTAATCTTATTATTTTATTATGCTATTAATGATTATCGTGACTTATTTACTATGACCATTTCGATGACGGAATCTTTCAGAATCTCCCTACTCATGATACTCCCTGGAATTGTTAGGAACTATTTTAACATAAAAATAGTGGGGAACCTGACTAGATAGTAGAGTAAACACATGATATCAGATTGATCTCCTCTTCTGATAGACGATCAGCAAAGCACTTCTTGGAGATTCGGCTGGAACCCACCCCTCCCTTTGGGTCATTTTCTCCCAGAAATCTTTTGTCATTTGCATAAGCACTAGTTTTTGTTCAACTTCAACGATGGCGTAAGCCGGATCCATTTCTGCTCCTAGAAATAGAAGGATAAAGTATATTCCTGATGAAAAAAATATATATACCGTAAATTTTTTTTCAAACGCGACATTTGCTTGTGACATTGGTAAAAATTCTTATTAGAAAAACATGTAACTTTTTTGTAGCAAGTCATGCTCGTAAAGAACGTTTTGGCACATTTTGGATATTTTATGATTTTTTTAAGTGCGTCGAATTGAAATAATTCGTTTTCAGTGTTCTACTGTTGTTTTTAGGTTGAAATAAAAAAATAAAAGGCAGTATTTTTATATATTCCATTTCTGGTCTTTCTCAATCCTTTCTTTTTTCCCAATAGTATTTTTTCCAAAAGTTCGCAAATTATTTATATATAATTTTCGTCGATACTTACCAGTAAATGTTAATGGTTCTGTTGGGAATCTTTTAATTTTTGGCGGCTTCACCAATAGACTGTTCGAACTGCAAATATTCGAAATATTTAGAAACCCACAAGCTTGTTAATGATAAGATAACTTTGGTAAATAATGATTCCTTGCAATAAGGACATGAGTCACTTCTTCTTTCTTGTTGTAGAGCTTCTATCATGTCTTGCATACTCCAATCCTTATTATATAGCGACAAGTCTAATGAAGGTAAATACTTTGGTAGTTTATTTTCCTCCTTAATAAATCAAACAAGTCAACTTAATGCTTACATAAAAACATTTTTTGCACCAAATATTTTCTTTGCATAGCAGTGCAAAACATTTTGGATTACTCTCCTCGATATGTGATGACTTATTGTCATTTTTTTCTGAATATGAATGTTGAAAAATTAGAAAGCACCATACCTAATAAACGTAAGGCGCTGTATAGAAGTTTATCCACATTTTCAGTGTGAATCTTAAGAATTAAATTTATAACCTGTTTGGAATGTTACCTGCACTCCACCATCATTTTCAATTCCTCTTTGTCTTGATATATGAGGCTCATACTTCTCAAATTTTGGAGGAGGATACGTGACACCCAGATTACAAGGAGGAGTACGGTAGTTGTAGGTGTCAGGATGATTAGGAAATTTTTGATGGACTTGTTGATCATCGATGTCGGGAGAGTAGATGTCCGGAGGATTTCCATCCTAAAAACAGATGCATATTTATTTCTGGATGCTTTGTTAATCATGATTTTAGACTGACTTTCTATGTGCTTTTAAAAAAATTCACTGTTCGGGAGAATCTTAAAAAAACTTATATCTTTTATTACGACTGTCTTGTTGATATTTGGTCCGGTCTTTACTGGTGTGCAGCCATCATAAGATCATTAAAAAATTGCAAGATGTTTACCTGCGTATTGTCATTGTCCATTGTACTTCTTTTATAGTCTAAATTTTGTTTACCACTATGCCACGGTATCTCGTTGACATTCAGTCCGGTCCATACTTTTTCATCGATTTTTCTTGCAATCTAGATAAATGTTTAGAAATGACAATGCTTACACTGCTAATTCCGACTGATCTAGAATTCACGTCTTCTATGCTCCTTTCTAAATTTGTGTTCGAGTTTTGTTTAGCAAATTTGAGCTTATAGTCGATTCCCAAATATATGTTTACAACATTCGAGCATCAGAAATACTCAAGTAAAATAGCATTTTTCGAGTTGTTCTTTGTTTTTCTTTTATTATTTATTGGTCAGTTGCTATTTGACAGCAAAAAGAAGCAATAACATTGTGGAAGAAAAACAAAAGAAAAGTTATAAAAACAATAATAGGATATTAACAAATCATGATTTTCGAGACCTTCAGCATTATTATATTTTTCTTTTAATTTTGGGTATTGTTTTTTGGGATGGACTATATTGAATAATAGATCTTAAAAGTGCATAACAATCCAAAGAGCGAACTTACTCTTTTGTAAACTTGCATCTAGACATCCAATTGGTACTACATTATTCGGCATTGTCTCATGCTTTTCTAGATTCCTTGTTTCAGAAATTTGTAAAGTATTCACTGTTGTTTCTTTTTCCGACTTATCTTGTTTCTTTTTGTTCTCGTACCCCTTCCGTTTACTCAACGCGTTTTTGGCTTTTGTTCTTTCCTTTTTTGCTTCCGCTAGCTGTTGGGTCAACCGTTCATCTGGTGGTAAGCCTGTTTCCTGATTTTCTTCTATTTGTTGATTTAATTCTTCTATTTCGTCTTCTGCATTTCTGATTCTTTCTTCCAAATCATCCCGCGGTCGGCCTACAGCTCGCTTTATTGTTGGTTCTATTCCCCCATCAATCTCGGATGTACGTTTCCGATGGTTTTCTCCGGAATTAAAAGCTTGATCAGCTTTCATCTAAAACAACAGATTTTAAACAATTTTTTAAAAGCTAAATAAATGAATCAAAAGCACCTACACTAGCTGAAACGTCACTTGCGGCATTGTGATCTTTAGTGGATCGATCTAAAACAAAATAAACAAAATAGAAGCAATCTCCATTATCAATAAATAGTTACGTATTTTTCGGTTGATGCCGTGGTACGGCTATATATGCGAGGAAAAACTAATTTGGGAATGTGAGAATGAAAATTTTTTTGCAACATAATTGATTTTTTTTTCATATAAATATTTACTTACCGTTTGGGTGACCTCCCAATCCTAAGACGTTCTAAAATACATGATGTCAGCAATTTATTCTTACTATATCTGTCGGCAAATTACAGTTTGATCTCCAATTGATCTCCATGTTTTGATCACTTAACTTGTGGTATTTGTTAAAATCTATAGACACCAGCTGGGAGTAGAGAATGGGAGGCGAGTTCCTGTATAACAAGATATCAGATTTCTTATCACATGAGAAATTGGTAAATCGTCCATAATTGTTATTATGAAATAAAGATTATGAATCTCTTTAAATGGAGGAACATAATCGTAACCGAGATTGTAGGGAGCTTTTATTGCGTTATTGTTGTTTTACTTTATCCTAGCCTCTTCAAAAAAAGAAGCTGCAGTTATGATTCAACCGTAACAATCATATTTTATGAAATAAGATGTAATTACAATAAGACCATAAGAAAAGGGCTTAATAGAGCAATTAGGAAAAGTGAAGACAAGCATTATCAACTAAAATGATGCGTCACGCATTCTACAAGAGTCTTTAGCGATCGATCTTTTTGATTGATGGCATCACAAGGTTCAACATCGTTTTCTTCTTCTGTATTTTCCTGCTAAAAGTAAGATCAACTTTCCGTGAAATTATATAATAGCAGTCGAAAAAGAATATATTTTGATCACAATAATTTCTAAAGCTGGTAATGTCCTGGTCCACTAGATCAGATTGACCTCTGATATACATATGTATAACCTGCAAAGCATTTGTTAGAGGTTCAGCTGAAACCCATTGCCCCTTTTCGGTCATTTTCTCCCAGAATTGTTTTGTCATTCGCACTTCTTTTTCTTCAACTTCAACGATGGCATAAGCCGGATCCATTTCTGCTCCTAGAAATAGAAGGATAAAGTATATTCATGATGAAAAATATTTATATATCGTAATTTTTTTTTCAAACGCGACATTTGCTTGTGACATTGTTAAAAATTCTTATTAGAAAAACATGGAGGATAGGTAATACAGGAATTGTAGGGAGCGGGAGGGGCATGGTAGCTGTAGGTGTCAGGAGGGTAGCTGATGGGAGGCAATGGTTGATGGGGAGACGGATGGCTGGAAGGAGGAGGAGGATGGGTAGAGAGAAAAGCGTAGCCGTGTTCGTGAGCTGAAAAAAAAATACACTGGTAAAGAGCCTAAAAACCAACTTGGTCCGTTTGACTGAATATCGCCTTTAACAGAGTCAATGTGAGCCATTGGTTGGTTGTAGGCGTCAAGAGGGTAGTTGCTGTAAGGTAATTGTTGATGGACAAGTGGATTTAAAGAAGAAGGAGGAGGTGGATGGGCAGAGAGAAAAGCGTATCCGTGTTCGTGAGCTGAAAAAATAGATGTAGACATTATTGTCTGGTGTTTTGTCATGTTCTTGTAAACAACAGGCACGAGACACCAAATTTTCCCAAAAACCAAAAAAATATCGAGGAGAAACTCTCACTCTCATTGAGTCTAGTTTAAAACTTACTTGGAAACGACTGCATATGCTCCTCAATTTGCATCGTCGAAGAAGAGACATCTGTTATGGGAGGATAACTTCCTTGATTTTCAAATTGATCATAGGGCAAAGAAGGAAGAATGACGGCAGAAGGAGCAATATAATTGTTATCGGGATTATAGAGGGCTGGAGGACGATGCTGATTATCGACTTCGGGAGAGTAGATGTCAGAAGGATTTTGATCCTAAAAACACAAATCGAAAACGGAGAAGGTAGCTATGTTTTGTTTCTGGATGTTTGTTAATAATTTTTTAATTTGATTGATCTAAGACTGACTTTTTATATACTATAAAAATGGCAAAAGAAGTCTCTCAGTCTCTCCTTACCTGAGAAACTATAATCACTTCCTTTTCTGGCTATTCGGCATTGTCTCATGCTTTTCTAGATTCCTTGTTTCAGAAATTTGTACAGTATTCACTGTTGTTTCTTTTTCCGACTTATCTTGTTTCTTTTTGTTCTCGTACCCCTTTCGTTTGCTCAACGCGTTTTTGGCTTTTGTTCTTTCCTTCTTTGCCTCCATTAACTGTTGCTTCAACCCTTCATCTGATGGTAAGCTTTTCTGTCTGTCTTCTAATATTTTTATTTCGTCTTCTGTATTTCTGATTCTTTCTTCCAAATCATCCCGCGGTCGGCCTACGGGTCGCTTCGTTGTTGGTTCCGTTTCCCTACCAAGCTCCGTTGTACGTTTCCGATGGTTTCCTCCGGAATTGTTCTGAGTAGGAGATGCTAGATCCATTTGCTCTCTTTTTTCTTCTATGATTGACTCCAAATTGTGCCCTTCATTGGTCGATTCTTCTCGTTCCCGTATTGTTATTAGGTTATTCTCGAATCCTCGTCTATCCAACTGCAATTCTCTTTCTGTCAATTCTTGTCCATTCTCCTCCAAATTACCTAATGTTTCATCTTCTTTCCCAGTATTTCCCTCTAAAGTAATGAGAATATTCTAAAATGGTGAAATGAAAAGAGAATGCAAACCTCAAGAATTTCAGCACAGTTACTTATTGACCCATGAACAATCGGGACCATTACGTCTTTCCTTAATCTTTCTGTTGTCCTAGTGACAGTTTTATTCTCTCTCTCTGTCTGCTTTGGATATATATAAATTGTCTTTACTCCTTACCTCAAAGGGATCTTCAGAAGGCGTAGATTCCTGACAATATGCATTTCTCAAATCGAATGCTGTATTTATCATTTGCTCGTGTGATATATTGTCTTCGGTTTTACTTTTCTCTTGCTTGTCTATGTCTTGAGTTTCTTTTTCTTTTTCTTCTTGTTCTTCTATTATATCGTTTATCAATTTGTCATAATCCCTCAGATTGGGATCTCTTTGTGGTAGACCAACAGGTGATGATTTGTTCACGGCTAGTTTCTAAATGTATTGTTATTTACTTGCTATCAGTTCTACCTTTTTAGCATTATATTCTATCAATTGTTTAATAACCTTTAATCGAAAAACTTCTTTTGTCTCATTTATGTTTTTTATATTCGAGATTATAAATAGAGTGGAGATGGCCATTATGGATTCCAGTATCTTCCATTTCTTGAATCTAGTTGACACTTCTCGTCCCCACATTTTTCTTTGGTTTTTCCCGGACCATCTTCCATCCAACTGTTCTTCTCTTTCTTCAAATTCTTGTCCATTCTCGTTCGAATTTCCCAAGGTTTCAGATTGTTTTTCAACATCAACTATAATTCCCATGTTCTCAAATTTATCAATCATATCTTGCCGATCGTCATTGGACTGCTCTGTTTTCTCGATATTGGACTCATCTTCGCAACTATTTACAGCTGTTGTGTCTATTTCGTTGTAATATTTCTGGGCAATGTTTTGTGTCTCTTCTTCAGAAATATTTGTCACCAAAGTAGCACTTACATTTGCCTGACCCTCAGTGTTTCCATTCAATGCTAAAAATTTTGATAGAGAGGAACAGAATGATTACATTGCTGCTGTTCCGTACTTTGTCTTCTGATAAATGGAATGGAAAGAGTTGGTTTTAGGTATTCATCGCTCCATTTCAATAATTCATCGTGGGTGTTAACGTTTTCCAACGATTTCTTTAATAAAATAAGTTTCTTTTTAAAGGCTAGATCTCTTCCTTCCGTTATTGACTTCCGTTTCAGCCCTTCATTAAACTCAGTTGACGCTTCCCGTTCTCGATCTTCAGACTCCTGTGATCCTATATCATTCGAAGTCTCTTCCGTCGGACAAGTCACATCGATATTAGGCTCATCTTCACCACTATTTAAAACTGCCATTTCTACTTTGTTGCAATATTTCTGTCTAATTTTTTGTGTCTCTTCTCCACACATAGTTTTCACTGGAGTAGCATTTACATTCGCCTGACCCTCATAATTAGAATGAGAATTTTTGAGCATTTCCAAACTGCTCTGAATACTTTGAATATTCCTAAACATTAATTAAGCAGAAGATTATAAAAGTATACCATGAGCAATTGTTCGGTGTGGTCGTAGCGTCATGCTGTTCATCTATAATATACTGCATTTTTTACAAATTTAAAAATAAGGGAAAATATGAAACGATAAACTTTGGGTGATATTTCTCAGTCCCCCCCCCCCCCCCCATCTCGATGTGTTTTTATATGGATGTTACAGATTGGGTATTAAACACTGACTTATCGGTTCGACCTTTACCTTCCCATCCCTGATTTAGCCCTTCTTAGCAGACCGATGCTTTAACTGGCATTATCGTACATACAACATATTTATGTATACCCAAATGGGGACCGAGTTCGTACTTGATTGACTGCGGCTACAACATTGTCCTATGCGAAGTGCTTAGCTTAGTGCTGCACGGGATCTCGCCAAAAAAACGACAAAACGAGAGCACGCCAAGAGTAGACAAAATGAGCTATCTGAGGATTGGAACTAGTTTTTATGCGGGTACCAAAGGAACAGAGCAGAGTGCGGAACCCCTGCAGAACTCGATATCGCGTGCCCATACCGCGGATACAGCCCCATTTTATGAAGTCCGTTTCAGAATTGGGACTTTTTTTGACTGGGACGTTGCCGAAAAATCAAATTTAGAGAAGAAAGTTTTGTAACTAGTCATTTCTAAGAAAGTCATGCGTTCACGAAATCACGTATCGAGACTTTAAAAATCAGCTTTTTCGTTTTTTCATTTTTTGATGATTTTTTTGTGATTGTTTATTATGTCTTGATGTTTTTTCATTAAACATCATTATTGTTTTTGAGTTTTCAGTTAAATGTAATGGTTTTAAGATAAGAAACATTCGAACAATCCAAAATGGATCGTCTTTTTTTCACTGCATAATGAGGTCAGGTCAGTTAATTAGGAAATTATTCTTTAGAAATAAAGATTGCTATTGTCCTGCAGAAACTTCTGTTTTTGACTTGACTGCGGTAGAAATTGCTAAATATATACAAAAAGAAGTAGCGATAACGTATCCGCACTATGATCCAAAAGAAATTATTCAAGATTCTTTAGTAGAACTTCCAACAGAAGCTGTAACATTTATGGGTAAGTCCATTCTTCATAAATTTAGATTAATAGCGTCTTACGATGCCATGAGAAAAAGAATTCAAAGATGTAGATCGCATTTTGCAGTTGAAGAAAAGTCGGTGGATGAAACAACAGCAAAATTTACAGAAAGTGCATGTCTTGATCTTAGTTAGTTATTTTAAAAATTATTAGGTGTAGAAGGCAAACAATTCCTTCAGTTAGATATCATATTTAACAACTGAAGAATAATAGTTTTCTCAACAGACGAAGAACTCGCTTTCTTGGAACATTCCAACAAAATATTGTGTGACGGAACCTTTAGTGTATGCACGCCTCAATTCACACAGCTAGTACCAATTCGAGAATACAAACAGTTGCTAAAATTTTTGATACAAAATGCTTCCAAACTTCCGACCCAAAGTTGTGGAAAGTTAATGAGCAACTTGTAAGCCTCAATAGAAGTTGTCATTATTATTGTATAGAATTCAGTAGATACGCCTCAACATATTGTAATCATAACCTAAATGCAGCCCCGCCCAAAAGCAAGGCAGTCGCCGGAGGACCGGCATTACGATCGGCCGTGTCCTCCTCTCTCTCCCCCTCTCTCTTTCCTATCCTAACTCTCTCTGATGTGTTAGTGACAATTAATATTCAAGCCTCTATGTGCTTAGAAGGACTGCATCTGGGACAGATATAATGGGACCTATTAAGCCTAAGCGTCTGATCAATCTTAAGGCTTACGAACTACTAGGTTCTAATGAATGTCTTTTGTTTATATTATTGAGTTATTCTTATTTTTCTATGACTAATTTCTATTTTTCTTTTCCATGAACGCTAATAAAGGGTTTATAAGAATAATCTGTTATGTCACAGTAGCTTTTTACACAAATGGAGGAAAACACCTAGCACTTCGATCGCACTACGATCAGTACTCCAAATACAAGCGAATAATAGTAAAATACACAAAAAAATCATAAAAAAGTAAAGTTTTCGTAATACGTGGTTCCTCGTGAACGCCTGACGCACTTTTACATCAAATTCTACAAAACGTCCAAATTGGCTTTCACAAAATGGCTTTTCAGAATATATAATTTTAAAATTTGACCATTTCAAAGATGGTTTTCCTCAATTTTTCCCATTCCTAAATCGGATTTTCCATAAAATGTCGCAGTTCCAAAACGGACTTCATAAAATGAGGCTGTATCATACCGCGTCATAACTTGCTCAGATAACTCACCCACTATAACCCTATTATGTAGTGAAGAAAAGCCCCTACAAGTCCAGTTCAATTTATTAATGTGAATACCCACCTCTGTAAAAGAATTTGCGAATAATAAGAAAAAGTGTAAACCTTCAAGCTAGGTATTGGAATCTTTCCACGAGATGATCGTGTTCACAATACAAGAGATCGATTACTGTCATTTCCATACGAAAGGTTATCCCCAATTCAAAGAAAATGAAACTGGCTAGTGATAAAGAAATCACAATAACCGTGGCAGCATACAATCTAGAATAGAAGACATGCTTGCATATAACAGTTATACGGAACTCCGTTCGTTTCAAGTATCCAATGAACACGGCTAAGATGCAAAAGCATGTGAGAAGAATAAAAGGTAAACGCGGGATTTAATTTAAATTTGTAAATAGAACCTACTTGAATTGAGTGAATTTAGGAAGAGAGGAATTGTTGCATTCTAAAATCAGGTTTTTATAAAAAAAAATACAATGCGAAAGGTATTCGGTAAGGGAAATTACTGTTCAAAGAACGAATAACCTTCAGCGAATATTCTCAGTTCAAGGTATTCCAAGTATTCAACGAACCTGAGAAGGAATATCCATGTTGGACAGCGTGCTGTTGGAGCTGGAGCTAAATGATGCCAATGATCCATATGCACTGTCTGCACTATCATGTTCAAAAGGTTGATTTTTATCATGATCCAAATCTATGTTATCGATAAAAGCCATCTATAAATCTTTTTAGAGTTCGCCAATGCATTAAGCTTTTAAAAATGTAAGGAAGAAGTGAGAGAGAAGAATATCTTTTCCAGGAACGCTAGAGACCCCTTATCGGCAGGGGAGGAAATATTATCGAAACTTGGAGCAATTCAAACTACAAAGCAAGGATTTGTTTTTTTTAATTTCAAATATTTTTTAAATTTCATTAAAGTTTTTTTCTTTTGAAAAAAAATTGAAATCTCCCAAATTCAGATCCACGACTTAGTTAAAAACTTTTCCATTAGTTTTATCAGTTGTCACTTAGAATATTAGAACTCCGTGGGTGGAAGCGACAGCGTCAACTTTTGTTTAACTTATTCTGCTCGCAACCAAATATGGGTCCTTCATTTTCTACTTTAACCGATAAGAATTGATTCATAGCTCTTGGGCTGGGCCTAGATAGATTCTCACCAAAACAGTTGACATCCAATGATAAGTTTTTTCTCACACCCCGAGATATTTATTAGTTGCTTATAAAATTTTAACCTCCAAGAGCCTCTCTTTTTCTACTAAACGGAAGTAAAAGTCATGATGACCTGCTTCGGTTAAGGATTCGCAAATATTGCGGACTATGAAGTTCCTGTATGCAGATCATTGTGTCTTCTCTACAGTTTTATACAATGACGTATTAGAATCAAAGAAAGCCTTAAAAGTGGTGTCTGACTCATCTCGATAGTAATCAGTTACGTTTTAAACAAAGAAAGCAAAATAAAGTATTCTATGTATCAACAAGTTACACAGAGGATTGAGAGACAAAGCTGCTAGTGTCTGAGATCGAAAGTAAATTATTTTTGGAAATAAGAAATGTCGGTGTGAGAAAAACGAACAGCCGTCGAACAAGTTACATAAAATATAGCGGTTCTTTCGGATATACCAATGTTGACCGTCTGACGTAAATTTATGAAGCTGACTATCTTTTCGAATAATTTTAAAAATGATTTTATCGTTGTAAATTATTTCTGACTTATCTGTAATAGTTATTAGAAAAACAAGGTTTCTTCTGAAATTTTATGTTGGACATTTTGCTGTATTCAAATCTAACAATCAGTTGTAGTTAGATATTACAAACAGTGCTATTGGTCATTAAAAGAAGAAAAAATTAATATCGATTTGAAAAATATCTTTGTTATCAAGCTTTTATCACCTTATAAAGGGGTTGTGGAGAGATTGAATCACCAAGAAAGATTCGTAAGAATGTCTTACACCCTTCACTTGATGTCACTTGTGTTATTATCTTTCTTATCTTTTTGCTTAGTCATTTTCTGCTTCCTTGCTTTAACGGGCTTTAATATTTGTATCATTTTTAACACATAGATGTTTCAAGAGAGAAAGAGAACAAGTTACTCGCTCGGCTAGTCCCTCGGCAACTCCGTTGCTTTTAGGAAGAACAAATGGACAATAATTATCATATTTTATTATCAACTCGCTATCTTTTATTGGAGTATAATTAAATATAAAATTGACAAATTTACGGTATGTTATTTCTTCATTAATAGGCTATCAGTAATACACCAGTTATAGAGTTGGCTTTTGCTTCGAGATTTATAATCATTTCTTTTCGATTGAGCATTTTTACAATTTCAGCCTTCCATTTATCCAGCTCATCGAGTTTTACGGGAGATCCATAATCGGGTACAATTTGATCATTCAAATTTGGTTTTGGCTTAAGTAAGGCTCATACTGCCCAAGATTGCTTGCTATACAAAAATTAAGATATCAGAAAGAAAGCCTACAAGATATCGACAGATTCAATAAAAGGAAACATATTTCAGCCATCTTGAGAAGGTGTAAAGACATGCTTGCCTTGTTCAGTATTTTCATTCTTCATTTCCTCATAAACAAGTGATTTTAATGTGCCTAAATCGAAATATTTGAGAAAAGCCTGAACAGTTATGACATCTTCTTTCAAGAAGATAACTCATTTTAAAGCGTTGATCTAACACAGAACTGATTTATATATTTCCATTCTCCAATTACAATCTGTTTTTCATTGTATTGTAGAGAATACGATTAATTATGTTATATCATCGAATGAAATAAATATCGTTCGTCATAGTTTTGATGATCTTCTTTGCGTAAACCTGGTCGTGAATCTATTTAATAGATCCCATAATACATATCCCAGATATAGTTACCGAGACTTCAATATATTTATATAGTCACTCACACAAATGGTTAGGTAGTAAAAGGGATAGGGAGAGAGGGACGCGGCCACTGATTTGCACTTAGTTAAGAAGGACAATGTGTAGAATTGCAGACTATCAAGTCAGGATCTTAGAGTACAATAATAATGATAAATTAGATCAAGGCTTACGAGGGTGAAGAAAAATAAAACCCTGCCAGAGACAGGCGGAGATTTCAACAAAGGAGCAATTTATATCGACCCCAATGGGATAAACTAAAATCTGAATTGCATGAAATTTTTATTAGCTGAACCAATTCCTAAACAAACTCTAACTCCAGAATGGGAGGTTAAACTTCTGTACAGCAGATAAGTGATTATCATGGAGGATAGCCATAGAACCGACCCTGGGGATCCTTGCATATCAGTCAGAGGGAGGAGTTAGGACATTCGGCTCTCGCCAGATGTCGATTGATGACGGAATCTTTCAGAATCTCCCTACTCATGATACTCCCTGGAATTGTTAGGAACTATTTTAACATAAAAATAGTGGGGAACCTGACTAGATAGTAGAGTAAACACATGATATCAGATTGACCTCCTCTTCTGATAGACGATCAGCAAAGCACTCGTTGGAGGTTCGGCTGGAACCCACTGCTTCCTTTCGATCATTTTCTCCCAGAAATGTTTTATCGTTCGTATAAGCACTAGTTTTTGTTCAACTTCAACGATGGCGTAAGCCGGATCCATTTCTGCTCCTAGAAATAGCAAGATATAAAACGCGAGCCAAACGCGACATTTGCTTGCGACGTTCTTCTTATTAGAATAAATTAGTTAATTTTTAGAGTTCAAATAATAAAAAAAGGCAGAATTTTTTTACAATGCATGAGAATCTTTCCAGCTTTTCTTAATTCCTTCCAATTCTAAGTAGTATGTTTCCCAAAAGTTCGTAAATGATTTTTATATAATTTCCATCGAAACATACCATTAAATCTTAATGCATTTGAGATTTCTTCTGTTGCAAATAGTTTAGGTTTTGGTTTAACTAATACAGCTTTCGTACTGAAAATAATATAACTAAAAAAATTTTTAAAACCTACTAATTTGGTATGGATAAGTTAACTTTGGTAAATAATGATTCCTTGCAATAAGGACATGAGTCACTTCTTCTTTCTTGTTGTAGAGCTTCTATCATGTCTTGCATACTCCAATCCTTATCATATAGCGACAAGTCTAATAAACGTAAATACGTTGGTGGTTTATTTTCCCCCTTAATAAATCAAACAAGTCAGCTTAATGCTTACATAAGGACATTTTTTGCACCGAATAACCTCCTTTTTTTCCAGGCACAGCCGGAGAAAACTGTTGGGAGTAGTCTCCTTAAAAACACCTAATAAGCGCAGAGCGTAGTTTCGAAGATTTATCATTTCAGTCTGTAGAAAAAACATTCATTGTTTGGGAATATTTTACCTGCGTTCCACCATCGTTACTATTTTCCATTTTTCTTTTTTTAGTGTCTACATTTTGTTGATCATTATAGGGTGTTGAAATCTAAATAAGTCTTAGAAAATAATAAAACTTACAGCTTTCATTCCAATTGATATATTATCTATGACATCATCCGTTTTTCTTTTTAAATTTGTGGTAGTGTTTGAATTTACAATATAAGGCTCATACTTCTCAAGATATCTTGCTAAACAAAAACTTGCAAAATCAGAAAGAAAACTAACAAGATGTCGGCAGATTGGGATTTCTTTGTGGTAAATCAATTGGTGGTGATGGTGTCGTATTATTGGAAGTTATCTCAGGAACCTAGAAAGAACTTGATGAATAATTTATATTTCACGAATTGGGGCTTTTTTAGTTAGTTGGTTTTTCTACCTTTGTTGCTCTATGTGAAACAAATCTTGAAGAATTTGGAGAATTATGAAAAACAGATCCAGTACGATACACAGAATTTGATTTTTTAACGGCAAATCTCTAAATTTATTGTTAATTACTTACTCTCAATTTTACCTTTCTAGCATGATAATCTGCCAATTTTTCAATAACATACAATCGGACAGCTTTTTTTGTTTCATACATGTTTTTTATTTGCTTAATTATGAAGAGAGTGTAGATAGCCCGTACTCTTATTTGTATCATGACTGTTTTAATTAAATCGGATTTAAACTTTAAATGAAGTAAAATTTTGCTACTTACTTCGGCAATTTGAGAATTCGCTGATGCTTTCTGACTTTGTTGTTTTTTTTCTTTCTTCTTTGCATCTCCTTTTCGTTTGCTTCTAGCATTTTTGGCTTTTTTCAAAATTTCCTTTTGTTCCTCTTCTAACGTCGACAAGTCTTCATACCGTAGCCCGTTTTCCTTTCTTTTTGCTATTTCTTCTTTTATTTCTTTCATTTTATTTTCCGCACGCTTGATTATTCCTTCTAGATCCATCCGGGGTCGGCCTACACTTTGCTTCACAATAGGATATTTCTTAAACAACATAGAGTAGTATGATATAAGGTAAAACAATATTTCTGCGTTTCCATCTAAATAAGAAAGTAAACTAACACCACCTATTTACACTGACCCGTCAAAAAATGCCAAAATTTTTTCTGATTGCTGGCAGAAGCATTGAGCTAAAATGATGAAATAAAAGACAATTCATACCTCATTCAATTTTGTACTGCTTATTAAACCACTAACAATTGGGACTCCTATGTTTACTATTTTTTGATCAATCAAAGTATTGTTTTGTTCTGGCACTACTTGTTCCAGTACACTCAAATTTTCCCTTTCAGTGTCATTGTTGAAGTTTTCACTTTTTTGAGCATTTCCTTGATTCCAGAGCCCTACATTGTCTCGCTCAGTCATTGCTTTCTTTTCATTTAAGTTTCCGTTATTCTTCGATGATCTCCGAACCAAATTTTTGGTTTCTTTTTGACCAGTATCCTTTGTTGGAGAATTAACTGCTTGATCAGTTCCCATCTAAAATAACAATTAATAAAAGTTTATTTGTATCCGACGAGCTAAATATGTTAAGTAAAGACACATACCATAGAAAAATTATTTGCGATAGACCCATTGTCTCCAACAAAAGAATTTTGATTCTCAGTGAGTCGACCTAAACTATACAATTAATACATTGGCACCAATACCACCGGCGAGTCGTACTACTTTGGATAATTTTTCTTTTTACGTTATTGACAATTTCTCTCAATTACTACATAAATACAATAAAAGCTATACATTAACGCTGTAAATTTTGTTAGCAAATGAAGTATATATAGTGCATTTCATAATTATAGGCCCACCCCTATTTTTCCCAGTTGTTGGACGGTCAAATAGAAAAATCGTACGAAAAATCGGTTAATTTCACAACGTTGCGAACAAATATTTAGTAGGAACTGCACGTTATGCAGAAAAAAAGACTTCTGGATGATCAAGAAAACTAAATGCGGAGGAGCGAAGGATGGGACGCTTCTTGTCGAATTCATGAGGTTCGCGCTGAATTGGATTTAAATGTCTCTAAATCGACTGTATGGCGAGCCGTAAATCGTTCTAAATTCGTCGAAATAAAAGCTATGAACAAGGCGCCTAAGCTTATGCCTTGTCATTTCAAAGCTCGTCTATTGTTTGCGTTTTGCGGCTCTGAAGTGGTTGACTTTTGTTTCTTGTCGTCGGACGTCGGAAAAATCATCGGATTATCAAAAAACTTTCAAGGATCATGTTTCATTTTTGAGAAGAAACCACCAACAAGGATACATTTTTATGCACGACAATGCCAGCATCCATGCAACTCAACATCCAAGTGGTTGAAAGCCAATAAAATTACCACTTTGAACTGCCAACCTGCTCCCCAGATCTTAATCCAACCGAAAACCTGTGGGGAATCCTTGTTAGAAGAGTTTACGCTCATAAAATAAAAGACACGATTTTTTACTTTACTTTGCTTGTTATTTCCTATTCAGTAATAGGAATCACTGTTCTCAAATGGAAGGACAAAAGAGATATTCTAATGCTCTTGATCATCATCTCACCAATCAAGGAGAGTCACAGGTTATTTTTAGTTTACAAAATTTAACGCTTTTTAGCATGCTGAATCCGATGGTAATAATAAAAGATCGTGGTCAACCGCGCAAGCCACGCAACTAAAAAAAAGCAAAAAAAGGAGTGTATTTTCATATACAGAACAAACAGCAATAATAACTAACTGGTATATTTGGTATGCTTAGTAAAACAATGGATACAATAATATTTATGACAATGACTACATCTTGTATTCGCCAGTGAAGATCAAGGATGTCCTCAACCTCTGACGATACTTTTTTTATAATGTAAAAAATCTCGCGCTACCGTAACGCTACCATAGTTAGACTGTAAATCTGCTCCAAGTCGTGGCACTGTTCCTTTAATGTGCTAATCTATATGGCGTGAACTAAAAGATTCAAGCCATTTTTCATAACTAGAAAAATAGTTACGTGTTACGTATATTTTTTTTACTTTTCAGTTGACGCCAGTTTGCGAAAAAAAACTCCTTGTGATAATAAAATTATCATCATTGCTCAAAAAATGGTTACGTATTTTATTTTTCGGCAGACGCGGTGTCAGGGTGTGACGAGAAACTTGCGAGGATAAAAGAATAGCAAAAAGGATATTTTTTAAATGTATAGTTCAAATAAATATTTTCTTACCGTTTGGGCAGTCTTCGAATTCAAAAGTCGAATTCTAAAATATATTAGACAACATTACAAAACGAGGCTTACCATTTGTGGGACTAACATTCTTATAAGAGGTAAAAAAGAAGATTAATATTCTTCTATTGCTGAAAGTAATATATTGTAATGTATTGTAGCAAAAGAAGACCCTAGTAAAGAGCTTGAGAGAAATACGTAGGAAAAAGGATGTGAGAAACGATAACATATTGATTAGCAATGAATCACTCAGCAGCGGGAGCCAGCAAACATATGAGAAAAAAAATTTGCTCGCCACTAAACAACGCGAAAAAACAAAACAAAACATAGGCGTGAATTGGATAAGGGTTGGTGAGAGAAAAAAACATTTGAAAAGCGGCCGAGATCAAGCCCCTCCCACCGATGACAAAACATTCTCAGGTTGTGGCTAGGCCACCCTCCTCTTAAGTATCGTTGTTGATGGAGAAAGAGTGTTTATCGATGTTCCGCTCGTTTGCTTTAGCGAATTCTTGAATTCAGTCTTGAATTTTATTTATTTATATCATTAATAACAAGGCCACTGTCCGCAATATTGCAAATTCAGTTTTTAACCGATGAACGTTATAAAAATAACATTTTTTATGAAAACAATAATTCATACTTAATTTCGAATTTTCACCAAGCTTTAAAGTTACACAAAACGCTGGCAACTTCAATTTTTTCTTTTTTGCTTCGAGATTTATAATTATTTCTCTTTGATTCAGCATTTTTGCAGCGTAAAAGTTCAGTCTCGTCTCGGTAAACGGTTTTTACAAGAGCCCTCATCAGTTGGGCACTTGACGCATGGATCCAAGGTGTGTGCGGGGGAAAAGTGTGGAAACTATTCCTTCCACTCAAAAACTATCACAGGAGACCCGCGACCTATTCAACAAACGACATGAACTCCGTCACCAAGATGTCTCTTTACGAAACCTGGTTGACTCTATTATTGGAAAGGATTTACGATCATCCTTAAAAGAAGATCAGAAGAAAACATCTGAATGGAATTTACCTAGCTCTATGGATAAATCGTAACTTGCTAAAAGCACATGAATCCTCCAAAATTACCAATACAAGAATGACTCATCTCTGAGATACGAACGGAAGAGAGGTCTCAAAACCTACAGAAATTAGAGAAACTGCAAAACAATTCTATGAGGAACTCTACACAAATCGGACCATACAGTCATTATCTAGAAGTATGCAAGAAACTGAAGTCCCGGAAATACTAGAATGTGCAGTTTACAAAGCAATCTCAAAACTTAAGTTCGGTAAATCGCCAGGACTCGACAACATAAACAGCGATATGCTAATTCTCTCTAAGAACTTCATATCAGGCCCATTAGCAGATATTCAACGACATACTACGAGCAGAACAAATCCTTAACCAACTGGCTGACTCCGTCGTCTCATTAATTCACAAAAAAAAGGAAATCCATCTCTGCTAAAGAACGCCTCCGCCCGATGTTAGACACCGAACAACCACCAAGCTGGATTCAAACGAACTTTCTCTACATTGGATCACATACTCTGCTTGAACTTATTGAAAGATGCGATGAATACGACATCCCGTTATATTTGACGTTCATCGATTACTCAAAAGCATTTGACTGTGTTGAACTCAGCCCATTTCTGGGAAGCCAAAGCAAAGATGGAAAGACGATTTCCACAAAAACATCGGCGCGAATTGGATAAGGGTGGCGAGAGAAAAATCTGACCTCTGGAGAGCGGCATTGCGACAAGCAATAGGTTTGATTTCGTAATAAATAAATAAAAAATTTGCTCACCACTAAACAACGCGCTCTTTTTCTTCTTCTATATTTTCTTGCTAAAAACAAGATCAACTTTTCGTGAAATTATGTAATAACAATCGGAAAAAAAATATATTTTTTCCACAATAATTTCTGGGAAATTTTTATAATAATAAAAGTAAAGTAAAGCTGAATAATTTTCATTGTTGAGCAAATATCTTCAGCAAAGTGAAAACAGCTTAATGTCCTGAACAAAACATCAAGTAAAAAATACAATAAAAAAACATTCACCCATAGACAAAACTAGATTGCGTTGAAGGACTGAAAGTGTTTTCATGGCACTAATAAATCGTTATCCAGTTCCGGGCGGATAACGGAGGAAGTCTCCTTGATCATAATACGAATAAGGAGGACCATAGTCTGTGGAGGGAGGAGGATAGGTAACACCGGGATTGTAGGGAGCGGAAGGGGCATGATAGTTGTAGGTGTCTGGAGGGTAGCTGAGGGGAGGCAATGGTTGATGGGGAGGGGGATGGATGGAAGGAGGAGGAGGATGGGTAGAAAGAGGAGCATGGCCGTGTTGGTGAGCTGAAATTAAATCAATTGATAAAGAACCACGTCTAAAAACCCCCATATCTTGGTTCGTCGAACTGAATATCGCCTTAAAATATTCAAACTTACGTGAAAATGGCGGTGTATTCTCTGAAACTTGCGTAGTCGGACAGAAGACGTTAACAAATGGGTCAATGTGAGCCAGGTCGTCTGGTATGTCGGCGTTTTCCATCGGTGAGCTGGGTCGTTGAGGAGGGAATTGACGGTTGACTGGTGGAGGGGGACACCTTAAAGGTGGATAGCCAGGGCCTTCAAGGATGATTTTAAGAATTTTCTCCGCAATAGGACCTAAAAAGCTTAAAATTAAATTTTTTTTTAGATCCCACCGTAATCTTGCATCCTGGCCATACCCCTCAGTCCATTTAGGTAACCTTGATCGTTGCGGAATCTTACAGCGACTTGAGGACATAACACGCATTGAGAAATGATACTCAACGCAGGTAACTTGATAGATTTTTCACTCTTATCTTGATAAGTTCGATCGAGAACAATGACGGGTAAAAATGCGTGTCCAGTGGCACTTGGAGGAAAGCGATTGTCCGGCAACATGAGCTCGTAGGCTATTTGATTTCGGAGATGAACATTCTGACAAAAGAGATCCAAAACATTAACTGTCGCATGAAGAATGTCGACAAGTTTTATGCCGTCGACCGTGGGCTTCTCCTGAAGAAAAAAATTCTGAATAGAGAAATTTTTTTTCAGCTTCTTCTTCTCTATGGTTTTCAAATGTTTTTTTGAGAACGATTTTGGGTAAGGAACATTTTTAAAATCTTTCAACGTTAAAGTCTTTTGTAGAAAATACTTATAGTTTCAGTCATCCCCACTATAAATTTAAAAACTCACAATCGGACATAAACAACACGCCTTCAGACATTCAACCGTCCAATGAGCAAAGGTACTCCCATCCTTGAAACCAGCATTCGCAAAGACGCCTAGATGCCTTTCGTCCTTTGAAAGTCGTAGAATTAGCTGAATCAATCAAATATTTCAATTCCAAAAAAAACCTGAAGGGTGCTCTTGATCAAATTGGGTCTTAAAGTTATCAAAAGACTCAATAATGCTCCCCATTGGTTCATGACGCAGTTTTGGACGTCAGCTGCGTAAAGGTGATCAATGCACAGGCTGCGTAAGAGGCGAAGGACGGTCTCCTGTATTTATTATAAATTAAAATTGTAAAAAAAAATTGCTATAAAAATGAAAATATTATTTGGCTTTGCAAATAGCAGAATATCATGCCGTTAAACAAAATCACGAATTTTCAGCTATTATTTTCCGTGTTTTTTTATTTTAATATTTTGATGAAATTAATTAATATCTCACCTGTACATTCTCCCTCGCTGCACTTTCCCTCAAATCTACCATTTGAAAATGAGCATTCAATATGGAAATCAAATACGGAATGGTATTCTGATCTCGACACAGTGTTTCCTTATTCGGTCGACAATCCGAGCACATATTCTGCAATATGTCCATGCAGCATTGAATCAGTGACAGTTTGGAAGCTCCAAAGAGACGAACTACGGCATGGAGAACTTGTGGTTGATTGGAACGAAGAGCATGAGAAAGATTTCGAAGGACGTCGAGGGAGTGTTCGACGAGGCGAGGAGAGGCAGAGGACAGGTTGTTAGCAACTGCGTAGTGAGCGTTGAAGCGTACAAGTTCCTCGGCGTGCTGAAAATAATAGCTCTTTTTGTAATACTATAAGAGCGAGTTTTTTTTATGAGGGATTCCTATAGTTTCTAACTATTAAATTTAATTTTCCTGATGTTTATAAACTTAGAAAAGTCAAAAGATTTGTAGGGATTACTGAATGATGTGTTTTTTTTTCACATCCTTACCATTGTAAGTTTATTCAATAGTTTTGTCGTTCCAAAGAGTAGTCCCTCATAATTGTAATTCCTCAAAATTTCGACGAGTTTTTGCGGCCCATTTATTTCAAAGAAAAATCTCTAAAAATCAAATAATATGTTGAAACATGACAATACCGTTTGCTCTTGATTCTTCGTACAGAGAATATTAATCGTCTGAACGATAATGGCTAACAATTTTTCGCTTTTTTCATGGTATAATCGGAAGGTTAAAGCTTCTAGAGCACGACAATCACACGCATATTTGACATTTTGAACTGCCTCCTTTGCATTTTCTTTACTGGGGGAGAGGAGAGTATGAAGGAGAGGAACAGCCCAATTGAGGTAAGGTGAATCAGGGTGTCTGAAAGTGGAAAATTAAAGAAGGACAATCGATCTGATTACACGAGGAAGCGTCACCCCCAGATGAATATATCCGTTATCAGGCACAGTAAAACCTTGGCAAACACAATACAACAAGATTTCTTCTGTTATATTTTAATAACCATCTATCTTTTTCCAACAGGAATTTTCTAATTTGTGAACAAAGGCAACTAATTTTATTGATATTGGGAAAAAGTTACTAAAAAATTAAGTTTCTCATTAATCATTTTACTCAAGAAACAAGGTTTTTCATATAAAACTTTGTACGAAATTCCTTTTCAAGGAGTTTTTTTTAAATATATCCATAATATTTGGCTGCGATTCGATTAAATAATAGCGCCAAACAGGTAGTGATACAGTCATAACGAGATCATAAAACTGATGAATCGTCCATATCTCCCCGAAAACTGCGCTTCGCTGGTCAACTTGTATTACAAAAATGTTCTCTTGGTGTTGGAATTATTTTAATCATGCAGAAGTTTAACCTCAATTTGACAGAGTATTGGCTCTAAAAACTGAATCTTGACTTACCCTATGAAATCAATCAGCTTCCTAACCATCAATCCATTCAACTGATGATTCGCATAGAAAACCAACCGGGTTCCTTCATTTCTCGATGAAATGTGAAACAAAGCTCCCAAAGCATTGCGAATGAGACTCTAAACACATGAAATATATATATATATATATTTATAAAATCCTACCGGCTGGTTCTCTCTCCTCTGTAGCAATTCCACAATGGCTATTACATGCTCCGACTGATGGATCGTCGGCTTGGAAAAGTTCATATCCGCATCTTTTTTTGCTATATTCCTCAGAAAACCCAAAGCTCTTGAGGCAACCTTCTCATCTTCATCTTTTGTCAGCTCGATAAGAGGTGGAATTCCAGCGGAGGCTGCTTCAGGTTCAGCGGCATCGAAGGAGAGATTGATTTTTTCGAATTTTTGTCGTTGCTAAACAGATTCATGTGTGAGATAACGTTTACGCGGAATCGGTAATATTTTTATATCTTCTTATATTTAGATTCTACACAACATTTTCTATAATTTCGCGTATATAACTTAAAACTTAGTAACTATAATTAAAGTTTTATATTTGTATTTTTTAAATACTAAAATCTGAATATACCAACCCAACCCTGAATATTGATGTTCGTAGCATAAAAACCAACCAGTTCAGTCAATTCCTCTGTCCCCGCCATGGAAACCACAGACATTCTTGAACTCCCGGGCATCGACATCATACTCTGCGCTGCGGATGGCTGAAGAGATTGGACTCCACTGTCAAATGGACGTTGCCAATCCGCCACACGAAAATGAGATTCAGTTTGAATGGTAAGTCTAAAACAATTTTTTCATGGATTTATCGTGAACCAACTGGTTTGTATATCCCGGCCGTTGATGGAAATGTGGAGGCTGCATCTCGTGGTATTGAGGCTGCGGCTGAGGTGAGTCGATGTAGCTCATCCCAGGCGGCGAGTTGATCACCTCATTGGGATCCATGGAGAACCTGAAAACGATGGAATGTTGAGAAGAAAAGTTGAAGGACGAAGAAGAAAGAAGGAGAGTGAGATTTATAGCAGCATTTATAGCTGGATAGAAATCAGTCACGAAAAATGGCTAGAATACGGTAGATGGTGGAAAACTTGAAAGATTTAGGGGCAAAAAGATGGGGAGAAAATAATTAACGGTCTATCCTTGTAATAATTCTGACTTTAAATTCGAGAGAAAGCTATTGTTTTGGTGCACTTACGAATATCATCAATCATCAAAGAATTATGGAATTTTAGCTATAATAATAATAATATTATTTATATATATATATTTTTAAAAGAACAAATTAATGTATTTCCCATCTGAAAATTAGAAAAAATGAAGTTTGATAGTTGAGAAAGCGGTTAAATTTCGCTTCGGATAGTGAGAGAAATATGCGCGTTAAATACGTTTCTCCAGGATTTTCTAATAGTTACAAAGTCTATCTTCGTACTTTGTAAAATAATGTATACTATTAAAAAACTTTGAGAAAAATTTGTACAATCCTGTTTGCCTGGTAAAACTTTCTTCCCACGAGCTTCTTCCTTTAATGATGAGTTTCCCAAAACGATTTACAATCTGCGGAAATGAGAAACGGAAATGGTAGACTTTATAATCAGTTGGAATGCGGATGATGGAGGCAGTAATGTGCTCAGCTGTGATGTAAACAGTCTTTAGAGTAATGTCAAAAATGACCGAAGCTGGCAATTTTTTTTACCAATAGATCATATTGAGGCAAATTTTTGCATTTTGATAAATAGAGTACTTTCAATTTGCCTAAAGAATTTATCTAGATTAGGGTAAGAGACTACAATTGAAAAAGAACATCTCTCGCTGCTAATCGAGTCCAGAGAAAGATCTCACGTATGATGAAGGATGATTCGCGTTCTCCGAGGAGTCTTTCGTAGGCTTTTACGACGCGAGAAATAGTCATATATTGATAAAGTATGTAAAGTATTTTACAGTTTGAGGAGTCATTAGAATAATTAATACTAGGGAGAAAAGGAAAGAGGAGAGAGGACCCCTCCCTAATCTCTTTCGCTGGGTGGAGAAGTTTCAAAAGGCTTATAGTCGTTATCAGTTTAATGAAAAACGAGACTAAGCGTGTGTTATAGAGTGTAAAACGAACACAACGAAATCGATCAAGAGCCAGCTGACTTTAAGAACAAGTGGAAAAGGAGTACAAAAAAGAAAGAGGCTTGTTATGAATTATAAAAAGTCAAAGCATTGTTATTCGCCCAAAGAGAGCATAAAACTCAAGGAAATCTTCTACAAACTATTTACAAAGAAGCAAAAATTGTTGTCATCCTCTGAAATCGACACATTAGGCTACTGGAGTATTGTATTATACCATTATACTAAAACGCCTACTTAAGAACCAAAAAAATTTCATAATAATTGCCTCTTGTTATTCAAAAATTGATCCTAGATTTAACAAAACTGTTTTTCAATCTATCGCACTTCCGGTAGAAAAATAGTCATTTTGTCTCCTATATTGGTCTACCGGACAGTTGGCGGCCTACCTGTTCGGGTACATGTCGGGAAAGGTGTCAAATGGAAAGACAACAGGGTCTGTGACGTCTTATCTCTCTTCGTCGATCGATCGAGGGACAAAAGCGAGAAAATTTATAGTTGTAAAACAATAAAATTCAAGACTATTCTTCTTTAAAAATGAAGAAGCGAAAATATTGGAAAAATTATAAAAAAAGGCTATATTTCCTCGGGACACAGAGGTGTTAAACGAGTTGAACAACAAATGAAAAAAGTCATTATGTGATCTATAGAAAGGAGATGATTGACTAAAGACAATAAAATTTGCTCGCATTGTCTAAAGGGAGCGTATCACAAGGTGATAAATGGCCATCGGTTGGCGCCTGCAATTTTTAGCGGAAGTAGAGGGGCTAGCAAACCGACGAAGAGAAAAAAAATGATTTTAAAAAAGCAAAAAACTTTAACACCTGGACGTAGTATTTAGTTCGACAGTTACTATATCATAATGTTTTGCGCCTTGAGAGCTATTCTACTAGAAAACATTTAAAACCTCACCTACCCTTCAACGATAATGCAATATCGCTCGAAGAGGTCATAAATAACTGGGAGGTCAGACGGCTGTCTCTCTGGTTTATTCCTTCGTCTTCCGGAAGATTTGTAAAGTCGTTGAGGTGGCCGTTCGCATATGCGAAGAGCCCGACGGGGCAGATAAATGGTCCCCAAACGATGGGTCGACGTATCTATTGCTACCAGATTGTGAAAATGAACGAATGATTCATGAGGATATTGGGGAGGATAGACTGGACAAGCTGCGCTGTTTTTTTTAAAGACGGACGAAAGGGTTAGAGGGAGTACCTATCAATCTTGGGAGAAGCTGAACACAGCCGGGAGAAGAAAAACGATTTTTTAAGACAACTGAAAATATATAGGAAAAGAAACCTTTATGGGGAAAACCTGAAAATGTAAGCACTTTTTGGAAAATCTAAAGATCTAAGTGATGGTAACTGGTCCTAAAAAAAATGAAAAAGGACAGTGGTACTCAAGTGACCGTCATGCTGACTGTTGTGCCCTTCTTGGTAGAAAGGTCACAGTCTACTAAAAATGCCAACAACCCAGCGGACCCTCAATCTTCTCCTACTCCGTTCGTAGCTAATTCCCCTTGGGCGCTTTGGCGGTGGAGCGAGGCGCGCATTTGACAAACGACTGCGCGGAGAATCGACATCGAAATATCGTCTCTAAAGAGGACATTTATCAGCTAAGGGCTCGAAAAGAGCAGAGAAGAGGGGAATGGTTGTACCCGTCACGAATTCGAATCGAAAGATGACGATCGAGGAACAAAAGGTGAGTGTTCGGGGTGAATAATCAAGCGAGAGACGAAGCCGTTGAGAGAACCGGGCACGCGTCGCCCGGGTAGTTTATCAGTGGTCGAGGAAGGGATCATGCTGTGAGAAGGACGAACAAGAAGAAGAAATATGGCCGAACTGGTGGGGCGAAGAAGTTGAAGAAAAAGGGTGCAGATAAGAGTGCTGAGAGACGTAAGACGTACCGGTTATATTTCCAACAGAAAAGGCAAAGGTTAAAGGTTAAAACGGCTGCGACTGCGCGATTTTCTTGCGAGGTCCATTGTCCATCTATTTTATTCTTTTCGTAAAATAGAAAAAATAGAAAAAATAGATGGATAGTAATTTGAGGTGCAGAAATGATTTCAGCACACTAAAAAACTATAAAAGTAGCAAAAAATTTAAGAAAAAAGAAGATGCAAGATATGAGAAAATGCGGTGATATACAGGTGCTAGGCGCCTCCACCTCTCAGTAAATTACACAACGATCTGACCTAGAGGCCTACCTCATGCGCGAAAAGGGCATCATACTCTAGCTAAAAATGAGGTATTGGATGGTCCAACGAAATTTTGCTGCAATAAAAGTTCAAAAACAATTAATAAAGCGCCAGCTGTGTATCAGAGATGGATGGAACATTATCGCGGAACAATAACAGGATCGTCAATATTTCTTTCCTACTACATTTTCTGCACAATCTTCTATTATAAAATGTCCAAACTAAAAAAATTTATGGAAACCTCGAAACTGAAAATGAAATGTGCAGTACGCCGCGAAACTTAACCATGTTTCATTGAGAATTTTTTACTGTGATATTGAAATTTTTAGTAGAAGTAACGTCTACTAAAACGTTTCGCTCGTCTATGCTTCTAATATACTGCAGCTAAAAGAGCGGGTGGTCCGAAGAGATTTTACTGCGATAACAGTTCAAAAATATTGAATCAGGCGTGCGTAGGAAAGGATACAATAGGAGTTTCCAAAACTCAAAAATCAAAATTCTCATAGAAGGTCATCAAAATGCAACAGACGAGAGCCTGGGGACTGTTTTGCCAAGGTCCTTCTTTGTCTGACAACGGACCTACCCATCTGGCGGTGACTCTTTCTCCCGCCATCAGGCCTCCTCATCAATATGCTCGCATTAGAACTGTCAGGCCGTCTTTGGCGCCTGCCTGACAGATCTCGGCTGGACCGAAAACAAGGCTATTTTCAAGATTGAAAATGAAAAAAAATCAAGGAAGAAAAATCAGCGACGTGATAAAAACTTTTATTTTCCTTTATTTCTGTTTCAAAATATCTGAATATCTTTAAAAATTTTCAAATCACAAGTATTTTCTACAACAATAAGCATAAAATCAACAACAAATAGCAAGAGAAAGGCAAAAAAATGAAATATAGAAAACTCAAGATTCGAAAGCCTTATTTTAGCGCGGACGTCGACATACGTAATATTGCGTTAACTTCATATCTTGTAGCTGCGTATTACTGACGTTGCATTAGACCAGACCGCTCGAGCTACTGGATAGATGCCCATTCTTTTTGTTATTTTCATGTAGTTTTACCAGTTTATAATTTGGAATACATAAAAAGTAATTTGACAGTTAACACGCCATTAAAACAAAAATTGAATATAATTTTATTCCATCTTTTCTTGTCATTATTGCCACTTCATGAAATTGTTTATTTTTCACTTGTTTTACATTTTTTGTTATATAGCATATTTAGAAGTTAAGGAATATTTTAAAAACAAGAAACTTTAAAAAAGAAAGTTGCTTTTAAGTCGTTTAAAAGACATTTTTTTTCTAGATGCCTCAATTGTCTCTCATTTCGATTTCTATATTTTCTGACAAGTTCCGGCAAACCTGTTACACTTTGAAACATGTTTTGATTCCAGGATAAACCAGTCGCATGGTTGCCTCATCGACGTCGCATAGCTGACGTATGCTATTTTTTCGTTCTCGTCTCCCTTTTTCGCTTTCTTTTCTTTTTAATCGATTCTTTTCAGTGTAAATAATAGTCTCCATGTTTTCTTGGAACTTGGAAAGAATTTCCTATTTATTTTTGAATCTTTTTATTGGTTAGTTGTAAACGTTAAAATTTATTTTTCTATTATTTAGTGTATATACAATGTAATAAACAGGAAGTAGAGAAGCATTTGGAAATGGGCAAGCAATTTCTCGCTAAGGCTCAATTCGCTGATGCCCTTACCCATTACCATGCTGCAATTGAGCTGGATCCGAACAACTATATGAGTCTCTATCGACGAGCGACGACTTATTTGGCAATGGGAAAAAGTAAATCAGCTATTCCCGATTTGGATCGTGTCGTAGAGCTAAAACCAGACTTTACAGCTGTATGTGACATCTTCTTTTTCAACTTATTTATCTTTTCAGGCCCGAGTCCAACGCGCAAACGTTTTATTGAAGCAAGGTAATCTCGACGGTGCCAGTGATGATTTCAATGCTGTGGTATATTTTCTTCTTTGATTTAAGTTTATTTTTTAGTTGTCTGTTGATAGTTCGAATTCTGATGCATCTCAAAAAACCGATTTGATTGCCGATCTTCGGCAATATGTTACTCAAGCGAAAAACTTCTACCAACATAATGACTATCAAAGCTCAGAATATTATCTTAATAAGGCTTTGGAGGTTTTTTTCATTCAATTAGTTTATATTTTTAATTTAGCACATGATATGGGACGGATCGCTTTATAAGATGCGAGCAAAATGTTTGGAAAGCCGAGGCGAAACTCGTAAAGCCATTGCCGATCTACGAACATTGACGAAGCTTGTAGCTGATAGTACAGAAGTCTTTTTCGAAGTGTCAAAGTTATATTATAATATTGGAGACGTTGAAGAATCCCTGACGTAAGTCTACTATTTTATTTTATTTGTTTATTTTAGTCAGATTCGTGAATGTTTGAAATTAAATCCTGATCATAAAGATTGTTTCCCATTCTACAAACGAGTGAAAAAACTGGCGAAAATGCGTGAATCTCTACTGGACAACTCAAAGAATTCGAAATGGATGGAATGTTTGGAAAAGGGTCAACAGATTCTAAAATTCGAAAAGGCCATTCCCGCTATTCAATTTGATGTTTATAAAGTGACTTGTAAATGCAATCGAGAGGTTAAACTGTCTTTTTGTTTTATTTGTTCATTTTAGGCTGGTCATATATCTGAAGCTATTCAAGAATGTACAGAAGTTCTTCAAAATAGCGATCCTAATGATGTTGATGTACTTTGCGATCGTGCTGAAGCATATTTGCTTGATGAGAATTATGATGCGGGTTAGTTACTTACTCATTCAGTTTAATTTCTGTATTTTAGCTATTGAAGATTATAAAAAAGCTGTTGAAACTAATAATGGTAACAATCGAGCTCAAGAAGGGTTGGATAAAGCCCAAAAATTGAAGAAACAAGCAGGAAAACGAGATTATTACAAAATTTTGGGAATAAAGAGGTTCGGTTTTTTTCAACTTTTTTTTAAAGTGATCTTCATTTATAGAAATGCTAGTAAAAGGGAAATTACAAAGGCCTATCGTAAATTAGCACAAAAATGGCATCCTGACAACTTTTCTGATGATGACGAGAAAAAGAAAGCCGAGGCCAAATTCATTGATATTGCTGCAGCTAAAGAAGTCCTTTCTGATGATGGTATGTGAACTTTAAATTTTTGAATACCAGTCTTTTTTGTAGAGAAGAGACGACAGTTTGATCAAGGAATTGATCCTCTTGACCCCGAATCACAACAAGGTGGTGGCGGACATCCTCATTTCCATCACGGTTTTCCGCATGGATTCGGTGGTTTTGGCGGAAATGAAGGACCATTCAGCTTTAAATTCAATTTCTGATCTTGAGGTGGGTATAAAATTTGGTAAGGTAAATTATATCACGTACCCTGTATATCGCATATATTGTATAACGCATACCATTTTTTCTCCCTTTTCGCGTTGTTGAATATTATCTGAATGCGGTCGTTATTTTTTCCTTGTTGCTTTCAGACTAAGCCTCTAGACACACTTTATAACCCAAAAAAACCAGAAAATACCCTGAAAAAAGGAGAAAAAATAGTATATGTTATACAATTACGTGATATACAAATACGTGCAGTACGTGATATACAAATTGTCCAAAGAAAAGAAAATACACTTAGTTTAGTGGGGCGCGTTTACAGACCTGAATGGATGAGCATCCTTCAGCACTACCTAAATTTTTTCGTAGTATTGTGTTTATTGTTCACACATGCTGATTTTTTCGATAGGGAAGTGCGTTTGATAGACAGTGGCATGTTACGACTCTGTGATAAGACTTTGAAATGACGCTTCATTCTAACTGAAAGCGGCTTTTTGATTTTTAGCCTACAACAAAAATTGTACTTCCGACAGCCGTGCTGGCTTGTTTACCCCTTGCGCGCCTCTCTTTTTTGATCACCTGACTCACCGGGGGAAGCATTGATTACTGCGGAGAAAATAGGCAAAGGGGAAAACTCTTCACTGATAATTAGACTTTATATCTCTATATCTCACCTACATCGTTACAGATCGACCGCAATCGATCGTTCTACGGCGCCGGTTATCTACGTGTGTGTGTGTGTCGTGTCGTACTCCTTCATTTTTTTTGTTGTCTATGAGTTCTTCGCGCGTATGCCAAAGCGACAAAATCAATCCTTCATCTTATCTTCGTGCCTTTTTCTCGAGCGGTTCTGTGATATTTGACCTCAATAGGTTATTGTTATTCGTCTTACGATTTTTTTTCTCATTCTCTCGTCTCCTTTTAAATGGGTATTTGTTCTAAAAAGATAAATTTATTTATTTTCTTTTTTTTCTTATATTCTATAATTGATTACACCTTTCCAGATGAGATAGGATGCATTATATAATAGCAGTTGATATTGGAACGACAACAATACGAGCTTGTTTATTTGATAGCAAATGTCAGCTTCAAGCAGTAGGAAAAGAACAGGTTTTAATTCAAGTAACCAGCGATGAACATTATGGTGTTCGCGTTGAAATAGATCCAGATCTTCTTTTTGAACAATTTTTACGTGTTGTTAAAGACGTCTGTGAGTTTTTCCGGTTTCATTTCAAGTCGATTTTAGTAGTAAAAGTGCCTGAAGGCTCTACGATTTCTTTGACATTTTGTTGTCAGAGAAATTCCTTTATGTTATGGAATAAAACAACGGAAATTGCATTGACAAAAATCATTTGTTGGAATGATACGCGATCGGTAAAGGCCTGCGATAATTGGAATAATTCAGCAACCGTAAAAGTGAATTGATCGCTTTTTAAGTAAATGTTCAGGCATTACACGGTGCGGGAGCATTGTTGCATTTTTTCACAAGACAACCACGGTTTATGGCAGCTAAAGCACTCCATTTTCTCTCGGCTATGGTGTCACACAGAGTTATTGTGACAATAGAAGAGGTAAAAAAAAAGAAATACAAATGTAACTTTGATGGCTCCAAAATATATTTCTCTACAATTTGTGGACTTTAATTTAGCGATATTGGAACGACTAATTAAATTTTGGACTCAGGTGGGGGCCATCTGTGTAATAGAAAAACCTAATAAAAAAATTTGCTTTTTTTGTATGATTAGAATTTTTTACTTTCAGTCGAGGGAAATGCAGTCTCTTCTACAGTCTAAACAGCTTGTTTTTGGTTGTTTAGATACATGGTTACTCTACAAATTGAGTTCCGGTCGACATCTTGTAGCTGAGGCGTCAAATTGTTCTGCAACTGGGATGTTTGATCCGTATATTGTAAGTTTTCTACCACAAAAATAAGAAATGTACTTCAGCGTGAATACAACAACACAATACTGAAACTTATCGGCTTTCCCGTGAATATTTTACCGCCAATTGTGGACTCAGCAATGCCCGAAGGAATTGTAACCGTAGATGAGAGATTTTTTGGCAGGGAGATGAAGGTCGTCAGTGTGGCAAGTGGCAAAAATAAAAAAGAATTGTGTTTAGATGGCTGATCAACAAGCTGCCCTCTTTGGATGTGGATGTTGGAGTACAGGTGATATAAAAATATCCCTAGGTACTGGAGCTTTCGTGGATATGAACACGGAAAAAAGCCCTCATGCGTCGATGAATGGTAGGTTGCTATATCAAACAAAAACGGCATGGTTTGGATTAGCTAACGCGACTTTCTGATCAGCGTTCTACAAAAACAATGTTTTCTTATGATTTGCTCATCCGCATATCCATCCTTTATTTTTTTTATAAATATTTTTTGGCCAGACTTAAACAGAAAAAAAAGAAACATAAAAAGTAAAAATGTTCGCACCAATGTTCAGATTCTTCACACTAGTTCCTATTTTGCATATAAATACTCATTGTAGGCCTTTATCCGCTTGTCGGCTGGCGAATAAAAGGAAAAGATACATTCATCGCTGAAGGGAATGACAATAACACAGCAACTTTGCTGCAGTGGGCACAAAGTATTGGTAAACTAACATTAAGCCTTTCAAAAAGTTTACTGCAGGGCTCTTCGAATCCATCGAGTCGACTAGTACAACAGCTACCGAAGCTGGCGATACGCTCGGAGTTGTTTTTATTCCAGCTTTTAATGGTCTTCAAACTCCAATAAATGATGGAAGCGCTTGCTCAGGATTTCTAGGGTTGAAACCGGATACTACGAAAGAACAGATGTGAGTAAAGAGAAAAGCAAGAAATGTTCAGGGTTCGAGCAATACTACAATCCATCGCATTCAGAGTAAATCAAATAGTGGAAACAATGAAGAATGAAATAAATATAAAAGAGATTCCGCGGATACGGTGAGTAACAAGATTTTTTGCAGAAAATTTCGGCTAAAAAATGGCTATTTTGTTTCATTAAAAGACTATTTCTTGATGTAAATGGTAAATGAACTACTCTACACGAAAACATTTGTAACAGTACGTACAGAACTAGATATTGCAAGAAAAAGTAGTTATATCTATGTCTTTGTTTTTTTTTGTCATTTCTAATAGCATTTTTCTTGCAAAAATCTAACATATACAAACAAAAAACTATTCATTTACATTAAAAAAATAAAGGCTCCTTGAATGAATTCCTTTTCAGAATCTGCGGTGGTGTTTCCTCTAACGAATTCGTCTGCCAAACCATTACTGATCTCCTTGGAATACCTATCGAACGTGTGATGGATGCCAGTAATTCTGGCTGTCGAGGGACAGCTCTTCTCGCCGGTCTTTCTCTTGGTCTATGGACTCAAGACGATCTTTCAAATTTGGTTCAAGTCGAGCGGACCTTTATGCCTTCTCCTGATGCGGCTGGCCCCTTAAAACGGACCTATTTTCTCTGGCTCAAAGCACTATCACGTTGTCAAAGATTTTATGAAAGATAGTAAAAAGAATGAACATTGCACGGATAGTGATAATTAGGGGGAAAATCTCAAGGTGACGGGGGGCTCATAAACACTAAAAAGAGTCAAGAGCCTTCCGTCCTCCGTGGTCCCTCTATTTATACCCGACCTTCTCTCTCTGATGGTCTCTTCTCTATCGGATGATGATAAGGCACAAACAACTAGGACATATTATGTGGATAGCGACGATGATAAGAAGGGGAGAAAATTCACACCAAGGCTTGATGACAATGAATTTCGGTTTCAATCGAGGTTTAAAATTTTGAATATAACATGAAAAAAATGCAAATACCAACTGATACCGAAATTCGATAACACCCAGCCCTGAATAACACCTGTTAAGAGGTAAGGATAATGATAAAGCCCGACGGAAAGAAGACATAATACTGGACAAAGTTAAGCTCATGAGGCATCTTAAAAGTTGGAAAAGTGACTAGGCGACGGTAAGAGTTGGAGAGGAAGAATCACTAGGAGTAGGAGAGTTACTGATGGGAGAAGTTGAAGCAGCTGGTTTTCGTTGGGCATCCGTCTCACGACTGTGAGTCTCCTTATGGGTGAGAAGGGTTCTCTGTTGACAGAAGCCTTTGCCACAGGTTCCACACTGAAAATAAGATATGTTAATAAAGTCTTTTGAAAAAAAAGTTTGTGTTTTTTTTTGCTAGAGTTTACTTTTTAATAAAAATGTTTAAATATTCAAAGTATTTAATGTTATTTTCACTGCACTTTCCACACCATCCTTTTCTTTTTTCCAAAATTTTTTTTACCTTTTAGCCATATCTAAAAAATAAAAATTACCTTATATGGTTTCTCCTTTGAATGAATGAATCGATGATCCCTTAGATGATCCTGTCGTCGGAACTTCTTCTGACAAATGTCACACTCATATGGTCTTTCATCCGTATGCGTTCTCTCATGGATCAGCAGATTATAACTCTTTGTAAAGTGTCGATTACAATGACGACAGATGAACTCTTTTTTCGGCCGGGTAGAACGACCTGGACAGCGATTGCGACCGGGGAGCATGAACCTTGAAAAATATTAATCTATTTAATTTGAAAACAAACCAGGGTGGTTGATAAGGTGTTCCTGGAGCAGCTGTGGGCATAAGAAGAGCACCACGGCTGGGGGTAGTTGCTTCGAATTTAATGGCTTTGACTTTTTCTTCTTGCTCTATGGATTGAGCGAGGTGAGCAAAGTCGAATTTGGCTTCATTTGGAGGAGAGGTAGAACCACCTTCAGATTCGGGACTAGACATCATCTGGAAGTAATAGATAAGCTGTCATGTGTGAATTTAGGCGCCGCAGCGGTGGTCGGAGACAAGCATTTTCCCGCCATACCGTTTCGATCAGCGGTAATTTATTATCTTATTCAAGTCCTAAAGTATGATTCTGAGGATACTTGTTTCTTTGAAAATTGCTTCTATGTTGCCTTGCTTTTCATACAAGTTCTGTAATCATTTTGCCTAATTTTGCCCTTCAATGTGTTTGAAAACTCACCACATTCATATGCATTTGTTGCATTAACATTTGTTGGAGACACTGCTGATAAAACTTGAATACTTGCTCAGGAGTCTGCATTGTGAACGTCGTCTGAGGAAAGATACTCGCCACTGGTGGACTGGGTTTCATAAAAGCGGAGAACATCTGAAAGAATAATTTGAACCGGTGAGAGGCGGGTATGAATCAGAGAGGAGCGCCGGCGGAGGTAAAACAGAGGCCAAATGAATTGGGGGGCAGGGAGCAGTGTGACTATTTGAATTTGTTACCGTACTGGGGAAGAGTTCTCTTCACAGAACATTAACGAGAAATATGAGTAATTAGAATTGAAAGTACAAAGGAGAAGACACCGGACCGAGTGATTGTAACCGAAGTTTATGGCCAGGCTCTCTCGGGACAATGAATTTGGAGGCGGAAATAGGACTGTCTCTCCGTAGGTTGAAAGAGTTGCGTAATGGAGGAGGATGGGGGTGGAGCGTGGCGCACTAATTTTTTATAATTTTTAGAAAATCGATCTTGATTATTTTTTAAACAGGAATACTGGAAATTAAAAATCAAGGAAATTACTAGGATTTGACATTAAATTTAACTCAACTAATTGCTAGTTCGAGATGAATGCTAAACCAAACCACATCTGATATGCTTTTATAAATTGTTGCGTACGAGAAAATCACTTTTTTAAGAGATACTAAATTTCAAAAGACTATGGCCGACTGTAAACATAATGGTTCGAAGTGGGGCCTTTTTGTTGCCAGACAGGATTTTTGCTTGTTTTTTAGGCTCGATTATAGAACAACCCAGGGCTAGAAAGAACGTGACTGGAATCTTTGTGGTTCTGTGACAGGCGAAAAAAACTTTACAAAATTTTGAATAACTAAATGTATAAATAGCAAATCATAAAAACAACCCTAAATCTCTTGTATCTGACGGAACTATCATGCTCTTCCACGACTAAAGTAGAAAAGCTAAGCGCCTGCTATCATAAGCCGAAGGTGCTTAGAACGTCTTGTGCTTCTCCAAAGTTTATCCTACCCTCAAAAAATCGAGCAAATGTTAAAAAAAAGTGAGCAGGAGACCTACAGTACCAGGCTGATACGAAGCTGTGAAAATCCCTGGTCGTAAAATACGAATAGAAGCGAGAGACTGCCTCGTCCACCGTCGCCTCTTATCAGGAACAGAAGTGACACCGGAGGCAGTTTCTCCATTGCGCCCGCTCCGCCGCGCTATCAATCACACGACTCTTAAGGACTACCGTAGTTAAGACGAAATTTCTACATATTGATTGACTGGAAAGAGGAAGGAAAGACGATAATGAAATCGGTGAAATGAGTCACATATATGGGAAACCGACCAGATGATTTGTCTCTTTTCACTCTCGAGACTGACAAGAAAGAGAATGAGCTACAGTACCGTTAAGTGCCGACGGCGACGCCAGGTGAATGGCTCTGGGAACGTCCTGGTCCTTTGAATCCTAGGAGAGAGCGAAGATTAATTTTAGAGCGGGCTAGAAAATGTAAAGAAGAATCTTACTAGGAAAGGACCACCGACTTTTTTACTAAACAAATCAATGTAGAGAAAATATAATGAGAATATATAAAAATAAAGTGAACTCTTTTCAACAAATTAGATGGTTTATCATTTTTAGAAATTTTTGAATTTCAACAATCTAGTTTGTATTATTATTGAAGTCTGTATATGAATTCCCAAAATTTGATGGCAATGTGGACTCTCAAGAGTTATATCAAATGTGAATCAATTGAAATGTTTCTAACAAAGATTTTTTTGTCAGTTAAGTTAGAGACGAAACGAAAAAACGATTCCATAAGTTAGAAATTCGATTGTCTTTGGACAATGAATTAATCAAAGTATTCAAAGAATACAAAAATCAAATCGTGACAGTTAGTCTTTCTGACTATCCTTTCTTAGTCAGGAAGTCTCGTCAGAGTCGTTTGAAGTGCCCTCTCTCCCGTTCCTGTCCTACCGTAACCCAAGGTGCTAATCGGCTGCCGCTGTTTGCCCACAACGTGGCGGGTGAGAGAGAGAAGGCAAGGAGAAGCTTGAGAGAGCGAAGGCGTCAAGTCCGCATTTAAAATCTTTTATGTACTGTAAAGAGAAAAGCTCGAGAGTAAGGACCCTGCCTGGAGCTATAAAAGGGGCCTCTAATGGTTCGTCGGCTAGCTTTGACGGTGCGGTGATAAGAAGAAAACAGTGAAGTAATAAAATTTTGAGAGCTTCTGTTAAAGGTGCCGCTAGCTGAGTATGTAACCGGGGGAACTAGAGATTAGGAACTTTCGTAACAAGATCATTCAGAGTTCAAGTTGAAATTTTGCCTAATCGAGCAGTCACTTATGAACAGTCAAGATTTTTTGTCTAACCTAAACCGGCTGGCGATCTTTTCTTCCTACCTATTCGGTTTCAATGGTCAGTTTCGATGGTTGAATAATTAATCAAAGACCATTAAAACCACAACCGAAAAGTTTTTTGACCCAGGAAAGAAGGAAGGGAGGTAAGGACCTGACATAAAACGGCAGCTGAATGGGGACTTCGCCTCTTATGTATCGAAGAGCCATAAAAGGCTGGCACCGTTTTGGAATTCTCTCTCACACACACAGAGGACGAGGAGGAGATAGAGAAGGAGGAAGACGGCTGCCTGTGTGCTCCCGGCTCAGCCACCTATATAGCTCCGCCCCCTCTTCGCCCCTGCCTCCCTTTGGTCTACGGTAATAGGGGCAAATAGAGTGTCACCTTTTAGGCAAAAATGATGGAGAAAAAAATGAAGGTCAGATGATTTATACCCAGCCGACAAAAAAAGATGAGGGGGATCAAATTACATGCACAATATGGTGGAATAGTGGCTGTAAATCCAGCGGGGCGCCACCCGGAAGATTATAAACTCTGCCTTTTAGCGGTATAATGCATGAAGAATAGACAAGAAAGCTGTTGGAGCTAGTAAAAAAAATTAAAGCTATATTGATTCATAAAAAAGTATCATTTCCCGCCTCGGCAAAAAAGTAAAATAAAAAATTTTTATAAATAGAATTGGTTTACGCGAAAAGCCCCTGTAGAATTGCGTACAGCGTACTGCGCAATCAGCTGGATAATACCATTTGTTTTTCTTTTGTATCAGATAGGGCAAGAAAGGATCCCTATCAGCTGCCTCGCTGCAAAAAGGAGGAGAAGTGACCCGGTTGGAGGAGGGATTATAGACCCCTGATATGAACTGATGATTCAACTCTTTACTTCCGTCACCTGTGACTTCGACTTTGCCCAGCTCTTAGACACATAATCCGGTGCCTTCTAAGTCAAGGTGCTCCACCCTTGGGACTACCACATGTGGTTCACAGCGGGAGGTTTGAATCGCCCGACAAAGAGGATAGCCGAGACTAGGGGCTTGGATAGACAGTAAATATATAAACAATTGCCTAACCGAAGAGACTAAATGGATATATTACGTGGAAGTAATAATAAGATGATAATGAGGATTAGTTGGAAGGATAGCAAAGTAAACAAAAAATGAATGAGAACACGGGAGCAGCTACAGAAGCAGGAGAACAATAGAAGAACAAAGCGCTTTTGATTCATGGTGCCACGAATTTTTCGAGACAAAAATGGTTGTCATTTTGTAATTTTTGTAGAATTATTGTCTGTTTTCGGTTTTGACACAAAAATTGGAAGCTATGGATATTACGAAATGAAAGTAGGAAAAAGAATGTAGACAAGTCGGAAATTGATGAATGCATTGGGAAATAATAAAGCTCACCCAACAGTGTATGATAAGGCGAAGCTTTAGGAAAGAGCTAATTTTTTTTTCTTTATTTTAGATTCTACACAAATTGTCTCATCTTTTAGAATATAAAACACAGATTAAAATTTTTCTCAGTGATTATTTATTTTTTAACGTTTTATTGAAAATTGTATAGAATCTAATTATAATACAAGAAAAAAGTATTAGCGATTCCGTAAGCATTCCCCCTCATCTCTGATAGATAACCATAACCCTCTACCAGCCTCCCTGACTCCAAACAGTCAGACAACCGGTCAGTCTAGCGAGTCAGATTGCGATATAGGGTGCCGTTAAGTCTAAACAGAGCTGTATGCGAAGGAGCGAGGATTTTATGATCTTCCGGTCAAATACCGGGCACATTTGGTGTGAAGAGACAAAGAAAAGAATACAGTCACCTGACTAAATGGATTGAACTAAGAATTTAAAAGTAAACTGATGGTCTAAGGTGGTCTAATGAGTTAAGGAGAAAGGATTTCCTCGTAACACAATACCCTAACCTTAACGGAAATTTCTCTAACTCACAAAGGCATTTAATCGGCTAATAGATTGATCGACGATTTATAAAAACATCGTGCCCTTCATCAGTATTCGTCTGTAGATTAAAAGCAGTTCCTTGTTTACCCTGCTTGCCTGTCTACCACCTTTTCTGGAACTCAGCCAACTCTTTTCGCAGCAGGTGTCACTTAACTCAAAATCACTAACATAGAGTTCTTAAATCCCCTAATCCGCAGCTGGCCTCGTTTCGACTCATTCCCAGATCTTGGGTTCGTGTTCGGTGACATGGTGGTCTCGTATTGTTCCCTCACACCTGTCCCATCTGTGTCTTTCTCGTGATCGGGGTTAGGGAAGAAGGGCAGAATAGCTGTCAGGAGAAGAGAATTGAGACAATAGGCAGCCGACTAGCAGGAGAGTGGCGGCTCCTTTTGAGCTGCTAGTATTGTTTCTCTCACAAACCTACGGTATCCGGTTGAAACAAATCGAAAGTTGTTATTTTAGTGGGCTATGAAAGTTAAGAAGGGTGCGCTACAGTAGTTTCTATATCGATCACTGGAGACTCTTTTCTGTTATCTCGTGCTAAGCTTCTTGTGTGTTTGACGATAGAATTTACCCAGGGCGCATCAAACCAGATTGAGGAGAGGACAATGGAGAGGATCCTTCTATGACTACGGTAAACTAGAGCGACTAAGGGAAGTCGCAAAAAAAGGAATGAATCATGACCTTCCCGCAGGCGAAAGGACACAGAGCGAGAACATCAAAGGTGCTATTGTTTTCAGGAGGGAAGCAATATGGAGGCGGCTGAGGGCAAAAGGCTTGGTATCAGTGATGTGCAACCAAAAAACATCAAACATTCTTGTATGGTGTAAAAACCATTTTGATTATTATGCATTTTATTTTTTTCTTAGATAAATCATGTCCAAATTTATCAGAGAAATATAAAGAAATTTTTAACTTAACCAAGATTCTATTTTAGAAAATTATATTTAAAATAATATTTTAGCACATTATCCTCGGGGTTAAACTACATATAACACAAGGCATTCATAATAATTGAACAAAATCCTCTAATGAAGTGTAAAGAAAGAGAAGAGAGGATGAGGTAATATATATATATATCGGAGCTGGTAGAGTCTAGAGCTGTAAAAAAAAGCCAAAGATCTAGGAGCACAGTAGGAAGATATAAAGGGATATACGCCTTGACAAGTCCTTTAGCTGCTGCCCGGGCGCAGCTGAATTTATAACGTTTTTTAATGGGGGCTCCGAAATATCTGACCGTATATCGCCGTGGCGAGCATATTTCCGAAAACCGTTTTGTTCGCCTAATTCGAAAATTACCCTTTTCACTTTATTATGCTGTACTTATCCATCTCTTCTATTTACAAAATGATGCCGGCTATAAAATCGAAGAAGTGTCGTCTCTACCGATGAGGTGGTCAATCATAAAAGATAGGCGACATCGTAGCCAAAGGACTTGAGTCATAAGGTAGTGGGGCCCCCTCCTTGTGCTTCTCTCTACCGTAGCGGGGTCTTGTTTGGGCAGATCAAAGCAAACCGCCGCGTCTTATGGCCAATAAGAATCTGATTATCAACGCCTTCCGGTGTGCCAAAGAGGACCACTGATCGTGGGAAAAGTATAAGAAAAGGGGGGAGCGAAAAGAAGCCAGGAACTCAGCTACCTTAGGCTTAGGCTTGAGGAAGCTGAGATATATAGAGAAACAACTATTTACGAGTTCCTTAGTAAAACATATCACAAAAGTTAATAAATTAGCAATTTTTCTATACATTACATGCTTTTCATTACATGCTGCAAGTTATACTGAGGCTAAGCAAGAAATAAGAAAAGAAGAAGGAGTAGGATATTATGAATACTACAATAGCACACTTGCGCAAGATAAATGGTCCCGACGAATATCCAGCACAGGTGTGAATTAGGCTAATGTAAATAGTTTGCGGATCGAAGTCTATCTCAATCCGATAGACACACGCCCAACACATACAGTAGGTGGTCTTTGGCGGCGTCGAGGGTGATTCGCGCATAACTGGGGACTCCTTTTAAGTCATATTGTTTCGAGAAATGACTTTGTGCAATAGTAGAACCAAATATATATAGAAAAATTTAAATAGTAATTTTTTTTTGAGACTGACTGAAATTTTCAGTTAAATTTTTAACAAAAAATTATTTTCTCATGATGCAAATGTTGGAAAATTTTCATGGAAATGTTGGTTGACAAATTTTTAACATTATTTTTAAAGCCAAAAAAAAAATCTTTAAGATATGTTTTTTTCCAGAGAAGTTAATGGGTAAAAAAACTGTTAGCTACCTCAAGGGAATGAAAATAAACAACCTGCTGATAAGCCGTCTCTCTACTCTCTACTGAATGCGTCTAGTCATGCGGCTTTGAAATTTTTATAACCATCAGCTAGTCATTCCGGGTGGGCTCCTCTTTCTTTCCCATTGAATCATCTCGTCGGGAGATGAAAGAAACGACATAGATCAGCGATTACGTAAATTTCTCGTCCGGAAGTTGTCCCTATTACCGTATTTTGGTGAATGGATGTCCTGGCTAATGTTTTACGAGGAGAGAACGGATTAATAATAGCGACAGCTATTTCATCTCCCCTGCTTGATTACCGTAATCAAACGAGACATTTATAGCCGAGTTGACCCCTTTTCTGGTCGGGGTGCTGTTTACGAACAAAGCGAGGGAGAGAAATGGATACTTCTCACCTCAATCTGGATTAGTTACAGGTGTTCCCACCCCAAAAAAGACACCGCTCTCTTAACAGTTCGAGTGTCAACAAGTCCCGACAGGCCGCCGTTGCGCAAATGAATGGCCTGAGATGAACTCACGAGAGGAGCATAGACGCAATATGTGGGGACAATGAGAGCTATTGGCAGCTACAGATTCCGCATATTTTATTCCTTACAATTATTGCAATTAAGTATGAAAGTTTACAGCTATTCAGCAAATTTAAGAAGTTGAAATCAACTGGAAAGCTTGTTAATTAAAAAATTTATTTTCAGAACCTGGTCTTTAATTTGTTTATAAAGTCTTTTATTTTCACCATAGACAAACGGTTTACAAAATAAATGAGCATCTTATTTTGAAGGTTCTTTTTTTCATAATTTTTTAATTTTTATAAGATTTTAAAAAGTTCTTTTCGGTTTTCTTAATATACTTTTAGCCAGAAAACGCTGAAATTTGAATTCTTCAGTGGCAAAAAAATTAAAGATTTCAAAATACTGCATAAATGTTTAACTATAAATTTTTACATGAGAGTTATTAACGCCATTAGATAATCCATTTAACTAAGCTAAAATTTCGTGTAGGAAATTAAAAACTTTTAACAGCAACCAAAACAAGGATAAACATTTAATTTGCCGGTGCCTTCTGTTTTAGTAGCAGTTCTTACAGCATAGAAAATACTCATTGTTAAATAGATTTCATGGTGTATTTGCTTTTTACACTTTCCAGAATCTTCTCCCAAAAATTCTTTCAAATTCCGATTACGGTATTCGTAGTCAAAGAATAGTATCATGATGTTAGCACAACTCCTCACGTCTGCTAAACTGTCGTCTAATGCCAGCTTGACCCGTCGGATTGTCGCCTTTGCTGTCCAAACATAGCCATGCAGAGTATCGCGTAGGTAAGCAGCGCGGCTTCTTTTAACCTTACAGGATTAGACAACATAAACTGTGACAGTCCGCTAAAAAGCCGCCGGCTGGTGAGATGACTTTGTTTTGTTTTCTGCCTCCACACCCTGATATTAGGGGCAAAGATGGTCGTTACGACGCAAGGTGTTGACGAAGAGGGGGGTATTAGTCTCTTATCATGAGGATTAACTAGAGCTACTGTGATAGGGAGGAGAGGCAACACTAAAACGACCCCGTGGGGTTAAAAATGGCAAAGAAAGATAAGAGAATAGAGAAAGAAAAGGAAAATTAAATCAATTGACTCCATCATAGCTTATTTTCTAGAAAAGATAAGTTGAGATCACAAAGTACCTAGTTTACTCTTAAAATTTTAGTTCTTTAGGTACTTCCCTGAACAGGAAATCAGTCGTATACTTTGAACTAGCTTACTTAGGGAAGTTTTTTTTCGGCAAAAAAGACTTGGCAGCTAAAATTTTGGAGATGAACTGGGCATATCATCAAGTATTTTAAAGATTTGTTTGGAATTTTAGGATGGAACATTCGACGTCAATATTGAAAAATTGTGAAGAATTAATTCTATTAAATTAACGATTCCGCGAAAACATTCCGCTCGTCTCTGTTGAATATTCCTCAAAATGAGAATAAAAGAGTTGAATCCCAATAAAATATAGTGTTAGTTCGGTGTTTATAAATCAAGGATTGCGTAAACAAAAAAGATGACCACAATTGATGCTTATGTTAACAAATTTTTCGATATTTTTTAAACATCAATTATCTAAAAACATTCATCAATTCACAAGAAATAAAAAAAAAGAAGGTTTGAAAAAAAATCATTCAAGCTTCAAGATAGGAACTAGCCTCAGTTTTGAATAATGGTATAAAAACTAACCGAAGAAAAAGGTTCTTCTTCCGTCATTTCATTGGGCAGTTGGCTCACTTCGACGATCATATAGTTCGACGAATTGTTTCGTGGTTCACTCTACAACTGGAAGATCTGAAAACTACATTATATCTATCAACAACTATAAGAACACAATTAAAAAAAGATTCGGTATCCACTTCTGGAAAACTACTGATTGATCAAGAAAGTAGAAATAGCCTACTGTAAAACACGGCTACCATGATGGAAATGAGCATCTAATCTCATTTTTACTAAATTTGCTAGAAGGAAGCTAAAAGGATTTTCAGAGGAATAAATCTTTTTTTATCACTTATACTTTAATTTTTGCATAATAAGATAATTTTTTTAATTAGAATAATTTTTCATAATTGATGATTTACCTAAAAAAAAGTAAATTGGATTTAAAATATTTCGCCCAAGAATCTGAGGTCGTTTTTTCTGCAAACGACTTAAACATAGTATTCTCTCACAAGACACCTTGTCTATTTGTCTAGTGAGCCATTCAGTCTCTCTCTCCCTACTATGGCTGCCTCGTAAAAGGCGGCTAGTTGCAAAGCTGTTGCGTCACAAACTCCTATTATTGTTCAGATAAACTGACCCTCACACTGTGGCTTCTGACTAATATATTTCCTCCCCCACGCTTATTCATTGAATACAAAATACAGGCACGTCGATTCGTTTGTTTTGGAGATTGAGAATGGCGATAAGCAGAGAGAGAGAGAGAGAGAGCTAAGTTAGGACAGGGGATTAATTATGATGCGAAGGAAGTGTTCTAAGAAGATTGTCATTGTCAGTACAGTTCCGGATATTTTGACATTATATGAAAATCAAAACTCGAGACTAAGAAACAACGATGGTTATGGTTTTTTTGTCTCTAACCACCTGCATGAGTTAAAATTATTCCTATTGCTTTCCTGTACACAATAAGTGTTCAGAAAGAACAATTTTTTAAATATGTGGATAAGGATAGTAACCCCCCTCTCACCACTTATCTGAAGGGTAATAAGGTCATTTTCTAGTTGGTAAGGGAACCACACAAAGTAATTTTCAAAAAGGAGGTGTGCTTCAACTAAAAATGATCGAAAACGATTAAAGAATGGCAAATATTTTTTTCTTCAGGTATCAGGAAATATGTTAAAAGCTAGAAAATTTTTTGTATATTCAGAATATACCACGAGAAAAAAAGCAAAAATATTAACGATTTGTACGCTTTTAGGATCCAAAACTAATGCCGGCTTAAAAATCTACCCTTTTGAGTTGCTTTCTCATCAAACAGCATCATTTCCTGTTCACACTACAGCATCAAAGTCCTTTATTTAATCGGCTTTTTTAACCTTTAAAATAAAAACCCCTCTAGGAACCAATAATCAGTGACGTCTGGAAGATTATGACTGTATGCTTTGCTACTTGAACTGAATTCAGTAGCCAACTAGGTGATAAGAAAGATCAGGGTTATAATTGTAAAGGTAGGTATCATGACGACTACGGTATATCCGGCAATAAATGAATAGTTAGGTAGGTGCAAGGAGCTTTAATCTTTCTCCTGTCTTATCTAAGGAAAACATTTAGACTAGGAAGGAGGGGCAAGTGGCTTATCGGCTGAGGTCTCTCTACTGGTCGAGTCATGACAAGACATGGGAAATATTAATATTTTGACGCAGGGATGATCATTCTTTATTTCAATGGACTTTTCACTACCTGCTACTCAGCCAGCGGATCAAAAACAAGTGTGTTCTGCTAGTGAAGAGTATGTTTTTCATTTTCATCGTTTTTGGTTTTTGTTTTTCTTCCATAAATCTCTTTCACTTCAAAAACCCTTTTAATTTTTAGCCTTGCTAGTATTACCTGGTTGCAATTATTGATTTACACGCAATTCCTCATCGCAGCTACGATTTCCATCTTTGCTACAGTTGGAGTAGCTATCGGTTGGCCTGTCTCAACTCTCTTTCTCCTTGCTCTTCTACAATTTGTCATCGCTCTACCTGGATGTATTTATAATACACAACAGCAGCCACTCTTTTTGATCATCTACATCGCCCTTCAGCTTGTCACTGGCCTATCGGAACTTATATGGTTCATTGCACATCTGGTCCAAGCTGGCGGATGGCCGTCAGCTGTCGGCCTGGGCATTCTCTTCCCTGTTCAAGTATTTCTTTATCCAATTTTTAACCCAATTTTGTTTATGATATGCTTAATATCTACTGGGACGACGGACACGCGTATCCACCGCAATTGATACCAAATTTTAGATTCTCTCAATCGTTGTGGCAATCTTCTGGCGTGATGTAACTGTCATTCGTCGACCGAAGCAGGATCTTGAGACACATTTAACACATCCAGTGGAAACTACAAGTGTATCAACCTATACGGAAGTTGAAGAAAGTGAGAAGAGATTTCCATCACGCAAAGAATTTAATGAGTCCGAAATTTCGAGTTGTCGATCATCAAGACGTAGTAAAAAGAGTATGAAAAATCCATATGAGGTCAGCTTCCGGACATTTTCGACAAAAAAAACGACGCCGACGACAAAAGTTGCTCCAACAATGATTTCTGGACATAAGAAAATCGAAGAAGTAAAAAAAATGATCGCTGAGTAAGTTTTCTGCTAAGCAAAAATAGGAAATACGGAATTTTGATATTGCCCACTAACCCTTGTTTCAGAATGAATGCCAAGGACGAGAGTCGTCGCAAAAAATCTGGATTGCCGGTAGCAACGATTGCAAGCAATCAATTGACATCAACGATTCCCGAATCGAAGCCTGTCGTTTAAAATGCTTATAATGAAAACTGAATTTTGTTATTCTATTTACATTCTATTCCCGTATATATTCTAAACACAAAGTGATCAACGTGAACAAATGACAACACAAATATCGGTTTTCTGGAAGATATCAGTTATTATGGGAAGCACTTTGTCCCAATGAAGAAGATCCAAACCACAGCCAATTCGAGGCATTACAACGCCATGGATATCTTTGTCTATCATTTGATGCCGCATATCCTGAAAAATGATTTCATGAGAAGGTTGATTAACATAAAAACAGTCAATTTACATGAAAACAAAAAATGATTTTTTGATTGACTGTGGAAAAACTTGAATTTGTGTGTCAATGGTTTCACTTAAAATTTCAATATCCGAATAACAAAAAATGCAAAGGAAGAATGGTCACGATAGGCTGCGTTTCGCGCACTTCAATTTTATATTTTAGACACGTAACAAATTAATTTATACAACAATATTGGTTGCTATGAACTGCTATTAAACAGAAAAGATTGAAATAATAAACTAACTTCAAGGCTGCTTTTGAGCGAGTCGTAAGTCGGTTTGTCTCCATAAACTTTCTTCGTGATGAGATAATAAACTGCGCGTTCTCTATTTAAAATACATGCAGTTCCAGTCTTTTTACCTGAAAAAAAAACATGAATTCATGTAAAAAAGATGATGCTCTTCTACAGCGAACAAATTACGAGTTCATATAAAAAATTATAAAATATACCTGCAGCAACTTGTTTCTTCAACTCTGGAACTCCTTGATAACGTTTTTTGAATTCCACAGCAATGCCTTTACCCATTGCGCAATCTTCACTAATACAGTGTGCCAGTGCAAAATCTTTATAATCCGGCTCATCAGCAATGACGAACATGTCTCCGGTTTTGTGTACAACAGGCATAGAGCTGAAAAGAAAAGAATTAATAAAACTAAAAATAACAGGAATAACAATAACAACAAAATTTCATCGGCATTTTTACGTTACGTTGTAAAAATGACGATGAAAGATCTACTCTAATAAAAAGTTACGGTAGCAGCACTCTGTATGAAATATCACAATCTTGTGAAAGCTTTTTAGCTAAACGACATATAACAGTGTCTTTTAGTGTTTTTTTAGTTTAAAAAAATATAAAACGTAGTCTTTGTCAATTCTAAAATGTCTCTCCTTATCAAAACTATTGTTGGAATACTGAAAATAAATTCTAAATATAACAAAACCATTAAATTCCCTTTAAAATTCTTTTTTTTGCAAATTTTTGGATCAATTTAACCATTCTGTTCCAATGCAAACACTTTTGGATGTAAAATGGATCATTACTCTTTTCAATAGCACAAAATCAGTAATAAAACAACCTTTATCAAATGTATAAATGGCACAATTCACAAAATATAAATTTTTCTTATAATTCAGTGTGTGATGAGCAAAAATTGGATCATACGGCTGTGTCATAGATGTCAGCAGAACTGAAGAGGAATCGAATTTCGATATTAGTCGGATTTATGTCGAAATATTTCTACATGCACTTACCAAAATGTTTCTTTATTTTTTTTCTAGTATTTATATAGTTTTGAATATCACAAGAAAATATAAAATTGTAAAATTATGAGAAAAAACACAAATCGTCTTGTACCGAAATTCAAAACCACTCAGTTCTGATATCAAAAAACGTAAATAAGTGAGGATAGGCAAGAAACCTGAAAGATATGCAAGAAGTATTTTAAAACCATAGATAAATGGTCAAATTTATCGACGATTGACCGGCCGTTTCAAAAAGAGTTTTTCATTTCCTTGAGAGAAGATCGGATTTTCTGTGTAGTGCTTTAGCAAGCTGTTCATATCGGGAAAAGTTCTAGAGCCAATCCTTAGTTGACCGTCAACTGTTTGTACCTGAAAAAAAATTCAATAAATATTCAAAACTCTTACTTTGAAATGTTTACATTGTTTACTTTTGTCGACGCCTCTCATTGAGACGGAATAATCACCCGGCTGGCTTTCTGACTCTCTAACAAGGTATTCTCCTTCGAAACATTGGGATAAGATATGTTCTGCCTCGTCTCGAGTTATTCGACCATAATACCAGGGCTCATGCTTGAATTCACCTTTTTTTAATACCTGAAAATTTAACTTTGTAAGTATTTACTGATAAATTACTGAGCAATTAAATATGACTTCCAAAGCAATTTTAGAAGTTAAATTTCAATTTTTGCTTATATTTTATACTAAGTGAATAAAAAAATATTTTCGACAACAACCCCTACCTCTATATAATTCTTCGGCACTAATCCTGTTTGTCCATGTGCATTCCGCGCCATCCACCAATCTGGATCATGTTCTGGATGGTCGATAATATCTAACAATTCATTTTTTTTAAACGGTAGCTCCTCTGCCGCCGACGCCTCGAACGTGTACAACCCAACTACTTGCTTTAAAAAAAAGAATAAGCTCAAATTGAGGGGACTATACCTCCAATACTGCTCCGTTTGTCGAAGGTACTGGCGCTGCTGGTGGAGCATTAAAAAAAAAAAAGCACAACTCCTCACGTCTGCTAAACTGTCGTCTAATGCCAGCTTGACCCGTCGGATTGTCGCCTTTGCTGTCCAAACATAGCCATGCAGAGTATCGCGTAGGTAAGCAGCGCGGCTTCTTTTAACCTTACAGGATTAGACAACATAAACTGTGACAGTCCGCTAAAAAGCCGCCGGCTGGTGAGATGACTTTGTTTTGTTTTCTGCCTCCACACCCTGATATTAGGGGCAAAGATGGTCGTTACGACGCAAGGTGTTGACGAAGAGGGGGGTATTAGTCTCTTATCATGAGGATTAACTAGAGCTACTGTGATAGGGAGGAGAGGCAACACTAAAACGACCCCGTGGGGTTAAAAATGGCAAAGAAAGATAAGAGAATAGAGAAAGAAAAGGAAAATTAAATCAATTGACTCCATCATAGCTTATTTTCTAGAAAAGATAAGTTGAGATCACAAAGTACCTAGTTTACTCTTAAAATTTTAGTTCTTTAGGTACTTCCCTGAACAGGAAATCAGTCGTATACTTTGAACTAGCTTACTTAGGGAAGTTTTTTTTCGGCAAAAAAGACTTGGCAGCTAAAATTTTGGAGATGAACTGGGCATATCATCAAGTATTTTAAAGATTTGTTTGGAATTTTAGGATGGAACATTCGACGTCAATATTGAAAAATTGTGAAGAATTAATTCTATTAAATTAACGATTCCGCGAAAACATTCCGCTCGTCTCTGTTGAATATTCCTCAAAATGAGAATAAAAGAGTTGAATCCCAATAAAATATAGTGTTAGTTCGGTGTTTATAAATCAAGGATTGCGTAAACAAAAAAGATGACCACAATTGATGCTTATGTTAACAAATTTTTCGATATTTTTTAAACATCAATTATCTAAAAACATTCATCAATTCACAAGAAATAAAAAAAAAGAAGGTTTGAAAAAAAATCATTCAAGCTTCAAGATAGGAACTAGCCTCAGTTTTGAATAATGGTATAAAAACTAACCGAAGAAAAAGGTTCTTCTTCCGTCATTTCATTGGGCAGTTGGCTCACTTCGACGATCATATAGTTCGACGAATTGTTTCGTGGTTCACTCTACAACTGGAAGATCTGAAAACTACATTATATCTATCAACAACTATAAGAACACAATTAAAAAAAGATTCGGTATCCACTTCTGGAAAACTACTGATTGATCAAGAAAGTAGAAATAGCCTACTGTAAAACACGGCTACCATGATGGAAATGAGCATCTAATCTCATTTTTACTAAATTTGCTAGAAGGAAGCTAAAAGGATTTTCAGAGGAATAAATCTTTTTTTATCACTTATACTTTAATTTTTGCATAATAAGATAATTTTTTTAATTAGAATAATTTTTCATAATTGATGATTTACCTAAAAAAAAGTAAATTGGATTTAAAATATTTCGCCCAAGAATCTGAGGTCGTTTTTTCTGCAAACGACTTAAACATAGTATTCTCTCACAAGACACCTTGTCTATTTGTCTAGTGAGCCATTCAGTCTCTCTCTCCCTACTATGGCTGCCTCGTAAAAGGCGGCTAGTTGCAAAGCTGTTGCGTCACAAACTCCTATTATTGTTCAGATAAACTGACCCTCACACTGTGGCTTCTGACTAATATATTTCCTCCCCCACGCTTATTCATTGAATACAAAATACAGGCACGTCGATTCGTTTGTTTTGGAGATTGAGAATGGCGATAAGCAGAGAGAGAGAGAGAGAGAGCTAAGTTAGGACAGGGGATTAATTATGATGCGAAGGAAGTGTTCTAAGAAGATTGTCATTGTCAGTACAGTTCCGGATATTTTGACATTATATGAAAATCAAAACTCGAGACTAAGAAACAACGATGGTTATGGTTTTTTTGTCTCTAACCACCTGCATGAGTTAAAATTATTCCTATTGCTTTCCTGTACACAATAAGTGTTCAGAAAGAACAATTTTTTAAATATGTGGATAAGGATAGTAACCCCCCTCTCACCACTTATCTGAAGGGTAATAAGGTCATTTTCTAGTTGGTAAGGGAACCACACAAAGTAATTTTCAAAAAGGAGGTGTGCTTCAACTAAAAATGATCGAAAACGATTAAAGAATGGCAAATATTTTTTTCTTCAGGTATCAGGAAATATGTTAAAAGCTAGAAAATTTTTTGTATATTCAGAATATACCACGAGAAAAAAAGCAAAAATATTAACGATTTGTACGCTTTTAGGATCCAAAACTAATGCCGGCTTAAAAATCTACCCTTTTGAGTTGCTTTCTCATCAAACAGCATCATTTCCTGTTCACACTACAGCATCAAAGTCCTTTATTTAATCGGCTTTTTTAACCTTTAAAATAAAAACCCCTCTAGGAACCAATAATCAGTGACGTCTGGAAGATTATGACTGTATGCTTTGCTACTTGAACTGAATTCAGTAGCCAACTAGGTGATAAGAAAGATCAGGGTTATAATTGTAAAGGTAGGTATCATGACGACTACGGTATATCCGGCAATAAATGAATAGTTAGGTAGGTGCAAGGAGCTTTAATCTTTCTCCTGTCTTATCTAAGGAAAACATTTAGACTAGGAAGGAGGGGCAAGTGGCTTATCGGCTGAGGTCTCTCTACTGGTCGAGTCATGACAAGACATGGGAAATATTAATATTTTGACGCAGGGATGATCATTCTTTATTTCAATGGACTTTTCACTACCTGCTACTCAGCCAGCGGATCAAAAACAAGTGTGTTCTGCTAGTGAAGAGTATGTTTTTCATTTTCATCGTTTTTGGTTTTTGTTTTTCTTCCATAAATCTCTTTCACTTCAAAAACCCTTTTAATTTTTAGCCTTGCTAGTATTACCTGGTTGCAATTATTGATTTACACGCAATTCCTCATCGCAGCTACGATTTCCATCTTTGCTACAGTTGGAGTAGCTATCGGTTGGCCTGTCTCAACTCTCTTTCTCCTTGCTCTTCTACAATTTGTCATCGCTCTACCTGGATGTATTTATAATACACAACAGCAGCCACTCTTTTTGATCATCTACATCGCCCTTCAGCTTGTCACTGGCCTATCGGAACTTATATGGTTCATTGCACATCTGGTCCAAGCTGGCGGATGGCCGTCAGCTGTCGGCCTGGGCATTCTCTTCCCTGTTCAAGTATTTCTTTATCCAATTTTTAACCCAATTTTGTTTATGATATGCTTAATATCTACTGGGACGACGGACACGCGTATCCACCGCAATTGATACCAAATTTTAGATTCTCTCAATCGTTGTGGCAATCTTCTGGCGTGATGTAACTGTCATTCGTCGACCGAAGCAGGATCTTGAGACACATTTAACACATCCAGTGGAAACTACAAGTGTATCAACCTATACGGAAGTTGAAGAAAGTGAGAAGAGATTTCCATCACGCAAAGAATTTAATGAGTCCGAAATTTCGAGTTGTCGATCATCAAGACGTAGTAAAAAGAGTATGAAAAATCCATATGAGGTCAGCTTCCGGACATTTTCGACAAAAAAAACGACGCCGACGACAAAAGTTGCTCCAACAATGATTTCTGGACATAAGAAAATCGAAGAAGTAAAAAAAATGATCGCTGAGTAAGTTTTCTGCTAAGCAAAAATAGGAAATACGGAATTTTGATATTGCCCACTAACCCTTGTTTCAGAATGAATGCCAAGGACGAGAGTCGTCGCAAAAAATCTGGATTGCCGGTAGCAACGATTGCAAGCAATCAATTGACATCAACGATTCCCGAATCGAAGCCTGTCGTTTAAAATGCTTATAATGAAAACTGAATTTTGTTATTCTATTTACATTCTATTCCCGTATATATTCTAAACACAAAGTGATCAACGTGAACAAATGACAACACAAATATCGGTTTTCTGGAAGATATCAGTTATTATGGGAAGCACTTTGTCCCAATGAAGAAGATCCAAACCACAGCCAATTCGAGGCATTACAACGCCATGGATATCTTTGTCTATCATTTGATGCCGCATATCCTGAAAAATGATTTCATGAGAAGGTTGATTAACATAAAAACAGTCAATTTACATGAAAACAAAAAATGATTTTTTGATTGACTGTGGAAAAACTTGAATTTGTGTGTCAATGGTTTCACTTAAAATTTCAATATCCGAATAACAAAAAATGCAAAGGAAGAATGGTCACGATAGGCTGCGTTTCGCGCACTTCAATTTTATATTTTAGACACGTAACAAATTAATTTATACAACAATATTGGTTGCTATGAACTGCTATTAAACAGAAAAGATTGAAATAATAAACTAACTTCAAGGCTGCTTTTGAGCGAGTCGTAAGTCGGTTTGTCTCCATAAACTTTCTTCGTGATGAGATAATAAACTGCGCGTTCTCTATTTAAAATACATGCAGTTCCAGTCTTTTTACCTGAAAAAAAAACATGAATTCATGTAAAAAAGATGATGCTCTTCTACAGCGAACAAATTACGAGTTCATATAAAAAATTATAAAATATACCTGCAGCAACTTGTTTCTTCAACTCTGGAACTCCTTGATAACGTTTTTTGAATTCCACAGCAATGCCTTTACCCATTGCGCAATCTTCACTAATACAGTGTGCCAGTGCAAAATCTTTATAATCCGGCTCATCAGCAATGACGAACATGTCTCCGGTTTTGTGTACAACAGGCATAGAGCTGAAAAGAAAAGAATTAATAAAACTAAAAATAACAGGAATAACAATAACAACAAAATTTCATCGGCATTTTTACGTTACGTTGTAAAAATGACGATGAAAGATCTACTCTAATAAAAAGTTACGGTAGCAGCACTCTGTATGAAATATCACAATCTTGTGAAAGCTTTTTAGCTAAACGACATATAACAGTGTCTTTTAGTGTTTTTTTAGTTTAAAAAAATATAAAACGTAGTCTTTGTCAATTCTAAAATGTCTCTCCTTATCAAAACTATTGTTGGAATACTGAAAATAAATTCTAAATATAACAAAACCATTAAATTCCCTTTAAAATTCTTTTTTTTGCAAATTTTTGGATCAATTTAACCATTCTGTTCCAATGCAAACACTTTTGGATGTAAAATGGATCATTACTCTTTTCAATAGCACAAAATCAGTAATAAAACAACCTTTATCAAATGTATAAATGGCACAATTCACAAAATATAAATTTTTCTTATAATTCAGTGTGTGATGAGCAAAAATTGGATCATACGGCTGTGTCATAGATGTCAGCAGAACTGAAGAGGAATCGAATTTCGATATTAGTCGGATTTATGTCGAAATATTTCTACATGCACTTACCAAAATGTTTCTTTATTTTTTTTCTAGTATTTATATAGTTTTGAATATCACAAGAAAATATAAAATTGTAAAATTATGAGAAAAAACACAAATCGTCTTGTACCGAAATTCAAAACCACTCAGTTCTGATATCAAAAAACGTAAATAAGTGAGGATAGGCAAGAAACCTGAAAGATATGCAAGAAGTATTTTAAAACCATAGATAAATGGTCAAATTTATCGACGATTGACCGGCCGTTTCAAAAAGAGTTTTTCATTTCCTTGAGAGAAGATCGGATTTTCTGTGTAGTGCTTTAGCAAGCTGTTCATATCGGGAAAAGTTCTAGAGCCAATCCTTAGTTGACCGTCAACTGTTTGTACCTGAAAAAAAATTCAATAAATATTCAAAACTCTTACTTTGAAATGTTTACATTGTTTACTTTTGTCGACGCCTCTCATTGAGACGGAATAATCACCCGGCTGGCTTTCTGACTCTCTAACAAGGTATTCTCCTTCGAAACATTGGGATAAGATATGTTCTGCCTCGTCTCGAGTTATTCGACCATAATACCAGGGCTCATGCTTGAATTCACCTTTTTTTAATACCTGAAAATTTAACTTTGTAAGTATTTACTGATAAATTACTGAGCAATTAAATATGACTTCCAAAGCAATTTTAGAAGTTAAATTTCAATTTTTGCTTATATTTTATACTAAGTGAATAAAAAAATATTTTCGACAACAACCCCTACCTCTATATAATTCTTCGGCACTAATCCTGTTTGTCCATGTGCATTCCGCGCCATCCACCAATCTGGATCATGTTCTGGATGGTCGATAATATCTAACAATTCATTTTTTTTAAACGGTAGCTCCTCTGCCGCCGACGCCTCGAACGTGTACAACCCAACTACTTGCTTTAAAAAAAAGAATAAGCTCAAATTGAGGGGACTATACCTCCAATACTGCTCCGTTTGTCGAAGGTACTGGCGCTGCTGGTGGAGCATTAAAACTTCCATTATTGTTTCCATTAATGGGACGAACATTTTCAGAGGTGGGTTTAGCTCGACCGTTGGATTGAGTTGGAGTATCAGTTATCTAAATAGAAAAAAAATTAAATTTGAAATAATGTGTTGTTGGAGCAATCTTAAGAATTGGTTAAAAAACGCTTACTACTGTCATGATGAATTTACCATTTTTATTTCTTTAGATAGATCTTGATTATTACTAACGTTTTCGCATAATATTTATGGAATCGCTGATATGTTTTGATACAAATTTTATTTTTATAGATATATTATAAAATTACTCTGATCATGATCTATCTGAAGATGGAAATTCTAAAATAAAAATAGTAATAAGCAATTTCAACAAATTATTATTACTAGACATAATAATAGTATAAAACCATAATGGCTTACCTCCTCAACATAGTTCGAAGGAAACCACCCAGAAGACCCTCCACTTTCTCCTTTCCACCATCCATCACTACTTTTATCCACCACCATGATCACATCTCCTTTAGTGAGTTTTAGCTCATCATCTAGTTGAGGCTCGTATGAAAATTTCACAGTTGCTCGGATATTCATGCCTAACTGAACAAAAATAAATATCTTAAATGAAAAAATCTTACCCGAATTGGAGCTATCGAATTGTTAATGAAAAAGTTATTTTGATTTGTAGAAGGAGAAAAGACGGGACGATTGTCAGGAGCGGCAGAGAAGACAACCGGGACGTCGTCCTGAAACAGGAAAACTTAAACAGAAAAGCGGAAAAAAAAATTAAAAGCATTTGAACACTTTTTTATCCAAATGACTCATTGTGTAATATATGGCTTCCATAGTAACTTTGGACACTCAATACAAATGTATGTGTACTTTTTTTGGGTTGGGAAGATTAAAAAAAATCAAAAATATCTGATAAGTTATATTATCTTTTTTTAGCTCATCTTATCCAAAAATGTTTCATTTTCGATTTTCTGCGTTTGTCCAGAAAGCATAAATTGACTCAGAAAACAATTTGGTAGTTTGATTTAAGTTAATATACAAATTTCTAAAAAAAATTCTAGAAAAAATCTTTGACTTTTCTAAAAATTTCAAAACTTTCTTTTATATCGGTCAAGGAATAGAGAGGGATGGATGTCGTCGACTGGCCCGCACAAAGTCGATAAGCAGTGACGCGATAAGAAATAGCCGAATCATCCTAGTGAAGAGTACTGGTTAAATAGGAGGTAATACGTCATAATATGTTCTCGTTGAGTCAGAGATTTTTTTATGACGAAAGCTAATTGGAAAAAAGAAAACGATAAAAAGGCAACAACTAGCGTAGAAATAACTTTGTCCAGCAGCTGATTGCCCGGCGGCCGAATCGATGGGGCGAGGGGCTGAAAGACTGGAACCAGTCATCCTGGAACAAAACAGATCGCTCGAAAATTAGAGTAAAATGATTTTTTAATGCGTGCGAATTATTTTTTTAAATTATAAAAGAGGGGATCAATAAAAGGAAAAAGTAATCGGCTAGAGTCATTGAAGGACTCTGGAAGCAGCTACTCACGTGAAGGAGAAGGTCACTGCCTTTCAGCCGCTTGTTTATTTGAGTTTAGTTTCTCCAATGCCACTTTTTCAATAACAACGTAAACATTCTAAGAATGTATAACTGTTGATGACGATATGGAATTCACGGAACACTTGATACCTTCGGAGAGAGCAGTTTTTTGAGCAGAGAAAAAATAAAAAGAATTTGTAGAAAAATAAAAACTAGAGATTCCCTAAGAGTTATTCCCTAAAACGGTAATCGACCCCAGCAATATTTTTTAAATTACGATAATAAATAAATAAAATTCCCCTCCCATCTTTGATATATTTGACTGTTCCATATGAGGCGAAAAAAGTCCGGTTTTGGTGGAATTAGGAACTATTATCTTCTTGTTTTTTTCCATTTTTAACCCTAAATATATTTGAAAGAATGATAAGTAAGAATGAAAGATAGAGAAGAAGCACAGTCTCCTCCGCTGCAGCTGCGAGCCGACAAGAGGCGAGCGGGCTGGGCGATGTTTGCACACCGGCCATAACCGACAGGGGAAAAGTACACAGAAACCACAAATTGAAAAGATGACATGTTAAGAAAACTCACAATTGAGAATTCATTACTTTTCTGACGGCCATTTGGATTAGTTATGGAGCGGATAGTACCCCTAGCTTTGTCCATGAGGCCTTCTCGTCGAACATAGTTGGACGGCACGAAGCCGGTGAAATTGTGCTCATTGCGGACCTGAAAAAAAGTTGAGAAAAGAAAGAGGAAAGTGAACAAACATACTCTTGTAAAATCATGATCTTTGACAGAAACCTATGGGAGCAGGAAGGAAAATTAACCAAAATATTAAGAAAAAAATTTATTTTTTTTTACTCTTTCAAGATCTATCTGAATTTAATTCGCTTTAAAAACTAGCACAGAGCAAAGATTTTTTTTCGACTGCTACAAAATTTTTTGGTTCGAGAGAAACCGTTATTATATATTTTATTCCTGTCGAATCCGATCTTTCTGCGTCAATATCCGCGCGTGTTAGGTGTCAACGATGTGTGAGCAAAAGAAAATAAATGAGGGTGTGTAGCCTGCTGCATGGAAGAGAAAACGTTTTTAACTATGAAACATTTTGATTTTTGAGAGATATTACATTTATACAATTTCCATCTCAAGAGAGGTTTTTTTTTTCTCAGCTGCCGTCCTTATGTTTGTATGAAAGGTTTTTTCGTCTCTGATCTAGATCTGTATAAACATTCACTTATTGATCTTTTTCATTTTTTAGATTAAAAATCTGGTTCCTTTCTTCTTGAATGAAAGCATAACAAAGAATACGACTAACCTTCCACCAATTTCTCGAATCATCCAACAATAACAGTCGATCTCCTTTCCTGACTGTTAGTTCTCCCTCCTCTTGCGTAACATAATCGTACTTCACAATTACGTATTCTTCTGCCATACACGTGGGTGCCTGAAAAACGGCCATTTCTCTAGGATACCAGATTGAAAAACGACTCTTTAAATATGCGTAGCCTAGGGCAATTAGATGCGGTCTTTCTCCTCCCCTCAGTCAATCTGGGTCAAAAAGTCTGTACGAGGGAAATGAGGAAAACTGGTTCTATTTATAAGAAGATAAGTTAGAAGGAAAAAGGGAATAAAGAGTTAGAATAAATAAATAAAATGGAAAAAAATCGATAAAAATCATTCAACCATCCTTGAAAGCGACTAAAAAAATAAGCGGGTTCAAAAAAATCGCATCAAAGAGTATCGATTTTTGAGTAAAAGCTGAAAAGTTAATTCTATATGATCTATCGAATTATTGTAAGGAAAAAAAGTCATATAATACAATTCAATTCAAATTTTCTAGCTCCGATATAACTTTTCTTTCAAAAATTGGATTTTATCTATTAGTGCCACTAGTGTCAGTGTCAGCTTTGACATAGCATGACAAGAAATCTGACCAAAAGTTCAAAATAATTCTTTGTTCTTTTTTTTGTCCTAAGGTTTTCAGTATAAAAGAGCTATTAGAGGACTACAAATGGGCAGTCATTCTATTAAAGAATTCCTGCCTTCCCACTTTTAGCAGGGGTCAATAGCATTTCGCAAGTGAGAAGAAGCCTCCCTATGAGTCTAATGGAGGATATTTAATTTGGACTTTACGAAAGATTTGGTAAAGAGGCAGGAATCAGTTATGAAAGGAACTTTTACGAAATTGAATTTATGGGCACACCGTTAAAAGATTGAAAAATTATGTATATAGCTTTTATGAAACATAAGAAAAAATTTAACATAAAAGCAAGCGAAGAAAATATTAAAAAAAAAAAAAAAGTTTTACTATTTTTAAAATATTTCTTGAATGGTTGTCACTCCAGCTCTCTATATATTTTATATTTCTGCACTTATATAATACGGATTTACATTCCTATAGAAAAAATGAGATCTTTGAAGTAAAATCGCATTAACATCGGCTACAATCTCTCATCATAACAAAAAAACGTGAAATTGGCAGATAAGTGCTAGGTAAATAATGCAAAACACGCAATAAGGAAGACGATCTGTCTGGCTGCGATTAAATTACATCGCTTAGAAAAATAAAAATTAGCAGAATGGATGTGGATTCAAAAAGCTTCAGTTTCTACTAAAAAATTTTTGGCAAATAGTGAAACTATTAAAAAAACTATTAAAATTCAAAGAATTTGATAAAAGAAATCAAGTAGTCATCTTCAGAAAATTCTGACACTAAGTGAAAATATCAAAAATGAGTCGCTTTAATGTCAAATATATCATTAAAACCTTAAATATCCTAAAATTATACTCAAAAATTTGAAAAATCAGTCGATTTAGGGTGAAGGAAAATATATTTAAGTCTGTGAATCTATGGAGAAACGCGATCATTAGTGAAAATTAGCTTCAATTTTCTTCTTGTTTAGCCAATTTTTGGCAACTTATAGGATATAAATATGCACTCTGACAGTTGTAAAATGTGCGAAAATATTAGCAACTGCCCTCTGTTAGAAGCCTCCTGGCGTTGGTCACACAACAGTTGTTCAAATTTCTGCCTTTAGCATATAGAAGTATATTAAATTAACCTCAAAATACGATAAAAATACAGTATTCTCATAAGAAAAAAGGTAAGATAACGCACTCCCCTAAAAACGGTAGACAAATGATGGCAAAAGGATATCGATCGGTGGCTTTGGTTTCGTGGCCTCCCACCAACCGACCCCTAGCGGTCGACGACGGGGGCAATGACCGCCAGGCGACACTCATTTGGAAGGCAGGCTAAGGCATTCTCGAAGGGTAGAAAAGTTGCGATAAGTCCCGAGGGATTTTTTGAGATTAGAGGAGGAGAACGCCCCAGAAAAAGACGATTATAGTCAAGAAGGAGAAATGTTTTGAACGAAATGAAATGGAAAAATTTAATAATATAATATATATGTCAACGTAACATTTTAGGTATTCGCAGAAAATGCTAATCACTTCATACATGATGTACAAGGTCTGTGCTGCAAAGAAAAACAATATTCCTAGTTTTAAAGAAAATTCAACAAGGAAAGAGTAATAATCCTTTTCAAGAAGAAAAGTAAGATAAGCCTAAAAACATATTTATGATTTTAATCTCTTGATGAAGAAAAACTCCTGACATAATTGCAGTAAAGCCTATAGTTGAGTCATAAATCGGCGTAATAATGCGCTTCTACTGCCGGGTCATGTCATTACAGCTTAATTGTAGAGATAATTGGAAGTAGAGTCTGATGACAGTATTGAGACTCTTTTATCCTTGTCTACTTTAATATGTCACAACAAAAAATCTTTGCAGAACTCTTTTATTGTGTTTTGACACATGTTCCTACTTTCCTCGCAATAAAAAGACCACATGAGGGTTCAAAGATTATAGCGAGAGCTTTGAAGAAAAAGTAACGACCTATAGAAAGTAGGAGAAAAAATACTTGAAACATTTTGATGAACGTAATTTGACCTGAGCGATAAAAATAGCTGCAATACTGATACTATTGTTTCAACTGAGGAAAGCAACACTAGAAAAAACAGATAGAAAAGAAAAGAGGTGGAATTCTGGAACTCAGGTCTGCGCCGAAAAGTTTTTCTGTGAAGAGCAGAGTACATATAGAGGCATCGTAAGGAGAAACTGTCAATTCAAAACGGTTGGGTCAAATGTTCATCGTTCTGGATGAAGAAATTACTATATTCTGATGCGACCAACCGAAAATATTATTTTCAGTGTAATATATGCTAAAATTTCTGCGAAAAATTCTGGAGATACTGTATGGTATTTCTTCTTTTTTTTTATAACGCTAAAAAAAGTTACCTGAAGGCAAATCGTGGAAAAATGTGCTCGCCACGTGTTGACAAGTGAGGCCGGAAGAAAAAAGAGAATGATTCTGTCAACAGGCTCTCCCGGTATGACTACAATTCTTTCTATTGTATTGGGGACAAACAAAAAGTGAAACGCGCAACCGGACATTCCTGGAAAGAGATCTTGAATTGTTAATCCGCCGGAAGCATTTTATGTTTCAAATTCAAAGGTAAAGGAAAGTGCAAAAGAACAAATTAGCAGCAGCGTCAAAAAGGACACTAAGGAATATTGGACGACGGACGCCGCTGAATGCGTAAAGGGCAGTCAGCGGACACTATGCTTCAACGAGAGAATAAGTGTTCCCACAGGGAAAAGCAGTAGGAGAAGAGAACAGAGGATTGGGATTTGGAAAAGAAAGTTTTTGTCATTTTATAAATTTAAATTTTAACTTTATTTAATTTCGAAAATGTTTTTATAGCATTATTTTTGCTTGTGTCGTTCATTTTTCAAAAAAACTTATTGTATTAGGAAGATTAAATGGTTAATTTTTCTATTATATTTCGTTAAATCATCGCTCCCGTATGTGGAGCGTACTCATGAAATTACGTCAATAGACGCGTATACATTCCCGAAGGAATCGGCAGGGACTCTGAACAGCAAGTTGAAGTCACGTCACACGAGTATCTATTACGGGCGGAGGTGTTCAATTCGGTGTCTTTTCACTTCATCTAGGGATCGGTTTTTAAATATTTTCAAATTTTTAGAATTTCAATAAATAATTCAAAACCATATCTAAAATTATTATAGGAATATTGCCCTTAGACCCGAAATTACATGGAAAAATCGAAATGGTAAAAATGCATTACATGGTAAAAATGAGACAATAATCCATTTCCAGGTGGGAGGAAGTCAAGAATAGAAGAGCTTATCGAATCGCAGTCGAATAAAGGGGAAAACAAATCAGGTCTCTATCTCTTATTCTCTCCCGATGACGGAAAACAAGAGATACATAGATATTTCGACTGGAAAAGGATCCAGTGGAAAGGAGATCATTATCGAATCGGAGAGGCAATAAATTAGACATTTGGGGGAGGAGGATGAAACGGTCAACAGATTCTAATCAACATCGGGAAATAATTATTTTTGGGTTATTAAATATTGTTATTCAACTTGCATTTCATCTAAACGAACAAATATATATATATATTAAAGTTAATATATCAGGGCCAATATATATGTGGATAGGTTGTTAATCTATAATTTACAACTATTTTTTATTCTTTCAACAGTCGAAATACAGTATCTCTATATTGTATAAAGTTTGCTTTCGTCATTACTGCCGTAAAACTAATAGAACCACGTTGATCTTTTTTTTCATAAAAGATCTTCAGTTCTTATATCAATTGTTGCCACTTCTCCACAATAAATTGCTCCACAAATATCAAATCAGGCTGGCTCCACAGTGACATGTGCCTAAAATTTTTCTTCGTACTAGATATTTGTTTTGTCCTTCGACTTGTGTCACAGTAATAACAAATTCATTTGTCAGTTGAATCACACTGCTCTCGAATGGTTCAGGCTCTCCTGTACCACTGAAGTAAGCAGTGGTTTCTGATGATTTCTCGAATGTTTCGCAGAGAGAATCTATAACGGAGTGAAAAATGAAAGGGCTTCACTTCCTTTATAATTTCGTCAAAATCGACAAAATAGGGCACCGACCAAGTACGTCCATTAATCCCAATTCTTTTGGCTGTTCGAAGAAAAATCGAACAGATTTTTCGATGTTCTTCCAAATTATTTGATTCCATCACGTCAAATTCACTGATCCCATTAACATAAGAAAAAATAATATTTGGAAAATAGAAATAACGAAAGGTAGTATAGAACTTTTTATCCTCGAATTCTTTTGGAGTAAAAGATTGTTTACTAATAATCTTTTCGTATATCATTGAGAGAGAATAACCTTCAGAAATTATTAACTCGTAGACTGTCTGAACAAACTAAATTAAAATATAAAAAAAGAATATTACATCGTAGATAAGGGGGGGGAGGGGGGAGGGAGGTTGTATTGGGAGGGGGGTTCTATTGGAGAATTTACGGTATTCTTCTATTCTTTTTTGAATAGAATCTTAAATATATCCTACAAGTTGCTAACAAGAGGCGCATCAAAGAATCTAACATTTATAAAAAATGAAGAAATCAGAATTTCAGGAATCATCAATTATTTGTTTTTAATCTTGTAAAAGTCTAAAAACACTTGTTCTATATTGTATAAAATTTGATTTCTGTAACGCTTCTATAAATGTGATATCTCCCCGTCGACTGATGTGATTGTAGACGATTTCTATAAGAGTAAGCAGCTGTCTCCAATTTTCGACGATAAAGCTTTGCAGAATGATGTGGAACTCAGGGCCAACAAAGTTTTTGAAGGACAGATTCTGCACGACATACTTGTTTTCATTTTGGACTTGCGATACACAAATGGCGAAGTCGTCCGTAATAGGAATCACAGTGGTTTCAAAAGATTCAGGCTCCTCTGGACCACTGAAAAAAAGTTCTTCGACCTCCGGGGATCTTTCGAAAACACTTGTGATAGATAGAAATTTGTTAAGCGTTTGTCCGTAGACTTGTTTCTGAAATTTTTTATGACTCTCAAAAAAGCCGAAAGAGATTCAAAATTCTCTTCTATTACTTACACGACTTGACAAATTTAAAGCTTCAAAGAGTTTATGTGTTCCTCGAAAGCTAAATTCACCCATTTTGATATATGGAACAATTTCTTCCATCACTACTATGGCAGCTTCTTCATTTAACTGTTCATTAATTTGAAATGAGGTCTGGAAAAAAGCTCTTGTGTGTAACACACTTACCAACTTTTGTAATAATTTTTTTGATGGTATATTCCGTGGAGAAAATCCTTTTGTTACACAGATCATCGGTGGATTAATCTCTTTCATAACCTCGTTATGGTCGAAAAAATATGGAATGTTCCAAGTCAGTCCTTGAATTCCCATTGTTTTGGCTGTAAGGATCAGTTTTGAACATATTGCTCGATATTCTTCTAATTTCTCCGATTCCATCACATCTGTTTTAGCTTCTTTAACGTCAACAATAAAATAAACTATGACAGTTTTGAAATAGAAATAGCGGAAAATATTGTAAATTATGTTGCTGAATTCTTCTGCTGTCATTTGCTGAAAACCGACAATTACTTGTGGCTCATGATTAGCAATTCCCATCTCATAGATATTCTAAATAGGGTGAACTAAAGAAGAAATATAGATATAAATTACGTTGTAGCCGATATAGCAGTAGTGATTACTCAGCTGATAATTAATTCGACGATAATTATTTAGATAGAAATAATTCAACACCCTCGAACTTCGATACATTTTTGGAAAGACATTTGGCCGTATCTGAAAAGTGAGAAAGCGATGATATAGATACAACCTTTTGCAGAATAGCTAGCCGAATATTATGCGGTAAACCAATGAGGTTTACCTTCGTCTTTTCTTCTTTTTTAAAATATGCTCTAGAAAATACAGTTAAAAAGGAAGTAGACTTGCATGATACTGAATAAAGAGCCCATATTCAATAGCGTTGATAATGATTTCTTCTGATATCCTTGTACGTAGTTCTTATCATTAGTGGTAAAAAAGGATGATGTCACGTCTAGATATGATTTCGACAGACAAATTGATCTTATTTAAACAAAAATCTCTGGTTGAATTTACTGTTTTTAAGCAGTTCAGTTTAACTTAAAACTGTATAAAAAAAGAATTTCTTCTTTTTTCCGGGAAAGGTCAGTTATAGAATTTTTTTTTAAAACTAGGAGTATATTAAATATTTTAGTCTTGTGGAAGAACTTCCGATAAATCATAGATCCTAAAACCTATCGTACTTGTCAGGCAAAGATCCGTGGATCTAGAAATATCAAGTAAAATAACTGTCCTTCATACGCTAATCCTGATGACTGTTAGGTTCTCAGAAAAGAATAAAATCTATAGAAGTAAAGGGAGTACCAAAAAAAGAGGTTCATTCTCAATTGGATCATAACTTGATAGACTTGCCCAAACTTTCCCGTGGCTTCCTTTCTCATTTTTTACTATAAGCTAAGAATTTTATGTAAATACTAATACTTAATATGCCACAAATATTTCCAAAAAGTCTTTCAAATCTTTTATTATACAAATGAAAGTAATATATTAAAGGAAATGTTTTAATTGGTAACAGTGACTTTGATTTGTCCATATCCTTTATCAATATAGAGGGTATTGAAATTACCAGTTACATGAACGGGAGTTTTGATGATTAGAGTTATGTTAGAATGAGCATCCGTCGGTCCACCAGAAGTATAATATACGTTAGATTCCCGTGGAGTATTTAAAATTAATTGACGAATGTCAAAAGGCGTCGAGCCGTCTTTATCTCCTACAAAAGATAAGCTTCCCCAGGGTTGGTCTGTCACTCCGCTTCCCCAAGTATCTCCGGTTACTTCAAAAACATCTGTCATTGATGGATTGTTTACTGGAAGATAATAGAAGAAAGAGCGGTAATATTGTTGCGTATCTAAAAATTGACAGGTAAAAACGAAAAACTCACTTGTAGAGTCAACAAAGACAAAGGCTCCCCGGATTGTTTGTCTCTCAACGCAAAGTAACTCAATGTCCGAGCCATAAATCAGAAAAAGATAGCTCGAAGCAATTCCATATACTCTAAAAGAGATCAAATGGAGGTGAAATATGACATTTTTTTCACGGAGCCAGTATTTTAGGAAGAAGATACTTACGAAGAAATGAATGTTTTGTTGGAATAAATCCAACAGTTTGCGAAGGAAGCCAAATGGATATATTCATCGAAGTTAGCAGGAACTGGATGCATTTGAACCTAAAGTAACAAAACTATTTGACTCAAAAAAATGTTGTTACTGTTGCGTTGTTCGAGGTGAACTCATAAGTTCCCCCTTCCACCATTTCATCAAAATACACTAGCTCTGATGGTTTATTTATTTCCAGTTTTACTTTTTTCACTAAGTTGTTTCCAATAGGATCTACAAAAATTAGTTATATACTCTCGTCTCTTACTCGGGAAAATCTTTAAATCAACGTAAAGTTGCATTTTGGTAGGAGACCATTGTAATGGAAGAATTTCAAGGGAAAAAGTAACAGGCACAGCAATTTGAAGATTAAATGTACTTGATACTTCACCCAATGCTCTGTATAGATTGAAATAAGGAAATTGATTAGGAGAAAATTACCTAAATCCGTAAGTTACATTAATTTTGTCGACATTAACAATGATGTAATCCGTTTCAGTAGTCTTTCCGGGACCCTTCCCAGTACCCATATTAGTAGCATTAATAGTAAGAACTGCATAGTAACCAGGTTTTGGTGTGATCTGATACTTTGTTACATTTGAAGAAATTCAACATACAAATCCTTGACAGGCTTCTGTCTGATTAGTCCATGGGAAATTTAATGGACCAGTAAGAGAGTAATGATAAGGTTTTAAAATATCACATATGTTGCTAGTATCTCCAGAGGAAAAAAGAGCAGTAAGAAGAAGGGCGTAGCGAAACATTCTTGCGTTCTTCTGTTAAGCTGCTCTTCGCTTATAAACAGTTTCTTATCAATACCTGCTAAAGCCATAATGGGGGTGCAAGTTTTGCCTAGACTAGATTTTTTTCTAGTTTTTCTTTTTTCTTGAATTTCTTTATAACTGATTCACACAAACAAAAGTTTTCGTATTTTCTTTTGATCTGTAAGTTGTGGTGGTCTTTCTTCTTTGAACAATTTCTAGAAAGAATTGTCGATATGGTTTAACCATTCCAATTGTTACAAATGCATTGACTGTTGGATAAAAACTAAGACAGCAGAGTAACACCGTCATGCTGTCAGCAGATGGGATCACACATTCAGAAGAAAGCGCAAAATAAAACATAGGAACTAGAGCAATTATGCGGGAAAAGATAATAAAAAGTGGAATAAAACTCTTAAAAGATATTGAAAGAAATGAGGACTCACGTGAACGATAAGCATCAGAGATATCCATTTCTGTTCCTGATAATCCATACGCGAATGGATCGATTGTCTTTTTATTTGTTTTCATATACTTGTTTTTGATCGACTACGCGAATTGGAAATTGCCGTAGGAGCCTTTTCTGCGATTTTCTTCTGCTGGTTGGCTGTGAATGAGGACATATTATAATTCGTCAGTTGAAAAACAAAAATACGAGCTGATGTCCGGTAAAGCAATATGTACGATCCAAGAAAAGGAGCTCCATATTTATACCGAGAACACACTTCAGGTTACCAATGCGAAGGAGTATCAACTGCCAAAGAGAACATAATCGTCGATATTTAAATTAATAATAAATCAACATTCTTTTTTGTAAATAAAGAAACGGAGGGAAATCAATCATCTTGGTAGGTGCATGTAGATTACTTTTACTTTGTTCTTTCTTTTTAGAATTATTTCTAGAAGCTGAAAAACATCAAATAATAAAATGCCGAGTCCCAATGCTAAAACGCGCTTCAACGGTGGGGCTGTGCGAATGCTCGATTCGAGTTCGAAAATCGAATCGAACTTGTTGAAGAAAAATTTCTGGAAGGTCAATTAATGATTAGAAAAAGTTAACTATAATCTGAGGAAAATTTTAAAAAAAGTTAAAAATTTACAAAAACCTTGTTATTGCTGTATTGTTTTTGTTATAAAACTGAAGTTGCAAATCATTTTTTTTGTCTTATTGACTGTACTTAGTAAACTTAATGTTCATTAGATTCGAGTTCGATTTTCGAACTTTTCTGAATTTGAAGTTCGAATTCGATTCGAGTTTTGAACTTAAAAACCCAAATTCGCATAGCCCTGGTGCACATATTAATGAATTTTTAATGTTAGTATTTCCCACTCAGATATCTTCATCTTCTTTCGGATTTGTGTTTTTATGTATCATATCTGCGTTACTAGCTTTGTAGTTGAAAAATATGAGCTACAAGGAATGAGACCAAGTTTAATTCACAGACTATTAAAAAGAAAGAGATAATCTTGTTCTAATAAATGCTAATACTGTTAGCTTATGAATTCAGTAAAGGTAGGTAGTGTTTTCAAAATTGCCCTGCAAAAACGAAACAAAGATTAAACAAATATTAAACAAAAGCTAAACAGTGTAGTCTCACGATTCAATTGATATGAGACACCAGTTCTTCTTTAACTTCTGTTGTTTTACACTGCTAAGTTAGTTGTTGTGAATTGGTTGGTCTTGACGTATTCGTATAGACATCTCCTACCCGTACAATTTGCATCTTTGACAGAATCCATTTCCTATACGATCCGATGTAATACAGGGTTCCCAAGGGAGAGAGCACAGGAATTAACCCTAAAATAATTTTTAAAAAAGTGTTAGTACTACCAATGATAGCGAAAGTAGAGAATTCTAGAATCGGATGGTTGTAGATATGGAACACACCCAAGGCAAAAACAACAACAGCAAATCCGAATATACCAGGTAATATGGCTTGATATGTTAGGGCCTAAAATGATTTTACAAAGGAAGACAAACATTTAACAAGCATTTGTGCATTTTCTTTGTTTTGTCACTCATCGAGTTATGCTTGAGGATAGAAACAACCTTTTGTCGACAATAGAAGATGACACAATAAATAGGATAAACTGGGACACAAATATGCAAAGACACGAATAGAATTTTCCATTCAAATATAGATATGCTCCCAGATATAATTGATTCATTAAACTCATAGGATGGAAATCGTTGATGTATGATGTTTGCCAATACTTCCGGCGGGTCATAAGCCAAAATATGTACAATCTGAAAAGACCTTTACAAAGAATATTATTTGAATTGGGTAACACAAAAAATCTGGAATGTTTTTATCCTTTCATGAGTTACCCTCTAACTGATTTTATTAATTGTAGCTGAATGCATAGAAAACAACTTACTAATTGAAAAAGAGAAGGGGTGTAAAAAATGATAAGAACGACCACTAGATGTTTGCGGCTGATCTGGTAATTTTGAAAGATTAGATATCTATAGGCAAAATTGATCATCAAACTGTATGTGCTATGTGTAAAGCAGTGAGCCGTTATTGCATGCCTTGAAAGATCGTTTAATACAGAAGAAGTCTTACAGAACAGTGCAGACTCTTCTATTTATCATTTTACAAGGACCGCTTGGAATAAATATCAGACTGGAGCCAGTCGGTATGACCCTCAAAAAACTTTTAACACGTGAGAAGAACACATACCTCTGCTGAACCAATAAAGCAGTACAGCATAATATTGCTTCAAACAGTCCACAATTTAATAAAAGTATAGAGTAAACTTTGAGAGAAGCTGGAGATTTATAGAGGACCAAGTAAATAAGAAGAAGATTAGTTGCTATTCCAACTGTATTCGTGATGGTGTAGACAATCATGCACACAATTTCGATTAAATCGTCCGATAGCATTTGAAATTCAATTTCTTTTGATGTGACTGATGAATAAAAGTACGCCTTCTTTTCACAATTGAGCCAATCAGAGAGAACAAATACTAAAATTAACTTCCAGTTGTGAAAAAGACAAGTGAAGTACATCATTTTTCAGAGAATCGTAAATAAATTTGAAATTGAATGGAAGTGGGCTATTATTGGTTGTTGTTATCTGTCTTTATTTTTTTAAATCATGACAATTTGGATGGGCGAAGAACTAATCTCTACAGCATTCTGTTGAAGGACCAAAATGGAGCAAAAGTCAGAAATTCGTTCACTAGGCTTTTGATAAGTTTTAACCCAAAAACTCACATTAAAACCCTTGAAAAGTTTGATCATTGTTTTAAAATATTCCGATTAAATACAACGAAATAAAGAAATAGAAATAATCTACAGCAGTAAAATATGTCATATCAGGTTATTTTTAGTGCTTCGCAGGTTTAAGCAACATGTTTCATCTGCTAGCCAACAGTCGCAACAGTTTTCATCCAGCTGAACGACCATCCTGATGTCGGAAGAAGACGAGGAAGAGCTTAGAATCAAGCCGGGTGTAGTCATCGAATCAGGAAAGACCAAATATTTAGTCGGAAATCTTCTAGGACAAGGTTCGTGTTCTTTTCACTTATTATATATTTTATATATATATATATATATATATAAAATATATAAAATTCAATAGCTTTTAGGCGGCTACGGAGCGGTCTACAAAGTTTACGACCAGAATAATAAGGATAGACAATATGCAATGAAAGTTGAAAAGAAGATCGAAGCAAGAGTTCACCAGAAGTTGAAAATGGAGGTGTGTTTTTTCTTTTTATTCTTTATTAAACGTTTGTTTCGTTAAATGTTCTTTTTTTAGATTGCCATCCTCAAAGCGGTTATGAACCAGAGGAAGCAGTCACATTTTACAGAAATGGTAGATCGTGGAAAAAAAGAAAACTTTTTCTTCATTGTAATGGAACTAGTTGGAAAAAGTCTTCATGATTTAAAATGCATGCAGGCTGATAAGGTTTTCTCGATCAGCTGCGGACTAGGTGTCTCAGTGCAATGCCTCGAAGCGTGTGAAGATCTTCATAAGTATGGATTCATTCATCGAGATGTCAAGCCCGCCAATTATGCCTGCGGTCTCAATGAAAAGAAGAGGATCATCTACATTCTGGACTTTGGAATCGCCAGAAAGGTGTTCAATGATAAATTGGAACTAAAGACACCTCGAGCGAAAGTCGGATTCAAGGGAACTGTTCGATTCGCTGCTATCTCATGTCACAAAGGTATCGAACTTGGCTTCAAAGACGACTGTGAGTCATGGTTCTATCTGATGCTAGATCTCATCGTGAAGGAGGGTCTTCCTTGGAAGAGGATGCCTGATAGAAACGATGTCCTTCGGATAAAAGAGGAATGTCGTCGCGAGAAGAAACAAGAACTTTTTGGTTCTTTAAGATGTAAAGATGAGTTGTGGCAAATCCTCGCCTACATCGACGAACAGAAATACGCTGATCGAATTGATTTCCAATTCATCTATAAGATGATCGAAGAGGCATGCAAGGTCGCCGGTGGCAATCTGAATAATCCTTATGACTGGGAATAAGATCAATAAAAGATTTATAAACACTGTCTGTTTATATTTTGAAAAAAAAAGAAAATATTTATTAAATATACTCTACAGCATTTTGGAGCGAAAAATCAGAATATCTGGGAGTGATGAATAAGGTAGCAAAATCCGTTGGATCATCATGACACCACTAGAAACTTCCTCTTACAAAAAATAATATAGTACATATTCATTGTTAAAACTCGTTTCTAAGCATTATACTACTCATTTCTTCTAAAAAAACGTAATAATCTTTAGGATACAAATATGAACAAGAAATCTTACAAGTAGGCAAAGGAAATCAAAAAATAATTGGTATTTGTGCTTATACCATAGCTATAATAAACACAGGGATGCAAGGTCATGAGAGAAATTAAATAAAAATCAACGGGTACCTAGACAAGAAATCGACATATAAACAGACAAATAATAACCGGGACAGTTTGGAAAATCGGACATCGATGAAGAAAGATGCAAGACCTGAACCACCTAGACCATCTCATCATTTTTGGTTAAAAATTGGAGGAGCAAAAATACAGTGAAGACAAGGTAGGAAAACTAAGCATACGGACTCCGCCTATAATTGATCCAACAGCCCTTGAAGTTCCACGTTATTCCTTGCTCTCTCCCTGACATCATCAATAGCTACACGATTGACGACATCGGTATCAGCATAGAGCAAACAGCCGGTGCAATTTTCTGGACAGCCAGGATTATTTGGATCACGAAGATGCCTTAAATAATCTATATTGGCTCACAAAGGTCACTTACTGGCAGAAATGAGCATAACTAATGTCTCCAGCACGACAGATATAGCATTGAGTTGCTCCACAACGACAGGTAACCTTATTGCAACCATCGGTCTTGGAAAAAACAAGGCCACAGCGGTGACAAGTGCGTTTGACAGCTTCGGCGAGTTCTTCTTCTCTGAAAATTGGATTAATAAGCTATTGAATTGGAAGGAAGGAGCTTTACTCAAAACTCATTTTTTTGCGATTTGAGACAATCTATATCTCAGAATTCAATTTTAAAGTGTTATTTTTTCATATAAATAAAAAAATTAGCTTAAAAAGAATGAAAAACTCACAATTTTTTGCGATTTGCATCCACTTCGTCCTCTAATCCCTTCATTTCTTCACAACGACGACCGATATGTATTTTCCAATCGATTTTACAGAGTCTAAAGTTCATTCGATATTGATATTTTGTTTAAAAAACATACCGGCAAAATTGAACTTGACAATTGGCACAATCAAAGACCTTGTTCTCCTCTGGCGGGACTTCGATGACCATCGCATAGGAACAAGATTTGCAGCTTTCCAGGCCCTCTATATTTGCCAAAACCTCGCTGTCGATTCTTTTCCAAAGACGAGTGCGAATGTCGCGGCATAAGAGGGGATTTACACGGCCTAAAAGAACGGGGAAAATGAAAAAATAGGAAAGATACGTACTAATAGGAATGATGTTTTCACAAAAAGGATCCATACATCGAAGGCCAGCTCCATTTGGTGCTAGTAAACCATCTTCACAAAGAGCAGCGCACTGGCGGCGCATGCAGCTGTGACAGAAATAGTGACAGTCTGAAAAATAAAAACAAGAATATTTCATTAAAACTTGTCAAAGATTAGATTTACAACTTTCTAATATAAGTTTTTACATTAAAAAAATCTCATTATTGATCAACAATAATTTGTGCATTGTGCAGAGCAGAAGTCTATAAAGAAAAGTTTTCTTGGATCACCCACCCTGCAACTTTTAGTTTTCTTTTATTCAAGTATTTGAAATCAATTTTTTTCCTTTAGGCAGTGAAAAGAAGAGAGGGATGCGTCGATTCCGAAACTGTCAGGTCCCGTCGTGTCATCTCTTGTCGAAAACTGAATAAGCTCCCTCTCCTCCATTTGGCTGCTCTAATGTTCTGTTTGAAACCTTTCTTCTCCGCGCCTGTTATCATTTCCGACTTTGTAAATTTCTTTCTATAATCTCTTCCATTTTCAGGAGTCGCATTGTAATCCTCAGAATTCGTTGATTAGTGCTGTACTGAAAAGGAAACATGGAACTTGGTCCTCTCGACTCGCCGAATTAAAGAAAGATAACGAGCTGTTACTGTTCAAATCAGCGACAGATTCGAAGAAATATGTCCTGACGGGAATGAAGAAGCTTATCCTCGGCTCCGGAACTAGCATACTTCATGCTAAAATGACACTGGAAAACGGGACGAAGCTCTATTTAAAGATCAAAGGACCCGACAGGAATGAGTGGGGGAGGCGGATCACCAGCTGCAAATTCCCGAAGAAGATAGAAAAGCCGAAAAAAGAAGAAGAACAATTGAAACCGAAGATATTGGCTCCTCAAGAAATCCCCTCAACAGACATCCGTCCCGTGTATGTTTCTTTATCTAAGAATGTTTATTTTCCAGACCCGTGCCGAAACCTCGTTCCATTTTTCCTCCAAACTGCTACTTTCCTCCTACCATTAGCATTTTCTCTACCAAAAACAGATGACTGATTACTTTTCCGTCGACAACTCTAGTCCATTCGAAATTGAAAGATTCAATTAGATTTTTTTTAAATCGCCATATTAAATTTTTACCTAATAGTTGCTCTCATTTAAAATAACTAAAACCTGTTCACCTCATAATAAAAAAATTCTATATCTCTAACTATTTGCAATCTTCTAATACCAAATTTAACTCTGTTGTTTTTTACTTTTTTCTTTTCAGGATTGTTTTTTTTGTATTGAATCTACCTTCGAAAAATATTGTTCAGGGGGGTTTGTTGGGTTGAGGAATCTAGCGGAACTATTAAATTGGCTTGAAAAAATTTTTGGAGTAATGTAAATAAATGTTCTACCTTCTCGCGGCATATCGTGAGACTCCTCCTCCAGCACACATGAGCTGATCCTTTCCTTTTTGTAATTTTCCAAGCAAATACAGCAAGTGTAACAATATTGAGCTTCTAAAACGGCCTGAAATGGTCATATGGAGTATCGATTTGGATCGACGGCGCGACGTCCTCTTTCACAAATTTGAGTTGACTTTCAAGTAAACCAGTTTTGTTTTTAAATTTCGTGAATGTTAAATGCGCATTTTTTATTTGAAAGCTCTTACCATGACCATGCTATCGACCTCATCATAGAGTTCCTTCAATTGTGTTCCAGCTTCCACCCTTTCCCTCGGCTTATATTCTTTCTTCAGCCAAGGTGCGTGGATTCCACGATGCCAGAGATATTTTAAATCTGACAAAATTTTAAGAATCCAAAAGGAAGCTTACTCAATTCACCAGCGACCTTCCTGGTCATCTTTTTCATATGAATGAGTCGACTGGCAGCGATGATAACGCGGATGTCTTCGTTGTTTTGAGTCATTTTCTCGATCATTGTTCCTTTGAGGAGGGGATATTTCGTTATTAAAAATGACTTGAGCTCTTGTGGAATACGAGTCTTCCGAACGATGTGTTTCTCGTTGAAGTTACGAATGTAGGTCTTGAGAAAATCGGCAATGACTTGACTGAAAAATAAAAGGTTTGATAGTGTTCAACGCTGACAGTCTTTTAAACTGTTCAGAAACGGTGTGCTGTTTTCTAGAGCTTGACTGTTTGCCCATACTCACTTTTTCTCATTATCAATCTGTATCTGTGCCAGCTCTTCATCCTCCTCCATGTCGTCGTCATCGGCTACTACTGTTTTGCTGCTACATGGCTGACTCCTTGGCTGCTTGGGAACATTAACTTGATTATCCAGAACATAGTTGACAAGACGATCAATGGCGTACCCTCCACGATCCAAGACCCATTGCTTATTAATGTCTGGTAATACCATGGACTGAAGAAAAAAAATGAGAAAAAATAAACAAATATACTTACAACTGCTTTATAAGCTTCTTCAGCAATTTCGGGAGCGTTGGCAGCGAGAGGAGGAAGACCCTAAAGAGAAGGACATTACTAAATGAATATGTCAATCAAAATGAAATAATTAATTTGGATCGTTTGATAAAACCTTCATATAAAATTTTTGTTTACCTCATTTCTCCTATTCTGCAGTTGTTCCCTGAGAATTCTTTCATGCTCAGCCCTTCTTTCCTCATTTCTTGCTCCCCGCATAGCAAAACCAAATGGTTCCATTCTTATTCGTTGACCAGCCTGCATTAATTGTCGCAGTTCTTCAAATCTTACAAGATTAGGTCCAACTTGCATTCTAACATTAACATTCGGATTTACTAAATTTGGTCGGAAAAAAGGCCTTGGTCGTGCCAGTTGAGGTTGATGAACAGGAATAGGTCTTGGATGAGCCAACTGGGGAAGACCCAGTTGCGCTTCATCTCCTGGATTTGCTCGTGGTGGGTGATAAGCTCTTCTGGGTGGCCATCGGAATCTCTCTGCCAACTGTTGAAATTCCATAAGACGACGTAGATTTTCTTGAGGATCATCAGCTACCGGTGGTGGTGGTGGTGGTGGTGGTGGTGGTCTCATAAAAAGGGGATCCAAAACCCTTATCTCTGCTCCTACGAAGAGATCTTGAACTGCCTGATTAGGTGGTGGATGAGCAACCATTGCTGGACCTTGCTCTTCGACTCCGTCCATACCTTCTCCTTCCCGTCGATCCTGTTCGAAATTTCCATCCAATTGAAAAATATTCCAAGGTTCGCGGGCTAAATCCGGTAGAGGAGCTTGATGTTGTTCACCGGCTGGATTTTCCGCAACCGGCTCCGGTAGTCTTCCAATCTGTCTTTCTAAATCTCTAATTTGCTGATACAGTTGTTGACGATCTCGTCCAGGATAATACATTTCTACATTTCGCAATCCTTGAATCCTTGCTTGCAAAATACGACGCAAATCTTGACCTTGATTTTGGGGAGGAAATTGTAGATAGTCATCGTAATTTACGGGTGGAGGAAGATGTTGAGGAGGTAGTGCTTCGCGAACATCAGGTTGATGTGGATGTTGAACTTGTGGAACATTTAAATCCCTCCAATTGGCATCGAACAGTAGATTTTGATTGTATGGTACGTGATAAGGAACATCCATATCAGCCATATTATCTCTTGCTGCTGGATCAGCTGGTAAATTATCAACTGGGGGAAAAGGAGCATGATTAACAGCAATGTCCTAAAGAAAAAAAACAGTTAACATCAAAATCAAGGAATATTTTTCTTTCAATTTATCTCTTGTTACATTTAGATACAAATGTCTCATTTTTAACATATGGATCCAGAAACTAAAGAGGAAGCTGGATTATTAGGAACAAAAAAGCGCGCTATGTATGGAATTTTTTTTCTCATTGTCAGTTTTAAGATATATGGAAGTTTTTAATTTTTTTTATAAGCTAAAAGATGGGAAATGTTGTGCAGAATATAACAAGAAAACAAATTAATGATTTTGTAAATGTTTCAATTCATATTTGATCAAAATACCTGGGGAACTTGATTGTTAGGATGAATAGGCAACTGAAGTCCAAAACGAGGAGGAGGATTTTCGACGGGCTGAAAATGTACAAAATTGATTTTAGAATTTTATAAGGTTACATTCCTTTTTTATTACAGATAGAAAAATCAAATTAGATTCAGTGCAACTAAAATTTTCATAACAAATTTATAGACACCTCATACAAAAATGCTACGTCTTTTATTCTAATTAATGTTTCCATTTTTATGCAAAAAAGATCTCAAGCTTTTTAACATTTTCCTAAAATTGAGCCAAAGAAATTAACTTACTGGCAATGGAACCATTGGACCACCAAACTGTGGTGGATTTGGAGGTGGAAGAGGATACATGGCTCGCATGTAATCCCATATGCCGACATTATTTCCTTCCTCCGCTCTATTTCTTGCAGCACCTAATTCATCATCAAACTAAAAGAATAAAATCGAGAAATCAAGAAAAATTTTTACATTTACAATGTCTAACATTCTTTCTTCTCTTTCCATGTCATTGATTTGCTGTTCCATTCGTGGATGCTGATTTTCCCGTGGTGGCTGCTCCTGTTCACGCCGGACTTGCTGAAAGTTTATAATGAGTTGATTGCCAAAAGCGAAGCGAAGACTTTTTGCTATTTGCTTTCGGTCGAATGAGTTGAAAAATGAGGATCTTATCAGGAATTGAAGGAATTCACGAAATATTTAAAGAATCTTTTTTTTCCTTTGTTATATTCACATTCTATGTAAAAGTTTCTATCTTTGCTCATATATATACATTTTAAAATTTTCCGATACCTAAAAACAAAAGTAAAGCGGGTTTTTTTAGCGCTTTTCGCGTTTTATTTCATATTTTGTATTGCTAGCTAAGTTCAATAAGCATGGAAAATGTTGTGTAGAATATGTTAATATAAAAAGTTAGAGAAAATATTAGTGATTCAGTAAAGGGTTATCTAAATTATCTATCTAAAAATTACTTAGAAAGAGTACTAAGCATTTTCAATAAATTTGTCAGATTTACGTAAAAAATATATGGGCAGATAATAATCAATCAGAAGGCATTATATTAATTTTAAAAAGAAAATTAGATGACAAAAAATGAAAAATTTTTGAGGAGTATTTAGACCTGCTGATTATTTAATTTTCCAAGATCGAAAAACAATTTGTAAGCAGGTTTTTGCCAGAAATAATTATTTGAGTATGGAGATGCTATAACTTCTTTGAACTATTTCATAACTAGAATAGGAATTAGTCACAGTTTGATTTCTCCTATCTGTATTTCATCCAATCTCACGTATGATACTCAGCCAAATAGTTCACAATCACTGTGATCGGATAGAATGGAGCCAGTTGGTTAAGGAAGAGAAAAATGATATTGGAAAATATTTTGAACCAAAAAAAGAGTCTCACATTGAGCGAGATTGAGATTGAAACGAGCGCTCAAAACGAACGAGAAACGAGAAAGCGAAGGGGGGGGGGGGGGGGTGAGAAATGATGACGAAAGAAAAAAGTCGAGAAATTTTGTATACTGCATTATCATACATAAATATAGTGTGAACGAAGTACGAACAAGTACAAAACAACAGAATCTTTTTGTCTGTTTTATGGAATGAACACAATACAGATCAATTGATAAGATATTGACTCATTAATAGATCGAAAAAAAAAATTTTTTTTTAATTTTTTTTCTCTCTAAAATATATTTTAAATAAATCATTTCATTTGAGACCTTTAAAAACAATATTTCGCCTTCTTAGATACTAAGTTGACACCTTTGATGAATTTTTTGGATTCTCTAATTTCCCTAGGAATGATTTAGGACTTTGATGTGTATGTGATAAAAATACCTGGAGTAACATGAAAAAAATCATGAAAATTAAGAAGAAAAGACAAATACTGATTGATACCGAAATTCGATACTAGCCGTAGTATGCGCTACCCAAACAAGTTTGCAAATCCTGCAAAGTTTGTGAAAATTTCAGAAAGAATTTTCGAAAGCAGAAATCATATTTTTCTCGTATCCAAAAGACATTATGCAGAAATAGACGAGTTATTTAGGGTTTTTAAATTATATACATAGCTTGTATGTGACTCTTATCTCCTCTTAGAGCATATCATATTTTACCTGATTCTAATGATTCTAGTTTCATTATTTTTGAAAATTTTAACTAAAAAAACAGTAATACCCACCTCTTCACCTATTTCACCAGCTTCTAATACATTTACCCGTTGCAATCGTGGAGCTGGAATTTCATCGTCAAGCTCATCCTCTGATAAAGAAGCTTCACTGTCCGATGGTGTGAAATTATAAAGATTCACATCAAAAATGTCATCATTTTGATTAGCAGCTGCTGCGTTATTCATTATGTTGAGTTGAATCATTAGATCTGGATCGTCATCATCATCCGCGAAATCTAAATCGTCATTGAGATAATCAAGATTGGGCGGGTAATTTGGTCACAAAAGTTCGAGAAGCTAATGTCGTATATTTTTTGAAAAGAAACAAAAAATAACAATTTTTTTAGATTTCGGTGCATTTTAGAAAATATTTTTTTTGAAGCACTTTTTGAAGATCTTGTTGCTTGTCCAACCTTGATCGGAATCTACATCTTCTGGTGGAGGCGGAGAATATTCGCGATTGTCACCATTCCTATCGTTTAATCCTCCTTGATTGTTATTAAATCCAGCGACGGCATTAGCATGTTGTTGTCCAAGAACTTGATCCATTATAATTCCTTGAAGTTGAAGAAGCTGTTGCTGATGTAGAAGTTGTAAAACCATCTCCTGATGATTGCGTAGATTCTAAATTTTTTTCTATATAGATATATTTTTGCCTTTTTCTCAGTTTTTTTTTAAAATAATAATAAAATTTTAAATATCGCGAGTAACTGACTTAATGAATGACTTCTTGTGATAATTACAGTACCCTAAAAGTGATACGCAGGCGTGCAGTACAAATCTGTTGCACTGTTCCTTTAATTGGATCTTTTTTCTTCCCTTAATTTGCTCCTAGATTTTGTTCACAAATGTTGAAAGATGGAAAAAATAAGGTAATAAATGAAAACCGCTGGAAACTGTATCCCTCGCTACAATTTCAGGTTTAATCACTACGATTTCTGTTGAAAATGGAAAAGAAAACATTAACTATTAAAGTTACCTGATTCTGCTGGTTCCCAAGTTGTTCATGACGACGGCGGTCTTCATCATCCGCCATCTATCTGATGAAAGTAATGGCTGAAAAAAAATAAAAAGTAGGTAACAAACAAAATAGGCAGAGTGGAGAGAAGAAAGGGAAGGATAGACAGGCAGCGTTATTGGTATTGACGCAATATCACGTACACGCATTAAATAAATAAGGCTGGAGGAAGGCAAGAGGCGAAGCAGTGTGTGGGTGGAAGATCAATAACAGGAAATAAAGAAAGATGTTGTTAAGAAAGAAAATGGTATTACTAAAAGTAAAAAAAAATTTCAATAAAATAGGTTTTAAATGACACTAATAACCAATATTTTATAGATAAATTGGTAATGATTTTAAATTTTAATTTAAAATCCCATTTTGATTTTAATTTTTAACATTTTTCCATTTATAAGCAAAAAAATATTACGCAAAAAATGTGTTACTTGGGGGGGGGGGGGAGGTTTTGGAGGTTTTACGGTATATATTCCAGAAATGTGACTGAGGTTTTTCTTTCTAAATTAAAAAAAGAAGTTTCGACTTTGATAAATGCACTTCCTTATTTTAGAAAATGATGATGATATAATCCATGTTCTGGAATGTTAATATTTTTTCCCTGAATACTAAAAAAATACTGGGTGATACAAATGTATCAAATTGCTCTAGTATTGTCTATAGTCCGTGTAAAAAAAATATCGCATCCCGCCAAACTAGACAGTAATCCTGTAATTTCAATCATGAGAAATCATGATAATAACAAAAGAAAATCAATTTAAGACGTATAGTTCCTTTAGACATTTGGTTGATTGGCTATTTTTCTTTTTTTCTTATTTTTCTTGTCTTGTAGCTCTACAATTTAGCGAATCATCTACAATTGGCAACCCCAAATAAGGGAAAACGTTGCAAAGATAAATTTGATTTTGTTGTAGAGTAATCAGGTTCTAACGCAACGCACAAAAAGACACTCGCGTAGTTGTTCATCTTAGAGATTAGGCTCTTCAGAGCGGAAATAATTCCAATGTTTGTTTCTCTTATTTTTTTGTTGGTCGTTATTTTCTTTTCATTCTTAAAAGCTTAATCTCTAGCACGAACAACTGTAAAAGTAACAATTTGATTTGAATTACTACGTGTGCTTTTAGGTTGGGCTATTTGGAATAGAACTAATCAGAACTCTGTTAACAACGCAATAATCAATTAACTGACCAAATAGTCACTAAAATGGTAAGGAATAAGGGTAATAAAGATACTGAATGAAAAAAATATGGGCGGAGTCACTGCGATCAGTGCAGAGAAATTGCTGCTTACATCCTTGTAGAAAGCAGACATTTTCCTTTTCAGCGCACAATTATCACGTGATTTTTGCAGGAAGAAATAGAGAAATAACATTGTAATCCGTGGAGTAGTATTTGGCAGATTTGTGAATCGATTTTTATGGATTAAAAATATAAATTCTTATACGGGAATTAGCATAGACGAGGAGGGAAGGAATACGGTTAATGATTCGTTAAATTTCCTGTCAGACGCTATTGATCAGGATCCGATTAGGATCTAGGATGGGTAAAATGAAAGGACTGACAGTCAAATGAGATCTAAAAAATTTTTACTGACAGTTTTGGCCAACCCGCCGATAAGTTCAAGGTCGTTCGATTCGATAGATGGTAAGTATTACTTACACAAATTATCATTGACTGATATTAAATGACAATAGTAACTGCCATAATCTGTGAAAAGCCGTAAGGGAAGTTTCACTCACAGAAGATCCGAAAAGCAATGAATTCTCTATGAGTTTATAATATTAATTGAAAATCTTACTTGTAAAATATCGTAATGTTTTTTGTATTATGTGCAAAGAGATGTTACTCGAATAAAAAATGCAATAAAATATCCTTTGAAATAGTCAAAAAATATAAGAAGCATTATTATTATTACTTTCGGTGACTACAAGCGCAAAAGTTTACGCAATATTGTGAACCCATGACAAATATGTATGATCAGATGGTTTTGAAGGGTTAGTTTGCATGATCAATCGTTCATGAAACAAAATATATGAATCGTTGCCGAACCAAAAGATAAGCAATGTATGGGAGACACAGCGACGTAAAAGAAAAACGCATCGACCGCATGGCTAATCGAAGAGACAACAGATTATTATCGACACGGAAATCGTCGAAAAATGATTATGATAGAAGGAAATAATCGTTGCAGGAAAGAGCATTACTAGATACTTCCGTGGGCAATCAGTGGAAGTACAAGATCAAATGGTTATCCAGCTGGATGCAATTTTTCAATTCAAATAATCAAAAGTTTATTTCAACATCTTTTTTTTTCTTCTATTCTCATGAATAATTACGTTAGATAACCTGGTTTGCAGCAGCAATTACTCTCATCTGGTGAGATTATAAGTCGCAAGGATATCCTGAGATGCAATTGCTTTTACTATGAAGTAATCAATAAGTCATATTCAGCTTTTAGCTTATTCAAGGATAAACCATCCGCCTCCCCATTTTTTTTAATTTGAATTCTTCTGTCTCGAAAACTATCCATACCGTCCCTTTCGAACATAAAAATAATCTGGAACTCCTGTTAACAGTACCCACATTCCCCTGTTGAAATAGGCAATGACTCTTTTCTCCGCATCGCTTTCCCATCATTGATCGACTCATGTTTCCTAGGCAATGAGCGTCAATTTATAGCAAAATCAACGAAACAGTAGTAGATAAGCAAAAGAATTGTTGCACATTTTGAAGATTGAAGATAAGAAGAATGGACGAAATCAATCAGGAAAGCCCGTCAGATAATATGCTTCTTCGGCAGGAGAATTCGCCTGAGAACATGTCTCCTGAGGAGGAAGGTACTATAATTACCCATTTTTATTAAACAACATTTTCAGCTTTGACAATTTCTGAAGTTCTTCCAAAAGACGGTAAACAATTTAACCTATTCCAGTTGAAACAAATTTCAGAAAACGACCCAGAAACCAACTGGCGACTCATTATTATTGCTTGTTTGGTTATGTTTTTAGGCTCCATTGAAATGACAGTTATCGGGCAGTCAGAATGGCCGTATATGAAAGAGGTAAGAAACCAAGATTGTTAATAAAATTGCGGTTTTCAAATTAGAAAAATTGCGTGTGATATAAACTAGCAAGTGAACATAGAGTATATTGTGTTTTGACTTATATAAAAACTTATAAAAACCAAAAAAAAATAAATTTTAATTTAGATAGACAAGCAAGCGACATCCTCCTTCTTCGGTTTATGTAACAGTTTTTCTCAGCTTGGTCATGCTATTTTCGCTCTAATTTTCAGTTATTGGACCTATAAAACAAACAGCGTCAAGTAAAAAATCAAAATTCAAATTAAAGCCTTTAGAGGACCTCTCCAAGTCGGTCGACTCCTGGCTCAAGTGGCGGGAACTTTGTATCTCTGCGTTGAGTTGTTTCCACAAAATAGACGATTCGTCATGATGACCTGCTACATTTGTTTCGGAATAGCTAGCAGCTCCGCGACAGTGATGAGGGTTTACATCGTCTATGTGAGTAGTAAAATTGATAGAGTCCGTGCTTATTCCTGTATGTCTCTAGCCGGACTGTTTTCTGTAATTATTGGACCACGTATGTCGTATCTTCTCTTTATATTACCATTGAGTTACAGTATGCCAAATACTTTTCGCTGTTTTACCATATCCTGGCTATCAAATCGTAAAAGGAATAGCCATAAACATCTATTCGGCACCAATTTGGATAGCCTGGTTGATAAATGCTGGATCTATGGCGTTTATTCACTTTTTTCTAGAAGATATACCGCGAACAGTTCAACAAGGTATGAAAAGCCAGGATTGGGCGAGTAAATACGTTGGAACGTTTTTTATATTTTATGCAAATATAACACGATGACAAAATAACTACAAAAAATGTAAAAAGTATTTAAATTGTTCATCGTTTATATCATTGTAAATCAGGGCTGTGCGAATGCTCGATTCGAGTTCGATTTTTTCGAATTCGAACTTCGAGTTCGAGCTCGATTCGAGTTGAAATAATCAAGTTCGAGTTCGAATTCGAAAATCGAACTTGATTTTTATAAAAATTCGAGTTCGAGTTCGAATATCGAGTTTGACTTTTATGAAAGTTCGAGTTCGAGTTCGAAAATGGGAGGCCAAAAATCGAATCGAACTTGTTGAAGAAAAATTTCTGGAAGATCATGATGATTAGAAAAATTTAACTATAATTTGAGGAAAGTTTTAAAAAATGTTAAAAATCTGCAAAAACCTTGTTATTGTTGTATTTTTTTTTGTTATAAAACTGAAGTTGCAAATCATTTTTTTGTCTTATTGACTGTACTTAGTAAACTTAATGTTCATTAGATTCGAGTTCGAATTCGATTCGAACTTAAAAACCCAAATTCGCACAGCCCTGTCGTAAATACTTTTGATGAATACATTGTAAAAATATTTTTACAATGCTCCGGCGTGCACTTCTCGAGTTTTTATGACCAAATTACTCGCCCAACCTTGAGAAAAACACGGCATAAATTGATGATTTTAGAGGGATTCGATTGGACTTGGGAAACTTTCAAGCAAAAGTTACACGTTCTCCGCACACTCGACGTACCATGGTTCCTTGTTTTCCTTCTTTGGCTACATAAAGTGAACATTCGCTTGTCCATCACGACAATTCAAGTGTAATTCATAGATACAACAGCTCAAAAATGCTAATTTAGAGTCTCCAGCCCGATGCAAATGACACTGTTCAACTTGGACGGGGAAAAAACTGTTCTGGTGGGATCAGTATCAGCATCAGTTGTTGGCATTTTAGCATCGATCTGCGTGCTTATATGCATTTTAACTCCCTGTACAAAAAGGTAAAAAAGTTGAAAAAAGAAAATTGAAGATATAGAATTACCCCGAGAATATTCTTCTTCACATGTCTGATTCTTTGTCTGATGTTTTACATCATCTCATATCCTTATCCTTTTGATAGCCATCCTCTTTCACCATATAACGGTAAGGTTTTTCAATTCCAAATTTTCCGAAAGTAATAATCTAAGAAACAATAAAAACAAAAGAAACGAATAATAAGAAATAGTCAAATAGGAAATTTGTCAAAAGATCAAAAAAGAAAAAAATAAATTAAGGCAGCTTTTTTCAATATAAATTTTATGTTTTGAAATGGTTGATGAAAATTTTAGAAACTTCTGAAACTGGCTGCGATCCAAACGAATACGACTGGTGTAATAGTGCGAAAGCTACATCACTCTACGCCTATCAAGTACCAAATGTCATAACAAATGGCGTTGGATTTACTCTAGGCGGAGTGGCTATCGATACAATTTACTCTAAAGTTCTTGGAAATATTGATCAGGTCTAAACAAAACAAATAAAGGAAACAAAAAACTTACAGACCTTACTACAAGGAGCGATTGTCGTGGTTGATGACGTTATTCAATTTTTAGGACCAATGTATGCAGGGTAAGGTGAATAAATAATGAGAATAGTTGCTTTAGATTTATGTTTACAGCTTATGGTCAAAGTTTGTTATGGATCATCAACTTTATTGCGACTTTCCTCGTCAGTTTGACTTGGATTGCAGGATTTAGATCTCTACAAAATTATCAATAGATTATCTGCTTTTAATCTAGTCAATCTCACTGCATCATTTTTATTCAAAATGAATTATAAATTTGTTGATAAAAACTAAAAAATTACAAATTAATATATAATGATTGGCGTCATTTCCAACACTTTTGCATTTATTTGCTGCTATTTTGAAGATAATATTATGATAATACTACTCTCTAAAGATAGAAAAAAAAGCAAAAAAAGAAATGAAAAGATAAAAAGCAAACGAAAAAACGAAGAAGACCTTTTTCCTGCATGACGTTTACGCGTAAACGGGAACCTTCGCCGCTTGAAATCCTTCTGTTGCACTTTCCGACCGATGAGGCCGATTCCTACGTTTCACGTTTGTTCATCTGACTCTTTTGGTTTTTGTCATTCGTTTTGTAATTCTGGTCAATTTTTTTTATAAAATGCATTAAAAAAAGCGATATAAACGCAACCCAAAGTTTTGTATTAATACGAAAATAATTTCTAATTTATTGTAGAACTGTGCTAATACCATTTCGAATCACAATTTTTGATAGATTTTGACCTTTTTTCTCAGAAATAATTACGAATAAGAAGTTCCATTGAACTCTTTTATGTCGCCTTAGCACAGACCATTGTTCTGCTTATCGCCTATTTGCATAAGGTGTCGCATCAAGCTATATCGCCTTTGTTCATAAATTTTTTTCTTCAGCTATTAGGCAATTAGTGGAGTAGATAGCAATTCAGATATTTTTTAATCTAATCGTATCGTAGTTTATCTTGTTGGAAACTGTCATTTACGTTCCTTTTTTTCTGCTTGTATTACGTTTTCTTTCAGGAAATTTGACCTAGGTAACGGGTGCAGCAATGCTGGTCAAAAGCCTAGTCGCATTGGCCACGGAGAAGATGTTATTGAAGACGTCCGGTAAAACTTTTCTCAGAGGTTAGTGATTTTGAAAAATAATTAATAAAAAATTATTATAATTGTAGGTATTTCATTCATGTATGCGGCTGGCCTCGCACCTGATCGCCTTTCGGTTATGATGACAACACAACATAAATATATCCTTCAATTCCATTCAAAATGTGATATTCGTCCTTTTGCAGTAAGATTTTGTTCCTTTTGCCACAAGGTTTTGTTTCAGGCTAATTATCCGACATTTGCTCGTGTATTACGAGGAATTGTACATGTCCGTGCATGGAGGATAAAATCAATTGAGTTTGTTAATGTGGCATTTGATATCAAAGATGTGGATAATCTTGAAAGAACGATAGATGTAAGCTGTTTTTTATACCTTATGTTCTGATATGACACCTCAAAACTGCAAAGTGCAGCATTAGTAATCTTTCTCAAAGTACAATCTGCCATCTAGTAGGCGTAAGCCAGCCTCTCGCGATCGCTCAACGCCTCCTTTTGTCGTTTGCGCACGAGTACATGTGCACTTACGGCGGCCGCTCAGACCGACTACTGGGCCATTGGATGCACTTTTACGCAAAGGAACTGGAGGGCGGGGATTTACGACGCTGAAAGAACAGAAACATGTGTAATTTGTATTTTTCAGAAATTAGGAGTCGAATTGGTCCTCTTAAGAAATTGCACCTATCCAAAGGTAGCATCTGGTGAGCAAGCAATTTCTCTTTTGAACGCGTTGAATAGAAAGAAACAGGTATGGTTTTGTGATTTATTTCATTTCTTGCTTATAGGCTGTAGTATGCGAATATGGAGAAGATCGATTGAAGCACATGATCGCAAAAAGATCCCGCCATGACCGCGCCGCTGAAGTTGTTCCGCCGCCTGGACCTGCTGAAATCGAACCGGAAGGAGGATTTATGAATGTTCTACGTCGTCGCTATCCTAACCATGGTCGAAGAAGGAACGTTCCTGTACGTGGTTTTACTAGGGACACTTATTATACAAACTTTATAAGTTTTTTACTTGGGACACTGTTATTATACAAACTTTATTAGTTTAACTGAAATTTTACTGATAATGAATGTTTTGTTTTCAGCATCGTCTGGAACAAATGGCGGGCGATATAATCATACAAGCACTTCGACATTATCCTGGTGTGGATCCATCAAATCTGTGGGGTTATCCGATGGCTCAAATAGCTCAGCCGATGATGCCGCCAATACCTCTGATGCAAGATATCCCAATCGCTCGACATGATGATACAGAAAGACAAGCTCCTCCACCGAATCTTGAAGATGGTCGCCAAGAGCTTGACATTGAAATGGATGACGTATGTCATTTTTGTTAATGTTTATTTGCTTTTTCAGGGAGGAGATCGTCCACCATTCTATCGAGTTGGAGACGAACCAATGGGAGAATTTGAGGAAATCGAGGCACCTGCTTAAGTCAAATTTTCTTCTCACCCTGCCGTTTTATCTACCACAGTATGTTCTTTCTTTATTGATATTTACCCACTCTTATAATCCGGTTTTTTACCTCCGGGATTTTCGTCATAGCCGTAGTACGAGTTTCTAAAAAAAATTTCCTCATTCTAAAATACCTTACCGTATAGTTTGTAATTAGAATAGTCATTTTATATTTTGATTTATATTTTTGGCTTTACATGTTTTAAACTTATTCTAAAATTGCGAATTTTTAGCACAAATTCCCCTCACTCCCTTTCTAAGAAAAACTGCTTGTTATAGGCAATGATATTATTGTTATACGGTATTATCTTGTGAATACGCCAATTATTTTATGAAACGATTTTTCATTCTTGTTCTCTTGAAAACACTTAATTTACAGATTTATTTTTAATATATATGTATATATATATGGTACAATTAGGTTAATAGAATTTAATATATGTATATGAATCAGAAGGAGATTGCGTCCACTGGTTAAAGTAATGTTTTGAACAGGGAATTGTTATTTCAAAGCAACCATAACAGCAAGGGCATTCTTTTTCTTCAAGCTCTAAAGAATCCAGGTCAGTCTCATCTTCTCTTCCTTCAGAGAAGATAATATGACTTGTTGATTTGGGTGAATTAGTGCGGCTCCTTGACATGTTGCTTGCCGTTTTTCGTCGACGAGGGACTGGGATTTCTTCGGGAAGAAAATGTTTGGGTCGAATGATCTTCCTGCCTGTTCGGCTTTCCTGGAATTGAGGAACACAAATTTCTTTGATGTTCTCGATCTTTGGTTTTTTGACTGGAGGTTCGATCTCAGCTGGCATAAAATGTCCAAAATCTACTAGACCACACAATTTCATTTCATCTAGGGATTCTGTAATAAATTTGCCTGTAAATTAGAGCAATTGAGTATTAAGCGAACCAATTGGGGTTTCTTCTTTTACTTCTTTTGTTTCCTCTCGTCTGACTTTTCTCTTCTTTTGTTTCCCGTTTTTCTCTTGCGCTGGGGAAATACTATAAATTGTTGCAACCTTGTCAAAGAGCTCTTCCATCACTTGATTACTTTTTACATGTTTTTTGGGAACTTTTCTTTCCTAAATTTTTTTATCAAGTCTTTCAAGATAATGGCTTACCCTGATATTTTTATGTAGTTCCGATACCACTGCTCGAACATTGTTAGACTTGACGTTAATGGACTCATAGAAATTTTTGTTGAAATTGATTCGATCATCATTGGAGGTGAATTGGATGCCACGAGCGAGTAGAGCTTCGAGGCATCGGTGGACGATGATTTTAGGCTCCATTCTAAAAGAAAAATATCGTATGAGAAGAAAATAGTAAGAGAATGGATAATGATAATGGTAAGATTCATAATACAGGTAGGGTACTTTGACGCAATTCTTTCGCAAGCGTCACGCTTTTCTCACTTTGCAATCACTTGCGTCAAAAAATTGCGTTCAAAATCGGAGAATTCGCTTTTATTTTCTAAAAAGAAGCAATTATTATACAAGTTTATTTCTATTCTATATTGAACTTTTTTAACTTTTACATTGTCATTTATACAGTACAGCATACAACAGCTAACAAATTTTCGGGCTTAAACGAGTTGAAATAGAGAAGTAAAGGACTATACAAAGTTCATTGATGCCATCGCTTGTTTCATTGTTAGATGACGTGAATCTTCTTGATTCCAGACGGAAACTTAAACAATTTGATAACTGCTCCGGAGTGCTAGCCGGAAATGATAAATGATGGCCTTCCATGGCTTTCTGGATAACTTCAATTGTCGTGATATAGCATTGCATCAAATTTCCCAGGTAAACTGATGAAAATCAGGATACAATCCGTTTGTGTAAGTTTTTTCCGAGTTGCGATGTTTTTAGCAAAAAATTCAACTTTAGAAATGATCAAAATATACATTACAATGTTTGCAGATATTTTGTAGATTTTTATACAAACGTTGAGAAAATAAAGGATTTTCATGAAATGTTGTATTTTCTTCTTATTAATTTCTACATGAAGATACTAAATAATTACAAAGATTAAAAAAACTAAAGATGTTAGCTCCAGCCACTTTTTTTAGACCCTTTTATAGTAAAGTTATTTTGATGAATGGTGTGCGGACAAAAATACATTAAAATAAAAAAAGAAGTGTTAGGTGACAAAATTTTTAAGCATATTTGTCTCCATCTGTTCTCCATTTTTTTTTTTTGAAAAATGAATAACAATTAATATTTCATAGTAGTTCGCAACTCACTCAAGAATATTAGATTTTAGTTTGCATAGCACTGTTTTATACTGAAAATCGAACATAGAAAACTTGAACCATCTTTTAACCCCAAATTGTTTTTTTCTTTAGGTGATTGACGCTTCCTGGAGCTGGATGAAGCTCTTCCGACACTAAATGTCCCAATATCCAAACCAAAAATCGAGATTTCTTTTTGAATTGTTTAGAGAATTTGTGTACCACAAAGAATTCCTTTTGTGCAGAATGTTATCGCCGTTCCTCTGCAACTGTCTCTAGGGAAGTCGCCTATGCTCCTTAATAGTATTAAACCACGTTGAAGGCATTATAGCCAACTCAATTTGGCTTTTCAGACCCGCCCCCTACTGCGACACCTAGAAGCGTCTCCGGGGTTTTCGGCTTAATTACTGTGTTCCTTTTTCGCAACAATGATTACCCGCGAGTCAGATATTAAGTTCTTTTATCTTCTTTCTACCTCCTTTGAACATTAATTTGATTTAAAAATTGGCTAATTTATTCCAGGGCGATGATAAGACACATCCTTCCAGCTGAAGGACAATTTTTTCACACGTAATGCAACGCCTCAAGGTTTGTTTGCAACCAAAGACGTTGATTTCCGGGTGAGGGTGGTAAATGACTCAAATTTCTTTAATGAGATCAAGAAATTAAAAAAAGTTTTCAATGATTATCCCCCAACATCTTCCAGTTTGAAAAACATTTAGTCAAAAGTGAAACGATAGAAAACAAAAGTTTGGGCCAAACCGGGGATTGAACCCGGGACCTCTCGCACCCAAAGCGAGAATCATACCACTAGACCATTTGGCCACATTTATCCAAAACTTGTGTCGAAAATACGCATTGGGTCAACATCCCCCCCCGCTAGACTTTTTTGGAACGCGTCTTTTCAATTTATCTTGTAAGTACAATACACCGTGGCCAAATGGTCTAGTGGTATGATTCTCGCTTTGGGTGCGAGAGGTCCCGGGTTCAATCCCCGGTTTGGCCCAAACTTTTGGCTTTTTACCTTTGTTTGATATATAGAATTTTGCAACTCATCACTGGCTCTTCTCCAATACATTGACCAGCTGTGGTCAGATAGGAACAGCTGATGCTCTTCAGCAGATCATTAGTGGTGATATTCGTCGAGATGGATGGGATTGGAGACGAACAGGTAACTTAATCTACTTTTTTTTCGCAAAAGAATGACGCAGTGCGAGTAATTAGTAGATTAGACGCGTCCTGAGGGAAATCAGAGGGAGGACGACTTCGTCGGTTGGGAGAAGAAGTGTCAGCAAAAATGAAATTCTTTTTTTTTAGCAAGAATGGCAGCCGTAGGGCTGGTTATTGGTCCAATGCTACACAATTTTTATCGAATTCTGGATTCGAGGAAATTTAAAGGAGAAAAGAAGGCAATAGTGGTGAAGAAGCTTTTTTGGGACACGACTTTTATTCCAGTTTTTAGCTGTACCTTCATAAATGGTGAGATTATCTGGAGGCGAAACCATCCAAAAAGAGTAGCAAAAAAGAAAATGAATGTCATTTCTGAGCTGCGATGTTTTGTGTGAAAAAAATTGCAACTATATTTGCAGTTTTTTATAGAAAAGTAGAATGAATTTTTTATGAAATACTTTATTTTCCTTTTACTTTTTTTTATTAACAAGAGCAGAATAGAATCTAGTCCATTTTCAACGTTACCGAAACAGTTACTTTCATTTATAATTTTTTTGGTAGCACCTTAAAAAATATTACATTCCGAAATTTCTTCACAAAATGGGGCTAAACATTCATTTTTCAATCCATTTCAAGGATTTTCACCTATTTTGGAGCCACAATAGAACAGTACTTTTATATTTTATATTTTCTTTAATATATTTTTCTATAAAAAATGACCCTAGTATATTTGGTTCTAAATTATTTTTTGCATAATTTAGAAGTTCTATATAAAATAAAAAAATACAGAAAACTAGTAAAAAGCTAACCTTATAATGCCCTTTTTTCTTCTTCTAATCTTTCCGTTTTTAGTAGCCGGTCTCTACGAGGGCAAATCGCTGCCCTCCTGTCTTCACGAGTATCGTTCGAAAATGTGGCACATATGGAAAGTAGATTTTGCCATCTGGCCGCCAGCACAGGTTCTTAACTTCTACTTCTTGCCACATTCTGTTAGAGTTATCTATGTTAATGTCATATCGCTGATTTATAATTGCATACTGTCATATATTAAGAATAACGATGTCCATATTAAATGATAACTTAGACCTACATGTTATCTGACAAAGGAATGATTTTATGTATATATACAAGTATTCTCAACAGGAAGAACCAACCAGGCTTAAAAAAAGAAACAGTGAAAAGTAGAAAACGATGACTTAATAAAAAATTATTGGTAAGATAACTTGATCAAAAGGAACTTGAAGTAACGATAAAAATAAATCTGGTCTGCACAAACTAGTGAAAACCCTAAGTAGAAAAGAGGAACCTGCTGAATTTATAAATATTCATTTCCCCTCATTTCCAATTCTTCCACATGAAATATCATAGATAAAAGCGTCGGCTATCGGCTGACGTCTCTGTCATTCTATTTAAAAAACTTGACTCTCCGTCGCCGTAAGAAGTCAAACGATGATGTGGAATATGTAATGTGATCGCGGTCAATTCGCTATTACGTTTTTTTATGAAGTCAGCTTTTTGTTATTTCATCATCATCCAAAATTTTTCTTTTATAAATCAGCAAGTACCGCACATCTTATTATTTGCACCTGGCTATACCTTTTCACCTTGTCTCTTTTAATTTTCATATCCTATCACTGCAAAATGAAACCGGCTATATCAATCAGTAATGGTTTCGAGACCATTCAATTTGACTAATTGTGTACCTATAGATAGCCTCAAGTTGTCAAAATCGTCAACAAAACTAGACCTTAAACTAATTTCCTTATTTAGTCCGGTTTCGGTCTTGAAGATCCTATTTATGAGGAATTTCTTCATGTAAAAACCTTTAGGAAAACTACATATGACCATTTTGAATGAAACTATCTCAACATCTCTTTTCTTTTCTTTTTTACTTCCTTGAATTTAATCGTTTATAAAATTCATAAAAGTCTTTCCTTTTTATCCTGGATTTTCACAGATTATTTCAGCTTCCCTCCTTTTATCAAAATTGTTATCTCCGTAGTATCGCAATATAGCTTCTCGCCTTTCTGCTCAGTGAACCTTTACCGACAACGGGTGCAATTCATCGCTCTTAATTAAGGTTATTCCATCGCCAGCTGGCAGCACAAAAATGTAGGCGATTATCTGGAGGTCGCGATTTTTAGCGTTTTTATGTCTGCTAAATTTTTAAAATTCTTTCTTGATAAAATTTGCAAATATTCAGTAAATGAAAAGTTTATAATCATTTAAAGCCAAAAATTAGGAATTTTATTATTTTTTCGGTACTGTGTTGTTTTGAAAAATGTATATATTAAAAAATAAAATAAAATAAAAGCCGAGACAAAACAACTGTAATTCCTATATTTTGTTTTATTTATTTGATAGTAGTGAGTTCTTTCTAAAAGAGACAAAAAATTGTAAGATATATTGATCAAACATTATTTCAATTTTCTGAAAATTAAATTTTTATACTTTTGTAAACAATATTATGTTATACAATCTTGATTTCTACACCTCCCACGAGTTCCTTAAGGAAGATTGACTTGATTAACCACCTGGTAATGTGATTTGTAGACTGGCACAGGAACTAAATTGACTGCTTCGATCTCAAAAACAATTAAAGCATAACCAGAACTCTATTTTTACCAATGGAGTCTCAGAATAATGACAAAAAATGCATTCATTCTTCCGTTCTCCTCATTTTATCTTCTAAACCTCTATTCACCCTTCATGCTGTCAAGCGCATAGCTATGAATTCATTAACTACTACATTTTGTTATGATACTGCTTCAAGTTGTAGATTTTTGTCTTTTCCGGGTAGCGATTATTATTCCCACAGGCAATTATAATCGCTACTTGAGGGAGGAATAATGTGTGTTCGCTCAAGATAATAACTTTGTTAGTATGTTATGTTCAAAAGAAGCTGTTTCAAAGGTTAATAGTAACTACGAATGCTGTTACTTTTTATAGTTAGAATGTTCTTTATACGTTTTCCTAATCTTGTTTTGATTGTATAAATATCTTCGACCAAAAATTAGCTAAATTATTCTCTGGTGTCTTGAAAAAAAAACCTCCAATACTAATTGCAGTCTAAAACACATCGTTCTTTTGTTTTTGACATTTTTACGACTCCCAAAAAGTGGAGATTGCTGGCATTACTTCTACCTATTGGTGCATAGCTCTCTCTAGCTTCCTCTTTGCACTGTTCCGCTTTGGAATGTACATCAATTCAGACCTCAAAAAGTTATCTTCCTACAAAAACGTACTTTATACTCTGTCTACTTTGATCTGCAACGATGTAATTAAAGTAATTATATAAATTTTAATTACCGGAAGAATACAAAATTTCTACGTGAGGTTATGCTTTGAGATCTCTTTTAAATAATTCCTTGCTCTGCTAAGCCATCTCTGTGCTTCATTACGGATGTCTCTAACCAATTTTTCAGCATTATTAACTAGGAGTTCTCTGTGATGATCAGGAAATGCCAGCAGGCAAGGATAAAGGTTCTTTCAAATCACTTCCTCGGGTGTTTGACCAATGAGTCTCATATTTCCTTAGAAAATACGACTAGGAAAGGAGAATTGGATATCGGATGGTTAGCTTGAAAGTGGTATTCTTTTCAGATATGGTCTGACATGTACATTTTTTCAGATATTTTCTTTTGCTTTTTTCATTTTCTTGTTATCTTCTATCAAATACTCCTATCTTTCAGTATATATTTAATATTTTAGTATAGAACAAAATAATTTCAAGCACCTATAAACTGAAAATGAAAAAATTTCAGCAAATTAAAAAAAAAAGAAATTTAACAATTCCTATGCCATCTTACTGTATAAAATAATCTCGAAAATTAGTCTATGTTTTGACAATTGCCTTCCTTGTTTTCTTTTGTCCCATTCACTCATTGTTATTCTCTATCTGTTTCTTTCTCTCGGCAGTCTGTTCTCGTCTAGATTACTCGACACATATTGGTCTAGGATTCTTGACACCTCCATCAAATGAGAACCAAGGCGCTTTTCATTGCTGGGTAGAGTGTCTCTTGAGACAATTCCTTGTGTTCTTTCATCATTCTCATAAACTAAAGAAAGCTACAAAATGCTTTCCGGATAGTTGTCATAAATTACATATAATTGGAGGAAAGGATTTTTCTCATTATACTTACCACTTTATTTGGGGGGAATTAGTAGAAATGTTGTTTTTTGTTCCTCGCGTGATGCTTTGTCATTAGGAGAATAATTAAATGATGGCTTTGTCTTTTGGATAGAGGATGATGCTTTCTTTTGACCTTTCCGTTTTTTTCCATGAATGTTCGTGCAAATAGTGCAATTATTTCATAATTTTGACTTTTTTTTGGGTACAAATAGTGGTCTGAAAAGATTATGAGCAGTAGCTTTCATTTTAGTGACTTCAAGATCTTCCCACATTTTTCTGACCAAATGGTTTCTTGTTACCTAAAGAAGAGAGATTGGGTAATCTGATTTCGAAAGGCCAGTGGTCAGAGATGCACTGGCCATATTTTGTTTATAAAATATTTCAGCCGGAAGGTAGAGTGATTTTTCACTAATTAATTCATACTATTTTCTATTTGCCATTTTGTACTTTTGCTTTTCTCCCTACAGTATTCTCTTCGTCCTCAATCCCTATCAACACATCTTTTCTTCTTTTTCTGTCAAAAGAAAAATTGAAAATCATAGTTAATTAGCTTATTTTTCTTCCAATTGCTGTTGTCCTATTTCTGTCCTTTTCCTCTAATTAATACGTGAATGCAACACCAAAACGTTTGAAGCGGAAATTATTTCCACACTCATTTGTCGTTCTAACGTCATGTTTGCTCTCTCTCGCTCTTTGTCAATTAGGCTAAAATTATGAAGGCAAGGAAGGAAAAGGGCATTGACTAGAGTTTTTTTGGGTTAATTACTTTAAGGGAGACCTCTTTCATTTCCCTTCTCCCCGTAAAATTTCTCGTAATGGAAATTCAAAACCCCTCACCGGAGTCGAGGTTTTTGGTCGGAATATAAAGAAAGTACGATTGAAACAATGAGCGCTGCTTAAGTCATTTTTAAGTGCGAATTAGTTCGATCTTTGTTCCAAATGTCCAAAGAAATTTTTCAACCCCAGAACAGCAGTGTTTTGTGTTTTCTTCCGGTCTTCGTTTCAATTATCTAAATATAACACCAAATCTATTGCTTAATATAATTATTATATATGGCAGCAGTAGTTAGCTGGCTTCATCATACTTCATAACAAAATAAAAAAGGAAATGGCTTCTTTAAGCTGTGTACATAGAGTGTTGTTAAAATTAGAAGGATCCAAAACTATCGAAAAAGAGAGGGAGACTGAAATATTTGTTTTGTAATAGCCGTACTGTTTCTGTAGTCACTCTCATATCCATCTATTTTTATTCGAATACTCTTCTTACATGACTCTCCTGATCCTCTTACCTAGAAAAAATTAGAAAGGCTCACTCTTTCATCCATTAGCGGAGGCGTAAGCTATTGGATGGATATTTTCTCTTTCAGAAGCTCTATATTTAATCATTGATCTGTCTACCTTTACAAGCCAAACTTTCCTAACACCAAGCTACCGATATCGTGTGAGAAATATTTTTATAGTACTAGTTTCGAGAACCAGAAACATAAAGAGGAAAAAGTTATTTTCGAAATTTTTTAATCAAGCTTCTGTTGGCAAAAATCATATATTTTCTTACGAATTCATTAAAAAGACTTATTGACTTTTTATCTTTAATTTTTTATATAGCTCCAACCTAGAGTTATTCTGTGGTAAATAATATGTCCAGGAAAATATGCATTGCAGACAAATAAAGATAAAAATTTAACATGAAACATATATCTTTTAATATTCTCATAATATTAGAAAATTCAACAGAAAAATAATTTTTTTTAACATTTTAAATAATCTTATTCAATTTGAAGCAGTTATTTGGTCGCATGGCTAACTTATTTGAAAAGTAGATAGGTCGTTTGCAGAGTATTCAGCATCTAATCTCTGAAGAACCAGTTTAAGTGCATTTTTGGAATCCAACTGACGAAGCCTAAATTTTTTCCACAATGAAAAACAAAATTGTATATTCATTTTGTTTTTTTAAACTAATAAAAGCATCATTTATTTCCAATTTGTTTATGAAAAATTTTTTCTCAGGACTTCCCATCCTCGAAAATATGTAGTTTACGCATCTTTTTGCAATCGGGCCAGCTGTTACGTGATCCGCTTCCTTTTGTTATTTTCCTTCTACTATTTCATAGTATATCTACGTTTAGAGGCAAAGAAAGGAAAAAAAATTTTTTTTGGAGAACGAATTTTGAAATTAGATTAATTTTTTCCCTCCCATCGTTAAGCTCTTACCCCCTTGGTTGTGTTTTGGTGGTATTACTTTCCTTCCAAATCTCAATCGCGTGAATATCTTTCATTCTGCGCCAACGCTTCCATAGGGCTCTTTTTCTCTAAAGAACGCCCGTGCCTCTGACTAATTAAGTCAATTGCCGCCTTCTCTCCCCCTCTCTACAAGCGTCAGGTCATTATCCAATACTGGTTTGGCTTATTATATTCTCATGAAACAAAAAAGTTTTCACCAACTTTTGATTTTGATATAAAAATGGTTATTTTTAACTTGTTTGTTTTTTCACATAAAATGACGAAGGGAGAGAAGCCTTTCCATCGTCACACTGATTTAAACATTTCCGCCTCAATGGAGTCATTGTGGAAAGAAAAAGTAGACAGCAGAGGTGAGAAGGCGTGAAATTTGTCAACAGAACACATGAACTTCGAGAATGACTGAATTTCCGAATCGTTTTGACTTTTTGCTTCTTACCTATCCGCCTAAATTTTTCCTTACATCTCTCCTTTTCAAATATTTTACTTCCGCTTTATATATTTTAAATTTCTAAATCAGTCAGAGCACATCTTTTTTTTTAACGTGTCTTTTTAATTCTGACTATGTATTTCTACCTCCTTCTCGGAATTTCCTGCCTCTTCTTATTTTATTTGTCTCTCCATTTAATCTGATTTTCTTTTAATAACATCCAAATCGCTTCGATTTGCATTACTGTGATTTAGTTGTTGAATTACAACGGTCTATGTGTTAAATTATGAGAAATTTTGTAAACAAAAAATAAAAAATATTTATACAATAAGAAGAAAAATATTTGTTGAAACTGTAAACTTTCCATCTCAGAACTTCTTTTTTTACTTACTTTTTGACTATTTAGTGTTAAGTTATTTTTTTGAGATGATAACCTTCAATTCGATGATGGATGAATGGGAAGATCATCAACGAATCACATTGGTTCTTTGGGTACTGGGATTGACAGTTATGGCAGTGCTGATAGCTGTAGTTACTCTTCTCCTGAAGACCCGAAGCAAGTTAAACTGGTACGGATAGTAATCTACACAATAATTAAAATAATTTCTTAGGTACGAGCAGAATGTTTTAGACATTTCTAAAGCTCCACAACATGTCAGACGAAAGGCCTTTAATAGAATGGACACGGAAGATGAAACAAGGAGTGTGGTGGATAGGTATTTTTTAAAATTGAAAATTAGTCATACAGCTTTTTTTGGTATGTCCTTTTTCAAACTATCTTTTGATATGTAAAGCATAAATAACATTACAAAAGAGAAGACAAATAATAGTACTATATGGGGCACTTTGAGCAGGTGTAAATCATATAGTATAGATAAGATAATTAGCCGATAATATTTCTCTATAACTTTATCATGCTCTCTACACTATTAAGAATTATTATTTTTTTAGAGAATATAATAAAAATATATGAAAAACTCCTTTCTCCAGATTGTAGAACCTTCTTTTCTTGAAATATTTACAGTAATTATGAAACAAAAATTTTTTTTTCATAATTATTGACTTTTTTTAGTTGTTAACAATTTAACTCGAACTTAAATAATTCTTTTTTTGAAATTTATTTTTGAAAAACTGGTTTTTTTCTAAAATTATTTATATCCGTTTTTTTGATTCTATTAACCAGGCTACTAAAAAATTCCTTCCGCAACCGTTGAACCTGAAAAATTCTATGAAATTTCATTGCAATTATGATTCCTTCCCATGGACTAACAACTTCCGTCGGTCTTTTGTTTCTACTTTGAAATATTAGTATGCATATTAAAAACAAGACCAGAATTTTCCCCCGTCAGTCAATCCTCCTCATCATATACTCTAACAACACTGTTTTCCATTTTTTTTGTTTTTCAACATAGCTCTTTTACTCACTACTTTGCGTGTTTTCAACCAATTAACAAAACCGAGTCAAAAACAAAATGTGTTTAATGAGCAAAGGGGAGGAGAAAGAGGGATAAAGTTCTGTCATCCGATTTCTGATCGAGTCCTTTCCTCTCAAATTAGCCACAAATCCTTCTCCCCCAATCTTACAAATCTTCTCTCTTTCATCTACTTCCCTTCGAAGGAATTGCTGCAGTTCTTTATGGCTGAGATTTTGCAAAAGTTTTAGAAATTATTGAGAGACCCTCTCATATATTTTTAGATGTTTTGAGCTAAAAATTCCTCTATGAACATGCAGAATGACGCATGTGGCTAAATATTATCTAGTATCCTTGGAAAATCTAATTTCGCTAGGAAAAACTACTGAGAAAAATTTATATATTACTTTTTAACCTTCTGATACAAATTTAGAACAAAATAAATACTTCAAATTTGTTTCAGTTTTAATAATTTTAAACTTATTTTTTTATCTCGCTCCATCAGAAGACCAATGAGACTTACATTTAATGATAAACATCACTGAAGATCAGTTGACCAATAGATAATACACCTCCTCAAGGCTTTTTTGAAAAGTGTATTTGACATCAAAGAGATTATGTCTTCAAGCCACTTTATGAAAATTATGAAAGTCAGACTTTATATTTTTAAAAGATGCAGAGGAAGGAAGGTTTGTACTTGCAGCTTAGACAAAGGCTACAAGAGCAAACGCTCTTTCAATTCAAAATAAACTATATATTATTGATCCATTTTCTTGAGAACTCGTGTACATTTCCCAGCCCTTCTATTGCTTAATTGAAAGCAACATTAGCAGTCATACGGGAAATGTGGTAGCTCATTTGGATGCTTCCTCTCGGAAATGTCGCTACTCCTAGATCACTGTTCAGTTTATACAAATTTTTGTTGATAATATATAATAATATAATATAAACGAAAAGTTTTTTCTTTTGGTTGTTAAAAATCCCATTATACTAGGAAGTTTTTAAAGTACTTCCTAGTCACGAAACTTTGAATAAATCTGAATATATAATAAGCAAGAAGAAAAATATTAGTATCCAAGTATTTCATAGTTAGATCATCTAAAAATATCCACAAACTTCTTTAACTCAGATGATGAAGGAATTCGAATCATTGTATACGCTGTTTACGTGGTTCTTCTACTTTTTTGGGGTCTGCAATTTAGACTGCCACAACTATAGTCAAAAAATATTGTTGTCGACGGCTAAAGGAGGAAATATCAATGTAATTCACTCAATTTTGGCGTCGTCATATTATTCCCTTATTCTTCCCGCTGCTTCATAGTTTACTTTCTCTTCACTGACTTCTTTATAATCCAGCCAAAATTTAAGCTGCTAGTTGTTATTCGTCTCCTCTATGGCTTTCTTCAATTGAACTAATTTTTTGTCTTAAAAATCAATTTTCAGATAGATTTAAAAAAAAATTTTCCTAAACAACTTGAAAATAAATTATGCTTTTATTAGTTTAAACAAAATTAATATACAATTTTGTTTTTTTTTTCATTGTGGAAAAAAATAAAATTCTATTCAGAATGTCACGTGAAAGCTCTATTACCCGTAAGCAGAGTCGAATTGTCCAGGTGAAGCCACCAGCTCCACCACCGACCATTCAACGGGGAGATGTCTCCAGTCTTTTCCATATACCAAAAGTTCAAAAAAGCCGCAGTTCTATGTTCCAAAACCCAAGTCATAAGGAATTTGATAGAGGCCTCTATCAATGCCAGGTCAGTCGGGTTAGTGACTTTTAGTTTCTTTCCATAGCTTATGCCTTCTCACTGTGATTTGTGGTAGTCTTGTGATCTTTTTGTGTGAACCATTTTTTTCTAGCTGTTGATGGAATATTACGTGATCACGAAACTTTTTGGGCATAAATCTGTTCATAAATGTCAAACCATTCGAGAAAAAAGTCATAGAAGTTTGATTGCAAATAATAAAAACGTCGCCGGAAAACACACAGATCGCTTACGGCCATACCACGTTGAAAGTACGCCATCCCGTCCGATCTGGCAAGTCAAGCAACGTTGGGCCCGGTTAGTACTTGGATCGGAGACGGCTTGGGAATCCCGGGTGTCGTAAGCTTTTGTCATTTTTTGTTATTATAAAAAATATAAATTTGAAAGATTAGATCAAATCGATTCGATTCAGTTAAAAATTACGTGATCACATAATATATTTAAATCTATTATTCCTTTCATGTATTATAATTTTTTTCATCTTTAGGATGAGTCCGTCTGCAGTGAAGAAATGGGAGCCGCTGGCTCTCTTCAACTCGCTCTCTCCTTGGATCCATCAATGGGAATTCTTTCTGTTCAATTGAAACAGGCTACTGATATTCCTTTCAAACGTCAGGTAAACTGCTCCAAAGAAAAAAAACCATAAAAAATTATAGCAAGATGACAACCCAAATCCCTACTTCCGTATAGCTTTGGACGTTCCAGAAGGTCAAAAAATGGAATTTCAAACCAAGACCTATCACAATACAAGTTCACCTATTATTGATGAGGATTTCTGTTTTCAGGTAAGAGATATTTAGATGTTAAAAAACAATAATTTTTTTAGCTTCCAGCTGCTCAAATAGCTTCCTGCCGACTGGAAATAAGTGTATACGATTATGATCAGTTCAGTGTCGATGAATGTATTGGATATTGTTGGCTGACTTTGGGACGAGTTGCAGTGTCCTTAGATCCAGCAAATCCTTCAGTTTTTTGGGCAGAGGTTTTGCCCAACGAAGATAGCCAGGGGGTTAGTATCCGAACTTTATTTCTTGAGTTAAAGATTTTCTTTTGTTTACAAGTTTTTTTTTGTAAAAAAAAAATCATCGATCTGATTATTTCTACAAAAAAACAAGAATTTTTCAACTGATTTTTGGGAGGAGTGAAATGAATATTTTATTCTTCTTCAGTTTAAAAGTTCGTTTTCAGAAAGGCTTTGGTGAGATTCTTTTCTCCCTCGCTTATCTTTCCACTGCTCAACGGCTAACCATGAACGTTTTTAAAGTACGCTGCTTAAAATGCCCCGAAGCCGGCGGATGTGAGTTCTAAAAAATAATCTAATCCGCTTCAGCGATCTCATTGAAAGTTTGTCTAGTTGGGGACAATGAAAAACGTCTTAAAAAGAAGAAAACCAGCTCAAAGAAGAATGTCCGTAATTTGCAATTCAACGAAAGTTTGACATTCAACGTCCCCAAGCATTCGTTATGCGACATGGTGCTAGATATTGAAGTGCTGTATGAGACAGGGACCTTTGGAATGACTCAGGAAGTCATCGGGCGTTATGAACTGCCCATCCATCGGTACTTTTTATCTTTTTTTAAATTTTTTATTTTTCAAGTTTTATATTATTAGTAAAACGTCTTTTTTTAATTAAAAAACATTAACACATTGACGACCGAGCATGTTTTACATTTGTGCGCGCTGGGGACCGACGCGGTATTTTTTTCATTTTTTTCATTCGACTTGATTTTTTACTTAGTTCTTTTGTTATTTCCTATTCAGTTTGTTTTCTTTAGAGAATATGAGTGAAAGCAACTCAGATAAGAGCATAAGAGCGCAATAGCTGCACAACAGAACAGAAGAGGAATCACTGTTCTCAAATGGAAGGACAAAAGAGATATTCTAATGCTCTCCACTTATCATGATGCCCATCTCACCAGTCAAGGGAAACCACAGGTTATCGAGGACTATAATAAAGTAAAAGTATATGTTGACACTAGTTATCAAATGGCCTCGTATTGTCCATACGTTAGGAAGACCAGTAAATGGTATTTACGACTGCTCTTTCATCTCCTAACACAAACGGCACTGGTAAATTCATGGATCCAAAAAAAAATTAGTTATTATTGTTCGTTCAGTATATAAAAATATGTACTTAGATTTGTTTACAAAGTTTACAGGGTTATGATATGATCCTTATTATATTTATGTAGTAATTGAGAGAATTGTCAAAAACGCGAAAGAAAAATAATACGACCCAGGGGTGGTCGTATTGTCGTCAATGTGTTAAGAAAACCCCTATATAAATTTAATATTTTTTAAATTTTTTTTTTTCAGCTGTAAAGATCTCTGGAGGGCAATCATTCGAGAGGAAAAACCACAGGCTCGATGGCATTCACTGGAGGAGCCATAAAAAGAAAAGAACGAGAGTGGAGAGCGGGTGTTTTTCGCAGAATATCATAATATTTTATACATTTTTTTATATTTGATGAAATGAGAGATGAATAAATATATTTGGTTGAGATTGCATAGTTTCCTCTCTGCCAGAAGCCTTCATAGTTTAATAATTGTAAAAACTGATTATGAAACAATGAGAATCAAGCGAATGCATCCCGTTCCGGCGATCTCTCCTTAGCCTCCTGCTCTGCCGAAAATTCTCGATATGCCAGGAAAACTATACAGAAGAAGATTGTACCCATAATCGTCTAAAATTTTCTCTCAATTTTAGCAAGAAAAAAAGTCAACCTCGCACAAGATGAACGTCAATGGTCTTCCAAACAATGACGTCTTGAACAGCTGCGTGCTCTCGTTATGAATCATCTGAACTTTATTTTACAAGAACGCAGATAAAAGACCCAAACATTTAAAGTGAAGTGCGGAACTTTGATTATTACCTATTTTTTACTTTCTCCGATATCACCACTAAATCTATCTGGCAAAAATATTTAAAAAACTTGATGCTAAAAAAGTATCATAGAGAAAAGGGCTTTTTAAGCACTTTGTCAGTACACCATCTTTTTCCTGGAAAAAAAAGAAGTAAATACCTGCCAGACGACGAAGGCTAACACAAAAATACAAAGAAAAGCCCTCCAAATGAGATAAGGGACGAGGGCGTGAGAAGAACGGCGCTGAACGGCATAACAGAGAAATGGCAAGGTTCCTATGTAGCCGATAAGAATAGAGGCCAGAAGAGTCAAAATTATGACAACTGGTGTTGATCTGAATATATTTTTTTATATTTTGAAGTTTGATTTTTAAAGAATTTTTTAAATGCAACAATAAATAAATAAAAAAGTCTTTAGATTTCATCTACGCTATGTTCTTCAAAAAAATTTATAATCTCTCACCTCCTTTGCACTTCAATCTCCGAGTGGTCCATTACTTCTGCCAAAGTAGCATGAGAAACGAAGCCTAAACTGAAGCATTCCACGATGAGGACGAGATAGACACCAGCCAGAAGCCAGAAGACACGGACTCGGGACACTGAATGGAACCAGGTCATGCCGACCAACATGATGGAGGGAAGCTTCCTGGATCGAAAAAGAAACAACTGATGGCTTTTGACGAGTGATGAGAGACATAGTCATCGATCATTTTGAGTCTGAGAAAGGTGGCATTTTGTACTTATTTTGGTCCAGAAAAGACCAGAAAGGTATAATCTCCAAAAAAAATTGCTGACCACTACGTAGATAGAGGGAAAAATGTTGAAGTACTTGGGATAGCAATAAATAATAAACAAACGAGGCGCGATACTCGTAACCTTTTAAGTACCCTTCAAAAACATCTAGTGGGTATTCATTTTAGTGGCTACTAAAATAGCGACTGATGAGAAAAACGAGAAGGTTTTTTGGTAACGGCATCCTCATATCATTTATTGTTTCAATAATAGAGAATATAATAAGCCTTGTTTTGCTTTTATAATTTTTCGAAGCTTATGAAAAAAAAAAGCTCGGAAGAATTTAAGTCTCCCAAAAATTGATTGCAAAAAATAAAAACGTCGCCGGAAAACACACAGATCGCTTACGGCCATACCACGTTGAAAGTACGCCATCCCGTCCGATCTGGCAAGTCAAGCAACGTTGGGCCCGGTTAGTACTTGAATCGGAGACGGCTTGGGAATCCCGGGTGTCGTAAGCTTTTTGCTTTGTTTGAATTTTAGCATTGTCCGCAGTGTTTTTTTTCAGATTTTAATCAAAGAATTCCTTCTATGTCATTCACTCATTTCAACTTTATCAGCTGTTTTTTTCCCTAACTCTATTCAGTAAATTGCAAACTTACATCTTCCCATTAAGAGCAGAGTCTATCAACTTCCAGGAAGAGGATATGCCTGAACAAACGATGAAAGTCGCCAGTTATGAGAGGACTTTAAACTAATTGACAAGAGAAGTCGAAATCAAGAGTGGCATGTGATAGGGAAGGGGAAAAATGGAGGAGAGAAGGACAGGATAACGGAACAAATGCTCATAAGATCAATGGGGGCAGGGCTAATGTGGTTTGTCATACAGCATTTGTGATTTTGAGGTAAAATCCCTCAATTTATTTCATCAAAAACCTCTTTCGAGTCTTTTATAATTAGCTCAGGAAATCTCAAACACAATGAAGACCGGCTAACCCATTCCTCTTCTTTTTCTAATCGCCGGCGGAACAATCAAAAGCCAATTGAACCCACGCTATGGCTGTTAACAAGCTCATTAACAGGGGATGAGGACAACAAACGTGTACTTCTCTCTTTTGTGTGTGTAAAATCGCCAGGATCATTTGTTGGCAATCCGTCACAATCAGGACACATTTTCTAAATTTACGATGAGGAATAAGAAAGGACGGATAGAAGAAAAAATAAATGAAGCGGGTATTAATAACTGATCATATCACAGCTTTAACAATACATACTGGAAGTCAAATTAAGTTCAAAGCAATTGAGGAAGACATATCTAAATATCTCACTAGGAATCCAAATAAATTATTTCAAGGCTCAATATGAAATACGAACTATCAAAAGATAAAGCAAAAAGCTTACGACACCCGGGATTCCCAAGCCGTCTCCGATCCAAGTACTAACCGGGCCCAACGTTGCTTGACTTGCCAGATCGGACGGGATGGCGTACTTTCAACGTGGTATGGCCGTAAGCGATCCGTCTGTTTTCTGGCGACATTTTTATTTTTTTGCAATCAAACTTCTACTAAGCCTGTTTTGCATTATTTTTTGTTTGGACATATCCAGAACGTTTTAAAACATTTGAGAATACAAGGCTGTTTGGATGGAATACTGAATCCCTAGAGGCAAAAATAATGTAAGAAGTTGTTTAAAAGTGTCGAGTGCATGAGAAGAATTTATAGTTGAAGCATTCTCCAAATATACTCTTCGCACATCCCGCACAGCTATAAAAATAGCACTTTCTGCCAGCTGAATGAGCTATGAATATCTAGAGAGCTTCAAAAAATCTGCCAATCTCGGAGATTTAAGAACTTAAACAGGACTATTAATAGGTTAATAATAACACAATAACGGTGAGCTAAGCGAGCACTCAGCTGGGGTCTTTGTTTTATGAAAAGTTTGAGGCCTAATGCGTTGTGATGCATGCAATATCTTCTTTTCTTTTCAGTATTGCGAAGAATGTAAAATGAAGGATTGAGATAGATACGAGAAGTTTTATTCTTGACCAAATATAAACAGATTTTTGAAGCAAAAGCCCTCTAGGGATGCAGTATCCAACCCAAACAGCCTTGTATAACATAAGTATCCTTAAATGTTTTAAAATGTGTTGGAAACAGTATGAAAACTCATGTTTTTCAAACAAAAAATAATTCGAGCTATACTCAGTAGAAAATAATATGCAAGATCCTCAAAATCGTATGAGAAAACCGACAGATCGCTTACGGCCATACCACGTTGAAAGTACGCCATCCCGTCCGATCTGGCAAGTCAAGCAACGTTGGGCCCGGTTAGTACTTGGATCGGAGACGGCTTGGGAATCCCGGGTGTCGTAAGCTTTTCCTTTTTAATCCACTTTTTACTTTTTTAACTCTTCTATTAATGCACTGCAAGTAACGTAAATATAATTCCTTCGTTAGCATCGCGGAGAGTGTAACATGAAGAATTGAGATGGATATGAGAAGAATGTTTTATTCTTGAGCAAAAAATAGACAGATGTGTATTTTGTAGGGAAGAGGGAGGGAGCTAATAGCCTGGGGCTGTGCGGGGAGCTGGAATAATATATTAGGAAGAAAAAAAAACTTACGTGGACAGTGATCACACCCTCCCGAGGCTCCTGATGGTCCATCAGGTCCCGGCGATCCTAATACGCCAGGATTTCCCGGAGCACCTGGATTGCCACCATCTCCAGCATCTCCTGGATGACCGTCACTGCCAGGAACGCCAGGAATTCCCGCTTGACCTTCTTTTCCCGGTGCACCTGGAGGTCCCGGTGGTCCTGGTGGTCCAATGGGTCCAGCTACTTCATTCAACGCTCCTGGAGCTCCGGGTGGTCCCTTTCTACCCGGCTTTCCTGGCTCTCCAGGAGGTCCCACAGGTCCTGGCAGCCCTTGTGGTCCTCTCATAGCAGCCAGGCCAGGAGTTCCTGGAAGACCAGGTCCTCCTTTCGGCCCAGGTGGTCCAGGTCTTCCAGGTGGGCCACCCGGCGCTTCAGGGCAGTCAAAGCACCAGTCAGGCATCTGAGAAAGTCGGGGTGGAGCATCTTGACCGTCGGGTCCATCCCTTCCTGGCATTCCGGGTGGGCCATCCATTCCGTCGAGTCCATCAGCTCCGGGTAGTCCGGAAGGTCCTGGAGGAGAAATTCCACAGCCACAACACGATCCTCCAGTTATCATACTTGCCTCGACGGCAAGAGAACTGTGCTCATTTCCATAACCAGCTTGACGTTTGTTCCGACCGTAGACTTTTTGCAGGACCTGGAAAGAGGGAAAAAGTTTTAAGACTTTTTAAAATTATTAAGGTGTTTTTTAATATTCAGATTCTTCACAAGATTTCTTATCTTTTCACATATAAAATACAAAAATGTCAGAGGTATAAAAAATTGAAATTGAAAAGCATTGAACTGTTGCAATTCATATTATATATTTTGCTATGATTTATCACTGCATTTGTACGTTCAATACTGAAAAGGCAGAAACTTTTGAGTAGAATTTGGATATAACAAGTAAGGAAAATGAGACCCATCTCTGTGAAGAGCCCACCTGTGTCCTGGTAACCTCTCTCCATATATTCCCTGATCGCTGTCTACAAAAATCCACTTCACTTTGCATTATAGACTGCATATGTTGCATATAATTGTAAAGCATCGGAACAGAAAGGACACAGACTAAAGTGGCAGTTGTAGCGATGGTGACACCAAAAAAGGCCAATCTAGGAAGATACATATATTTTTGAAGATCGGTAACCCACTTCCGAAGAGCAGCTGCTTCCCTTTCCTGGCTTTTCAGAGCCTCCTTTGTCTCCATATTGCTAGAAATGAAATATTTGAAAGAAGACGTATGAGAAGGCGCCGAAAAGGAGACAACTATCCGGTTCCAGCCCGGGATTACGGCGGCAATTGGCTGGAAAACACGGGCAGCTTAGCTCCTACTACAAATCTCAAGGTTGCTAGACGACGAAGATGAGGTAAAAAGTTGTAGGATTTGGTTTTACATAGGAGGAGGAAAGGAAAGCGGGGAAAAACTTTACCAAAGGATACGAGTTTGTTGGATTTGACCCAATTGACCGCTCAGACTTTCAATCACAGAAGAGACAAAAAGATCTAAAATATTCGGTAGACAGTTTGCACAAGGATAAGCGAGGTGCTCATAGGACACAACCAGGAAGAAGGGAACAACCACGAGCTGAAGATGATGCGATGAATGAGGGAAAGCCAATCAGGCATTCCGTCATCCCGAAAAGGTTAGATCTATTTCTAATGAGAACTATCTCTACCACTCTTTTACCACGCTTCTCGACGGAAATATAAAAATATGAATAGAAAGATGGGGGGGGGGGGGGACATTTACAATATTGCCATTTTTTTCTTGTTTTTCTCGTATTTTCCTTTGTTATATTCAAATTCTACACAATATGTTCTATTTTCTAATATACAATATATACATATTAAATTAATTTTCATATATCCAAAAACTGAAAAAAATATTAACGATTATGTAAAGATTCCATTATCTATTTGGTAGAAACACGACTTAAATATGAGTTTCTTGGCAATTCAATATTAATTACCTAAGAAACGAGGACAAATCCCCCCATTTTTCATGTTGAAAATCACCCGAAAAACGCAACTAGACGTTGTTTGACTAGTAATAGGCAAAAAGTTCAGAGGTGAATTGACTACAAAGAGGACACTCTTCTCCAGCTGCCACATAAAAAACGCCGTTCGAGAAAGAGAGAGCGGCACTACTCAAACTGTAGCTAATACTGACCTTGCGACGGGCAGCTATTTATTCCTTACAAAGGTAAGAAGATGAGTGTGTTTGTTGAAGAAAGAGGAGGAGGAGGAGACAAGCTGAAGGAGGCGGAGGCTCACGCTTATTAGCATAAAAACAGACAAAACTGGATGATAAGGACACCCTCGAGTGGGTATTGTTAGCCTGTCAGCCAGACATGCCAATTATCTATTTATGTGAAAGATCCCTGGCCTTGTTGGAGAAGAAAAAAAAACAACCTCCGGGCTATTTGTCAAAAATTTACTGGACAATTGCCCTTGGACGGCAAGGCTTTTGTGAAAAAACCCATCGTCGGAAGAATCAATTAAAGCGGATTTTGAAGATCTCAGGACAAACAAAAAATAAGGACAACTTCCTTCTGACACATTTTACAAATTCCTAATACTGCTGTTTCTTAAGCTCTAGCGAAATTGATGGTTCTATTTTGTTCGAAGTCCAAAATGGAATTTTCTATCAAAACATAGTCGCTCACCTACTTTTTGTACAAAGTTAACACAATTTGTCAATTTTTTACATGCGTGTCACTTTTTGTTCTTTTCATGTTTTTTTCTGCGTTTTCACCCCCTAATAGAGTGCATCCTCTTTGTGTAGAAAAATTCTAAAAATTTAGTTAAATATTTTAAAATTACGTTGAAATTTTGGTCAAAAAATAACCCCCACTATTCATTTTTAGTTTATCAAAGCTGTTCCTTTATTTATTTGACGATAAAAAAGTCCCCTCTGTCACACTCATTTTCTTCTCGCATTCTATCGGATTTCAATGTTTGGTCTGATTGTATCGAATTGGTTTTTCTTAGGTCATATTCTCATTAATTTTTGATCGATCCAGTCTTCTTTCCACATTTGGCCATCCATCGAGTTTAATATTTGTTACATTTGATAGCTATTTTCTTTTTCTTTTCCATACCATCTAGAATCTTGATTATTTCTTTCAATCTCATGTTGTTCACATAATTGTTGTAAGACTGATTGTGGCTCTTCACATACTTCGATGCTGTGTTTAATTTTTTCTTCTGTTGCATTAAATGCTCAACTCATAAAGTCAATTTTCCTTTTTAGTTGAAGATTCACATTTTTTGTGACAAATTTTCAGTGAACGCTGCCCATTCAAAGCAAAAAAAAAAAATTCTCTCAATTCATCGCAGTGACATACCCTTTCGTTTCGCGTACTGTAATGACCTTGTAGCTAGACGAACTTGATCATATTACAGTCGATTACTTGTGTCGAATAAATTAAACTAAGGAAATGGACAAAGGAGAAGCGAAAGGAAGAATAAAATTGGAGGGAAGAACGAAGGACAAAATTAATGGCTCTGGTTTATATAGACTGACCAGAGATTAAAATGAAATGTGTTAATCAGTCGGCGGCTTTTTCACCCGGATTTACATGATTCTCAACTTGCAATTATCCTATAAGGAACGATCGACTGACGATTTATACTTTCCCTCCTGGAAAATCCGACAGCAATTGGAAAGGGACCGGTCAGGTTTGAAGAGGAGGCAATGCGCCGTGTAAAGACACACAGATACATACATCCTGGAACGTATGGAATGGAATTTGAAAAAGAGAAAAGGAGGGAAAGGAAGGTTACTGCTGAAGACCTAATGGTTCCAGACAAATGTTCAAAAAAATTTTTTAATGTTTTTATAATGTTTTTATGTTGAATATTTTCTGCCATAATTTCGATAAAATTTAAAATTAGGTAGTAATGCTACTTTTTACTGTAAATGACTGTAAATGTAAATGTTCAAGCACCTTAGATACAATTTGTGTGGCCAATTCACTTTACTTGAACTGTTGAAAAAATGTTATTTAATCAAAATCAAATCAATCAAAGAAATCAGTAAATTGAGTTGTTTTAGACTAGGAATGAAACTTTAAAAATTTGAATTTTTTGGATTTCGACTTTTATATGAACCAAAATTCAATATAAAACAATTATGAGTTGGCGAATTTATCGTAAACAACAGAAGACAAAAATAATTTTGAAAAAAATTGTAGTTTGCAATCTTTAAGGACTTGATGAAAAGAAAGAGATACTGTTAATTGAAATCGTAGCAACGATAGGATTCTTTTAAATTCCCCCCCCCCCCCCCCCCACTACACTATCATAATATCTTCCGGGTGTACCTCTTCCCACACTTTATTTCTTTCCCCACCATATGCCATGAGAATGTTCCTTTCCTTGTAGTAATCAAGTTTTTCTCTGACGTTGTCATTGCGACCGACAGACTAGATTTACTTGTTTTCCAGCTGCTCAAAAGCAATTTGTCGACCGACCGTACAATGAGAGAGTTGATTAACAGATGTCTGAAAATAAAAATGTGAAGGAATCAGGATGTATCTCAAATCATTGACAGAAGGGAAATCCTTTGAATGATCTTCAATGTTATGTTTATCAGAGATAGATGATATTGCCAATATGTCTTTTTTGTCATTATATAATTGTTTTGATTTTTTAAAAATTTTCTGGTGATATTCAGAAATAAAAGTTAACTGGAACCTAATGCAGAAAAAAATAAAATGAGATTTGCATTCAAAAAAATAAATTTGAAAAAACTTTTGATCAATGTTTTTTTTTTGCAAAGTTCGTACATGTCAGGTGACAGCCTCCTGGTTACCTCTTGCTCTTTCCTCATAATCGAATCACAATTCAGATTAAAGATTAATTTCCATATTCGTACCTTGATACATACTTCATTAAATAATCCTCGTATTTGACACAACGTGCCATAAAATTAAAGCCAAAGTCAGTAAAAAATAGAAATCTCTGTCTATATTTCAAGCTCACTAGTTTGAAGAAGGAAGGCATTGCATTGGGTGGAGTAGAGATCAAAGAACAAATCAACGGGACTAGCGGACGATGGAGGGATCGGAGGATATGTGAGACCTCTTTTCATAGTAAACTATATACATTTCAAAAGAAAGAAAGGCAACTTGGCTCAAAAACGGAAGGAGAATGGGTCACATAATAAGGGAAAAATACCCGGAATCATCGGGGGAAGGATGAAGAAGACGACAATCATTTGAGACGTATATTGTATGAAGATGACGAGATCTAAGTGTTTGTATATGGAGGGAAGATTAAAGATCCTCGACTGTACCACCTCCTACCAGATTTTTGTACATTGTAGAGGCAAGAAACCTGAAATTAATGAATAACTTTTCGTTAAACTGATTATATTTTCCTTATTTTCAACCAGAGTATTTGAAGAATTTTACACGCAATTTTAAATTTAAAACTTATTATTCGGTAATATGAATATTCTATTTTGCTTGATTTTTTAAAACACTTTCCTGTATTCCTCTAATAATAAATAAATCTTACCTAGGATATGAATCCCTCTGCATTAGCGTATAAATTTGACTTTGTGCATCATCAAAAGTATTGGCTGATGGTTTTTGCATATTATTGTTGACTGTTTCGCGAACCCGTGAATCGAGTGAGACCTCTTTTGGCGATAGAATTGAGATAAAATCTTCATAAATAATCCTAGCCTAAATTTTCATCATATCCAAACCTAAAAAAACCAAACCTTTTCTTCAATTTTTTCTGCATTTTTCTCCCTTTTCAACTCTTCACAAGCTTGCCAAAATAAAATATTTTCATCGGAATATTCTCCTTTTAAAAATTCAGCAAAAATCTTCTGTCCTTGTTTATGGTTCATCAAATTATCGAAGCTTTGTTGCCATGTAATTATCGTCTCATAGCTGACTCTGAAAATTGGAGAAATTAATTGGAGATTCCCTCTCTTGCATTCTAGTTTTGACGTGAGAGAGCGTATGTATGCACAGCAGGAGAAGCACATGATCGCCCACTGCCCCGTCCCTGCCTCGTCAGTTGAATTTTAATGCGATGTCCAAGTCATAAAGAAAAGAAGAGTAACTTGAGAAATGGAAATGAAGCAAAAAACAGAAAACACTGAAGGAAATTGTATTTTTAATTTCAACTTCTTTTGTAAGTGTAATTTTTTTTTTAATGAATTTTATAAAAATAACTTTTTTGTTAATATTAAATGTTATTAAAGAATCAAAAATTCTGAACAGATAATTATAATTAAATTTTTATCAGTTCTCCGATTAGCCTATTAAAGACATCCATGAGAAGAATATTTGATTAATAAGAAGCGCTCGACACAATGCAAAAAAAAGCTTGATGCATTAACAAAATGATGGACATCAGACTAAAGACTCATATATATATATAATATGAAATCAGGATGCTATAGAAAAAAATTACAATCAAGTTATCGAAAAGGAGATTATTGTAAGGCTCCTTTTTTTGGCTTCAAAAATTCAGAATAAATTATAAAAATGTTTAAAGGCTTTTAAATTATTTAAAATTTCAAAATATTTTAGGCATGAATGATTTTGGGTTTCTCCGCAACAGTGATACATTTTCAGATCATTTTTTTTAGAAATTTTAATAATTCAAAAATTTAAACTAGAGTCTTGAAAAAATCCGATCTCCTTCTCCTAAATTTTTCCATTTTTTCTAAATATTTTCCATCCTCTAATTCTACTGTCCGGCCCCTCACTTTCTACTCTCATTCACGTGCGATTCTTCTGATTAACTATCCGGCTCCCATCCCCCAAATATTTAGCCAATAAAGAGTCTAATCTCTCTTCTAATGGTTACCGTCCACGTCGAAATTAAAGCCCACGTGTCTTGTCATACATAGATAAAGAAGAAATGGAAGGAATCGTTGGCTTAATTAGAAAATTCATAAACTATTGAAGAGAAGAATAACAAGTTTTTCTTACTAGAATGAAAAACAAAAAAGGATCCTAAGAGATATTATAATTTTTAAAATTACATTACTTTCTACAAAAAAAATAACTGACTCAATAATTCTTAAATTTTCAACAAATTTCTAAAAAAATAATTTAAAATTTCTGGAGACAAATTGGAGTCATTTATTTTTATTAATAAGTTGTAGGATTCCTAGAAAAATTTTCGATTTAAAATATTTTTTCGTAGAAAATTATATATAGAGAAAAAGTTAAAATTGTTTAGTTATTGTTTCACTTCATTTTTGCAAATTTCTTGAATTCTAAAAACTTATTTAATGATATTAATTTCCTTCGTCCCCGATGGTGGTTATTACTTCTCTCAAAAATTCTTTTAACACGTTCTCCTGACTGCTGTCGTCATCAGCAGTTGCTTCACTTTTTATCCATCGACCAACTGCCTCAAAGTTTTGTTTCCCCACCTCCTATGGCCGCTCCCCGTCGTCTTCTCCCATGTGATTGTAATTCGAGAGCCGCACCAAGAGGCCCCTACCAGCCACTAATTGTGGACGACATGAGGACACCGGAAGGCAGGAGAAATATTCAAAAAGGGCAGACTTTTAATTGGATTGCCCTCTTTCTGAGGATGCCTAAGAGAAAAAGGAAAATATCAAGACATTTGCTTTGTCTTAAAAAATAATTGATATAGTTCCTGTAGCAACATATTCGAGGAAGCTGAGTAATTGGAAGGATTAGTGAGGTACGAAGGGGTACAGCGAAAAAAAGTAATCCAGGAAATAACTCAAACTCATCAAAAAATTTTGCATTTATTGGTATTCGAGGGTATAGTTAATGTTTTTCTCAAACTTTTTTTTTGAACTCTGTAAACAAATTTGAATCAAAATGTTTTTTTTTGCTATTTTTATAAATAGAAAAAATTTGGAAATTCCATAAAATCCAGGTTATTCTCTATCATTAAAAAAAATAAAAATTCCTTTGTTACTCATTTTTATTTTTCAATTCCATCAAAAATTCTATATATTTTTCACCAAATAAATTAAATTTTTCCACCTGATGAATATAGCACGTGAATCATTCAAATAGTTATAATGAGGTAAACATGGTAATGTTGAGTTTTAGAATTCAGGATAATTTAAGGTTTCCTCTTTTTCGTGATTCAAAACCTCAATTTCTTCCTTTCTCGCCCCTAGTCGGCCCTCGTTTTCTATGACAAACTACCCTCTTCACCCGTCACTCGCCATCCATAATCCTCTTCATCAGCTGCTTTCAATAGGGGAGGAGGCTGCAGAGGAAAAGAGACACTGACAATACTCAATTAGTTGTGGAATTATGAGGAGATCAAGTGGCTAATTGAGAAATAAAAATGAAAAGAAGAAGGAAAAAGAACTCACTTGTCATTTGTTTCAATAGCAGAGGATCTTTGTTTTTCGCTCACAGAGTTACTGAAAAAAGTTAAAATTAAAATTCATTATAAAAAATAAAGAAAAAAATAGACCAAAATGATCAGGGATAAGCTCAGAAAATTTTTTAATCGCTCTCGGATTTTATAGCTATTAGAAAATTTCTTTTCTCAATTATTTTACCTTATTCAAAATCAATGTTTATGCCAATTTGGCAGAAAATAAATATTGAATATATTGAATGGATCCATAAATTTATTCCGGTTGACTCAAATCAAACGACCCATAGGACAAAAATCGCAATAATTATAATCGCTTTAAAAATTTTCTCTCTTCTACATTTTTTCACATGCCGATTGTATTATTTTCAAGAATCAGCTTCGACGCCTTGACAGCCAACAGGTGTTTTAGTTAATCATAAACACATGACGTCGTAAAGGAGAAATAAGGAAATCTGAGTTTTTTTTGAGGATCTACTGTTCGGAAAAGGACAGCGAAGTCATCAAATTTTAAATTAATTAGTTGATAAATTAGGCATGAATAATTTTTGAACCTGAAACAGAATTATTGAGACGTATGAAATTTTTTAAAATTGGTTTTGACGGAATAAAGGGAGGTTTTATTTAGGATTTTGATCTCAAGTTTAAAAAAAAAAGCTTTTCATCTTTTGTTTAAACTGCTCATCTGATATATTTACCAAAAGCTCTTCAATCACTTCCGAGGTCAAATTATCAATATCCAAGTCAATATTTTCTCACTTTTCACCAAAAACCAATTTGGAAGTCGACAAAATGTTGTCAAAAAAGAGTCTGCTCTTTGAATTTTCCCAATTGGTCTCTCGACATAAAATGCATTTGAAACATTAACATCTTTTCATCTCTAATCTCTTTGTGAACAGTTCGATGATCTCAACATCTGTCAAAAATCTTTCTCTCTCATTGGCTATTAATAATCATCGCGGTAAATTTAGCCATGTGTATTGCCTGAAAATGAGCAAACAAGCTGCCGCTCTTGAAGAGAACGAATTAAAAACATGCATAACAGAATAATTTTTCTTTCGGAAAAAAGAGAATGAATGTCATTCTTTACCTGCATGCTGGCTCGCAGAATTATAAGATTTCAGAGAAAAAAGCGATTAGGTCGTTCAACAGTCCATGAAGGCATTTTTTTTTTGAACTATATTGCGCTTGGCATTTTAAAATAAATTGTTTTAAACATAAGTAATAGTTGTCTAGAAAAGTCTAATGTATAGTTTAATAACTTATATATTATAACAATAAGAAAATTTTTTTTTACAAAAGATCTTCACCAGGAAAAAAGAAAAAGGAAAATAATTTTTGTCCCTTTTATTATTAATGCGGAAAATTTGTATAACATTAATACTGATTTAATGTAAAATGAAAGCCATAGCTTCAAAAGATTACAATTTTTTATAGTTTTGGGAGTTCAACTTGAGCGAAAAAAACTAAAAGAAAAGTTCAACTTTTATTTGGCTACAAAAATCTTTCCGTTGGGTGGCAATAATAACAAAATACTTTTGAGCAAACGCGATAAACAACTTTAAAAAGATTTGTAAGACCATTTTATTTTGGAAAAAAATCAGGTTTCTAAATAAAGTCGTAGACCAAAAGTCAGAGTTCCTTACGACTACCAAAAATATCAATCCAAGCTTATTCACCTGTTCAAAAAGATCCAAAATATTTGTTAATATAAATTTTTAAAGTCGGATAATAGCCTTGAAGTATAAAAAATATTTGGAATAAGAAAAATAAATATTTATATGCTCATTTCGTTTTTCTAAAATGGAAAACAAAAAAATGTTCAGGAATTGTTTTTTTTTTAAATCAAATAAATATAAATCCAATAATTTAAAAAAATATTGATAAAACGAAACATATCAGTTTCTAATAATATCAAAAAATTTTCTATTTCTATTGGCTTTATAAAATAAATGAAAACATCTTCAAAATTTCGTTTGGAAGAAAGGTGTTATAATCTATGAGCTTATCCATAATCAGTAGTATAATCTTTTGAATGGTCTTTGTGTTCATATTGAGACCGCTGGTCTCTCTTTCGTCGATATATCAATAGAAAGATAAAATAGACTATCACCTACCTGTGGTTTTGTCCCATCAAATTTGTGCAGTCGCAGGTGAGGATTTTCATTAACATTATGCTCTCTGAAAAGAGGCGAATGCAGCAGTCGGCTATTGATCGGGCCCGGCCCTCGCCCCGCCCATTTCCACTTGGCCTGCCACAACGACGGCCGAGCTTCGACCAAGCGCCGGAGAGAGAGAGAGAGAAAACGAGGGATCGCGCACGTAAAGGAGAGAGACGAGTAACGTATGCAAACACGTGTCTGCCTAGCAGGCACAAAGGACAAAAGTAACTCAACAGAGTTGCAGCAGTTGAGGAAGAAAAAGAGAAGAGAGATCAGCTTTGCAGCTTAGGAACTTCTTGCTGATTTTTTGATTTCAAAAGAAATTTTTTCCAAATTATTTTTAAACTTTAGTAGCTAAAATGAAGTATTCTAGAAATTTGGTTTTTGTCTTCACGAAGTCATAAGAAATAATAAGTTAAAAGCATACTTTTTACTTTTATAAAAAGCAATACAATGCAGTATTTTTTTCAGTGCGAAAAATATATATACATATTCAGTATGACGTGAAATGCTTCGAGTTTATCTTGTTGAACTTATGACGCGAACTATTATATTTTAAATAATCTCACTATGTTTTTCCAGTACAAAATATTGGACTTCTATGAAAAGTCTTATTATTTGCTGAGAAATTTATTTAAACTTTTTAAACCTAGCATCTACCGAACAAAAACTAGGATTTCCTAAAAAAAATTATTTTTCTAATATTCATATTTGTGCTTTGGAAAACTTTTTAGCTTTGCAACTGGAAAGGTATTTTACTGGTTGTCTTCAAAAAAATGCACAAAAATTGTTTCATTTCGACCGTAAATGCTCACAGTGACATTAATCAGAATTCTATAGCGTGCCATTGTTTTCCAAGATTTTAACTGATTTTTTACTCTTTACGTACATGAAAAAATTTCTTTTTTTTTTAATTTTAACTCTTAAAGAATCAGGAAGTCCGCCGAATATCAACAAATGCTGCAAGAAATCAAAAAGTAATCACTTCAAAGGAACCACAGCTCGACAAACCCCGTGTTCTTAAATTGTTGTCATTGCTTTTTCTAAAATTTCTCACGCTGCCAGCTTTCGATTAAAAACGTGGAGAAGTGAAAGCAACTGGATGAGAACTGGATGAGTTACTAAAATTGTGAAGGTAGGAATGATGAAATAATATTTAGTAAAAACTACCAAATTATTCTTAAAATAATTTATTCGAATCTCGTCATAGAGCTGAAATTTGAGAACAAGGTTTATTTAAGTAAGAGCAAAAACATTTTTTATTTTTTCTATTTTTTTTTAGTTAAAAAAAAACTTCACAATGATGTTTCAAATAATTAATCACATATGACTTTGTTATATTTTCTCATAATTTTCTCATGACGGTCACCATGACGTGAAGTGCTTTTGCACCATCATCATATTGAACTTATGACACAAACTAATAATTCCCGTTTTTTTTTTTTGCAAAAAGCAATCTAATCAATTGGCTTTATTTTTCCGTTCTACAGGTTTTTTCGTCTATTTAAACTTTGCAAAAAAAGTAAAAAACCTGACAACTTTGTTTATTGTCTTTTTTGACAACTCGTAAAGGGTTCAATTTTCATTACTGGCAATATCCTAAATAATGGTGTAACTTTGTACAAATTTTTAATACAATAAAATGAAGTACAAAAAGCTGTAGAATAACAGAAAAATGTTCGATACCAACTGAAACAAAACTCGATACTCCCAGCCCTGGTCCTGTTTGTTATTTTTTCCAATGTCTCTCTCTCTCTCCTTCTTTTCCGCAAAAACAAGAAAAAAAGATTGTGCAGATAAATTTACAGTTAAATAGTCGCAAAGAATAGTCGTAGGTGTGACCTTTCTCATTATCTGCTTACCGATTTTCTTCGAGTAGCAGGCCAAGTGGAAGAAAGATGTTTTCTCAAACTGACCTGGTTTCTTTAAAGGAAGAAAAAGAATGATCCCTTGTTTGATTGAATTTTCTAAAAATATTGTTATTATGAATAATTGAGGAAATAGAATGTTCGTGGGAGGAAGAGTTATGAGACGAATAGAACAGGAAAAGACGGAAGAATCAAGGGAGAGACAGATCAGATGGTAGCCATATGAGTAAACGGAAGTTGGGGGTGAAATGCTGACAGGAAGCTTAAAATAGACAGTAAACCAAGATTTTTGCAATAAAATTCAAATTAAGTTCCTAACCCTCTACATTTACATTATCCCTGGATCACATTACTATACAATTTTAATAATGTTTTCAGTTTTATTAGTTCGCCAAATAAAATTTGAGTGTTAACAATTCGTCAAACTAGACGCTTTCAAACATTAAAAAATGTTGTAATAGATAAATGACAATTTTTTCACAAAAATATGGCATTGCAAAGTATTGAACAGCTACCGCAAACCCTGTACAAAATAGACAACATTATGGAAGTACGTAAAAAAATTTAAAAAATAAATAAAAATGATTGGCCATTTTTAAATTTAAGGTTTAGGTTTAATTTTAACATTCCCAATTTTTAATTGCTTCTTGATTTAATGAATCCTCCTCTGACTTTCGTGGTTCATTTCTCAGAACATCCCGAAGCTCACTTTCCTTCAAATTGGTAGACTCTCGACGAATTGTATAATAGAAAAAAGGCAATCCCATTGGCTAACTGGCTTGTGAGAGAGATTCATGCGGGGCCACCCAGGGGAAACTTGATGAGATTTAGTGACGACGGCGTCGAAAAAGTGCTGCTAGCTAAAGAGAGGCCTCTCTTTAATGATGGAGAGGAGGAAGAGGGACTTATGTTTGATCTGTGGCTGCCTGTCGATGAGGGGGAAGGAGGCGAGAGCCGAGAACGTCGTGAATAATTTAAGTAGGCCGGGGTCCTGTTTTAGCGACGATGTTTTTGAAGGAAGATGGAGAGATTGAGAGAGATCATACAAAAAAATGCATGGTTGTAAGACAAAAATCTATATAAAGCAATCTAGATAAAATTAATAAAGTCAATGTATACATACTAGAAAAAATAAGCTAGAAAACAAGAACAACGGATCTAGTCCTCTAGTGGCGCTCTAGAGGGGAACTGTAACTCCAGAGGCCTCTTCTCTCAACCTATATCCTATCCCCTATGTACCTACATATACTGCTCTGTTCCTTTCTTATCACGCTTCGCTACATACTCTTTAAGACTATTTCGACAATACGCGATCAATCATGTTGCATACTTGTACATAACAGATCTCAATAAAACGAAGAATTTGTACGAAGAATTAGAGATTATATTTATATGAAGATTTATTACGTCTCTAAGACGGAATCCAACCATAACAGCATCTGGATATTAAAAATCGCCCTACTTTAGCATTCTTTTACGCACAGAGAGATTATTTTCTTCTTAAATATCAGAAGAAAGACATTTTTAGAAGTCCTCAAAGAAAAATGAATTTTTGTTTTTTTCTAGGAATCGTTCAGTGAATTCATGGAATTAACGGAATAAGACGTACATTCGGTTTCAAAGGAACATTACAATTGGACGATCAATTTGCCCTAATAAAGCTAATTCCAACGGGATTAGAGTCTAGACATCAAGTAAATTAGAACAATTGTCTTTAATAGCCTCTATCCTGTAGTCCATTTCTAACAGTCATTTCTAATCTTCTAAAGGTTTGTCTATTTTTTGAAATAACGAAAATTCTTAGTCTTGCAGTTTAGGGTTAGTCAACAAAAAGAAAAAATGTGTACGGATAAAGGACTTTAATCTTTTGTAATCGTCGTGTTTTCATAAAGCATAACACCCTTCATACGCCCACCCGTGTCATAAGGGGTTTGATATAAGAGCTTACTTGCCATAGTGAATCACCCAAAAAGGATTCAGAAAGTTATTATTTTTGTAGTCTGGTCCAATGTATAGAAAAAAATGTATAAGGCGTTTTCAACTTTGAAACATTTCGATTTTAGTGCACTTTTTATGTTTCCCTAATAGAACAATCCAAAACCTATCATATAAAAAATCTGAATACTAGCTTAGGTGAGCAATTAGGTCTGCAGTTGTCCGCATGACCGCACTTGTTTAGGTTGAATTTTTTTAATCGAGATCAATCATCTTATACTATTATCCCCAGAATATCCTAAAAAATGGTAGATCGAGGCTGTAAAGGGTTAGACAAGAGTTACAAAAAGAAGAGTAGGAAGAAGCGAATAATATATCAAAAGTTGTAATACATATTTTCTACGAATTCATAAAATTTACCTAATAACACATGTAATGCCTAGATCCTAGAGTTATTACATAGCCTAAAAAGATCAAAAGTTCCCAGGAAAAAGCTCATAAGCTAGTTATTAAATCTTTCCAGCTCATTAGAATCAGATTATTCAAGATCAAATTTCAATGCTAGAACATAATGACTCATGCTGTAAGGAGACTTATAAGAATGACAAACTGTCTTTTTCAACACCATCCTTTTAAAACACAGGTCATAATATTTTGTTTGTGAATTAAAAATTCACGCGTTGGCTAAAGTTTTGCAGCGGGTTCTTGCTCCGCGTGATTTTCTAGGGAAATTCCCATGATTTGCGTATCATGGGAGCTTGCTTCTTAACCGAGCAAACTCAAAGCTCAAGAAGCGGTCTATCATCGCTTTACGAAATAGCTAATATATAGCTTTTTCTCTTGTTTCTATCATTTTATTTTCTTGTTACAGATTCTACACAAAACTTTCCATTTTTTATGTATAAATCATGGAAATAGAAAATTTTACAGTAAAAAAATGAAAGAGAATTATATTAATAGAATGAAGTGACTACGGTAGACACTTAATTTTATGGGGAAAACGACTTCCGCAGACTGAATGTAGGAAGATTGAAGACCGAAGGCAGCAGGAAAAAATTTTAAAAAAAAAGGAACAATATTCTTGATTTTCACCTTCAATACCAACGAAGATGAAGAAGGATAATTAAGATTATACTGGAAAGAATTTCAAGTGCAAACAACAGATGAAAATTATGAAAGAAAATGAAAAAATTTTTCAAGAAAATATGATAAAACAGGAGCTATGAATTTTACTCTTTCTAATAACTAATTTTAAGTGAATTTTAAAGGGATTTAGCAAAAACGCCAATCAGTCATGAAATAATTATATGATACCACCAGGTGTTCATTGGATTTCTCCTCGAGGAAAAAGTGACGACCGTATGCATATTATAGTCAACCGATTTAAAAATAAATTGATTACCCCCGCAAGGAATACACTCAAGGGCAAAAATAGTCAGAAACAATTACAACATGAGAAATAAAAACTTCCCAGACAAATCTCTGATTTTTTGGCCTTCTAAAGCAGATAAGACAGATAATACGAAAAGAGGATAGACTAGAAAAAAGAACAACCGTCTGGGCGTTGGAGAACATATCAGGGATCTACGGAATCGCTCATGTTTTTTGTCTTGCTCCTTTTATACTTGTTATATTTCAATTCTATACACAATTTTCCGTCTCTTTAGCATATAAAACAAAACAAAAAATCAGTAATAAAAAATGCTAAACGAAGCGTGAAAGCATTCGCACTTTAGTTTTGTGATATGTGAAATTTATAAAAAAAAAAGCTAGCGAAAAATATTTGTGATACTATAAAAGATCAATAGCAAAAAGAACAAAAAGCAGTCAATTCAATCCACTTGCGAGCCCATAAAGATGGAATGGAATGAGAAACCATCAAAATTATATCGTCTAGAAACTTAAGATCACATTTCAAACACAACAAATTATCATTTTTATAAGACTTTTGAGGCTATTGAAGAAAACAATAACACAATGGGGCTTCTCCCGATCTACTTGACGAGTCATTCGTTGCCTTCTCAACCAATGAATCTCTCTAAAAGCTTTTTAACTTGATCCAGTTAATCACAAATAGACTGGACGTCATAAGAGTACCACGATAAACATAATTAGACGGCTTTGATCAAGGTAGTAATGTTGTGTAAAGAAAGGAAATAACACAGAAATTTGGGTTAAATAGTTTAGAATTTAATATATTTAAAAAAATACAATTTGAAACTAATCATTCTTTTATCTTTGACGTCTCATCAACTCTTCATAAGATGGTGGAACTCCAAGATAGCAGGAAATCTTCTTTTCAAGAAGTTTTACTACAGCACAAGCAACTTGTTTTTCTTCAAACTTCTTTAGAAGCAATCTTGACAAAGAGAATGCAAAACTCGGATGTCTTCCATTCTGTTCCAATATCTCTTTCACAATTATTAGAGACAATTCTTCGATTTTGAAACAATAGGAAAATATCACAAGGATCTTCTCAATCACTACTGGAGGCTGTTGGTGGTGATGCTACAACATGTTTTTGTAATAATAATTAAATTTTTAACCTGAAGCTTGTCGACAAGAAATGGAATTATTGTGAAGGACCATTCCTCAAAGATTTGATGGAACCGATCTTCTTTTTGGATGACTAGTTCCAATATCTAAAACGCTTTATTGGAGTGATCTTTTTCAATAAGCTTGTTGATAGTTTAATAGGTTCCTACTAGAGATTTCTGGAATTTTGACCTTTTTTTTCAAACCTTCATACGATATCATATTTGATCCCCATCCGAACACTTCATTTTCTACGAAAAATGAAGTTTTTAAGAAAGCTTGAAATAGAATTTAGAACTCACAAAAATAACCATATTCCTTGGCAGTTCAACTCCAGAACTATGTGAAATATCTGAGAACAAATCCCAATTATTAGCCACTAAATTCTTGACCATCTCACTACGCGAATGATTTTCACAAAGAACCCAAATTAAGAATAGTATCAGCTTCTAAAACAATTTATGCCCAAATTAATTGACTCACCTGAACTGTAGAGTCGTTATTTTTCCTTTCTCTAGCAAGCAATGACAATAAGAGCGGTAGGATGAATTTATTTTGACAAACTAGCTCTCGATTTCTTTCATTGTTTCCACAAAGAGATCCAAGGATGGCAATACATCGTGCTTGATTAAGAGTGCTGTCAGTTTTTAAAAGAATTTGGACGAGAGGATAGATAAGCTCAGGAGAAGGTACGGGAGATTTCTTCCAGGCGTCGTAGATGGAATGACAGATGGTGTCAAGAGAAAGAGACAAAAGATCCGAAGCCATTTGATGTAGAATGAGGAGAAAATTATAAAAATGAGACAGCGAAGCTTTATTTTCTTTTGAAGCGAGTAATACCAAAAGCGACGTTCGCTTTACTTTGAGAAATTTCTTTAAACAATTTCAATGGCAATGAAAATCATTTTTAGTTTTGTTGATCATACCATCCTCTTCTTCATACTTTTTCAGAACTATGAAGGATGGCGTTTGTGGATTGCCTTTAAGCATTCATTTTCCCTCTCCTCCTGAACTTTCTCCATGTGGCTTTCTTCCGTACTGTATTACGTCTGAATAAGAAAATGAAATGGAAGCCATTCTAATCAGTCGAGAAATTCTTATATCTTTTATCAACCAACACGTCAAGTCTGAATTTTTTAAATGTTTACTTATGGAAAATGAACCAATGGAAATATTGACAGTTTTAGTACAAAGATCTAATATTTTATTGTTAAAAAAAAACTTATATTTAACTATCAAACAACAATTTGGAAACTGAATATTGAGAGTAGAGAATGGACATTCACGCCATCCTTCAATGAAAAATGAACACTTTTCGGCTTTTGGACTACCTGAAACAGAAATGCTCATCATTTGGAGGAGTAACAAAAAAATTATTTATAAACGTAATAATATACATTTAAATGTTGTCGAAGAATTTGATGATAAAAAGTCAAACTTCAATCTCTGCCAGACGGTCGCTGTCTTTTTGTTTTTTTTTTGACATCATCAGTAAGCACTACTTTTAATAAATAGTTTTTGAGTCCATGCTATAGTTTTTATTACAATCCATAATCTAAAAGATTTTCATTTTTGTAGTTAAGATTTTTTAAGAACATTGATTATAATTTCCCAATTGCTTTCCAAATTAGCCAAAAAAGAATAGAAAAAATATAAGAAATATTTATTTTTAGCTATTTTTTCCTAAATAAAAATTTTTTACCATACAAAATCCCCATTCAGTCAAATAAACCAATGAGATAGGTTTGTTAAAAAAAAACCATCTTTCTTTGTTTTTAAAACCAAAGAACCCTCTACATCCTTGAACGGAAAATCATTGAAGTTTAGCAATTTATAGCCATTTACATCTGCTGTCATATTTCTAATAACGATCTCAGCTACCACACAGGTGCATGGAATACTCATTTTTTCAAACTTCTCTTTCGTTATTTCTTGATCTAAAACTTTAAAGAAACATGAGTATACGTTGAATTACTCAAAAGTATATCCAAATTGTTCTAAAAAACTTAAGTTGAGAACATAGGTACATGGAATGCCCGTCGTTCAAATTTTCCTCTAACGAAACAATGAATCTGTACTCCATTTCACTGTGTATTTGGAAGACGTTTGGACTACTGATTCATGTCTTCACTTGTTATTGTATTATCTATCGTTCACCTTCTAATTGGAAAAAGTATCGATGGATGTTACTTATGCATCAGATAGCTATTTTTTTTGTAGATATGAATGTAAGTTAAAAAATATAAAGAACAATGAATATTTTTCAGATCTTGATGATCCAGCCATATTTTCTTCTTCCAGCCCCCGCCTATATAATTTATGGACCTGTCAAATATCTTCCCTTCAGCTTTTGTCGAATTTCTATTGCAATTGTTGTAATTTCTACAGCAATATATGCAAACACTCTGGCAAATTTATACATCTATCGCTACATGTCAATCAAACGTCATAGAAATATCTGGGAAATAGAGCTAGTTCTAAGAAGTTTTTATATTATAGTTTCTATAGAATTTCTATATATTATAATTATGATCTTGGTAACGTATGAGCCAAGTGATAATTTACAAGTTTGGTTATTTTTTTCTCAAAAAAAAAACATTTAGTCATTCACCTGTATCACGGAAGAGCCAATCTGTGTTCTTATAACTTTAATAAGGTTATTCAATATCTATTATATCCTCTACTCATCATTGCAATCGAAGCTATTATATTTGTTCCTATTTTATCCATTCACACCTATCGTTCTATTAAACGAATGACTATTTCGAAGAAGACCAAGAAAATGCATAAGAAGTTTTTTTTTTCAAAACTCAGTCCAAGCTTCCGTAATTATGATTGTGCTTATATCGATCGTTCTATACATCCGAGCTTCTTCGTTTTTCGTGAATAAATTTGGAACAGGTAAGACTTCTTTTGCTAGTTGTTTTTATACTTAGAGTCCAATTACATATTCGCTGGTATAGCGGCATCGTTTGGACAAGTAACGTCACTGACCCTAATTGCCATGAACAAAAACTTTTATTCCTGGATTATTGAAGCTACAAAGAAATTTTTTAAACCCGTCGAAAATACTTCTACTTATTACATCAAACCTAATCCATTCATGAATAGAAATGAAAGATATTGAAATCAATATAGTTCAACATTTTTTTCAGCCGATATACAGCAAACCATATCCACTGATAATATAAAATTCATTCTTCAGAATAAGTTCCATGATTTATTACCTTCTGAGGCAGTTTTTGTCGGCTATTTTATAGGCTCGCACAGGGGGTCACGAGTTCCTGCTTCGTACCGCTGGTGACTCGGGATGACTTAGGTATACAAAATCGAAGGACCAAGTCCTCTGTTACCACGTCTCCCAAGGCGTGGGACTGTGAGGGAAATGAACTGGGGCGACACATTGTATGATGGTTTTATTGGTCATTAGACAAGAATGAAGGACATCATCTAGCTGAAAGGCAGTAGGCGGGGATCAGAGGGAAAGGGTGAGATTCGAGTCACAACCCTGGCCAAGGCTAAGCCAGGAGTTCCGCATTGGGAAGGCGTGGCCTTGTGTTGCGAGAGGATGGCGACATTCATTGAAACCATATTTTTTCATTATAATCCAATTTAGAAAAATACCTTATAAATACCGTATAAAAATTTTGATTAATAAAAGTCAAATATAATGGAATTTCTCTTTTTTATGTATTAGTTAGAGGATGAAGTCAGCTAGCTGATTAGAGAATTGTTCTGATCGTAGTAAGTCGTTGAATATCCTTGCTAAGGGGCCTGATATGAAGTTCTTGGAGAGAATCAGCATATCGCTGCTTATGTTGTCGAGTCCTGGCGATTTACCGAACTTAAGTTTTGAGATTGCTTTGTAAACTTCACATTCTAGTATTTTCGGGAATTCAGTATCTTGCATATTGCTCGGTAGTGTGTATTTGTGTAAAATTCATTTTACACTTTATATCTTAATAAAAAATTACAAACCTCTATTAGTTCATTTCTATTAAAAAATATTATTGGTCAAAAACGTCCATGTCTTCTTCTATCGTCCGGTATTGAATGTATTTGTGTATGAAGATTTTATTAAATGTCTTGTAGATGACATTTTCATATGACGTAAACCGGTAGGATAAGGATTTTTCCATAATTTGTTCATCATTACGCATCACATCACAATAAAATAAAGAATAAATACATGTTTCTTGAAATTAGTTGTTTTTTTTTTCATTTATCATCGTTGACAGCATTTTTAATTATGAAACTTTTGTTTTCTTTGTGTTTTTCTTGTCTTTAAAAATATATTTTTGGTTAGCTACTTTGTTTCTGAGTAATAAGTTCATTATAGTTAACAATTTATTCAATACACCCTAATCAAAGTCAATTTAATCATTATCGACAGTTTCGTGATAATTTCCGTTGTTGCCTTCTATTTTGTATTTCCATCTTTCTCACCAGTCTTTCGACCATTTTCTTCATCTTTTTATCTTTTTCCAAAACCAACATCAGAAGAGGATGTAGTTGAAGATAACTTCCATTTCTGTCTCTTCGCTTTAAGAAATCCCTGTATTTCATTTCCATCTTAATCATGAGACGAAACTTGTTGTCTTCTGCACAACGACAGAGGATATTGGTAAGACAATCAACAGCAGTAAAAAAGGCTGGAGTGGTATGACGAAACTAAATAATTATTAGAAAGCATCAGAGATGGGCGAAGCATTTACAGAATCACTAATATTTTTTGCATTTTAAAAAATTTTTGTCCCTTTTGCATTTTTTAATTTTATTAATTTTTTTTACGCGCTATACATTAAAAATTGGCATGTTGTGTACATGCATTATAATTAAACAAATATTAGCGATTATGTAAAAGCTTCGCTCAAATTTAGTTACCACATATTTGATGATATTTCGTTGAAGAAGATGTACCAGAAGAGATATTAACCAGCCGCCGCGACGCTTAAAAATTCTGTGAAGACGTTCCCTATTCTCTGTTACTCGTTCCAAAATCTGAACTTTTCTAGATTTCTGGACAAAAATCTTACAAAGATAGCATCATGATTGCCATAATCTTTTTGAGACATATTTAGAACATCGAAGAATATGCTCCCATAATTGCTGATCGTTTCTTTGGCATCTTCACAGCGTGGGTGATCATCGCAAAGGAGTAATAACAAAACTAGAATCTCTTCCTGAAACATTGTATGAAAATTAAAAATAAATCACCTGTAGTTCTGCATCTTCTTTTACACTTTCTTCCACAAGCATTGTCCATAAAAAGGGGATCATTCCCCGCCGACAGATCAACTCTCGATTCCCTGTACTCTCCTCACAGAGATTTATAAGACATCCGATGCAATTTAATCTGTTTGTGGTATTTTCTGTAGCCAGCAGGACATGAAGAAGAGGATAGACGAGTTCGGGAGATAGAGAAAGAACGGAAGCATTGTAAATCGAGTTACAGATGGCATTCAAAGAGAGGGACAGTAGAGAATCGGACATAGTTAATGGTAGAATAAAAAGTAATGAAGCGAAGCGCACTGCTTGTTTTAAAGCGTTTAGCTTTCACAGGCCTGTTTCCCTATCGCTTCTCTTCATATCTCATTTTTAAAATGGTTCTCGAACTGTTGTCTCTTTCTCTCAATGCTGTTTTCCACTCTGTTAAAAGAGCCTCTAAGAAGTCTTTTGTACAAACGTCAGAGCTGATCTATCCTCTTATTCATGTTCTTCTATCTACTGAGAATTCCAAAGACCTGCTCCACTGCATTGGAACTCTTCGAGAGCTATGTGAGAAAAATACAAATAATCGAGAGCTGGTCAGTCGCCGTGGAATGGTACCCTTCTTATGGAGGATGTTAGCCGAAGAGAGGGTTCAGGATCTCCCAGAACTTCAGGTTTGTTACTCAAATTTTAAAATATTTAACTATTTAATCCTTCCAGAATCAGATTCTCGCACTTTTATTGCTTCTTTGTGATCATCATCCATGGAGTGAAGAAGTCAAGGACATTATCTGTAGCCATGGAAGTTTCTTCGTAGATCTATTGGAGAATTTTGAAACATATCCAATCAGTCATAAAACTATTTTTGTGAGTTTTCGTATTCTCTATTGCTTTCTTTCTAAAATATTGTCTAAGACAAACGTTTAGGGATTTGAAACAATTTTACAAGTTTGCGGACTAAAGCTAAAATTGTAAAATTATTATTTTCAGCTACTAGAACGAATTACCGAAAAAACGGCTCACCTCTCCAAGCTCTTTTCATGTGGAGCAGACCGGCTAATTCCTCTTCTTGTCAAGGACCTCAAGTTAAACATCGTTCTTCATATGGTTTGTTTTCTTCTCTTTTTAAAATCTCTTCAACAGAATTGTCCCCATGCTGTCACTACTACCTCGGCGGCAATAGAAAGTCTTCTCACCATTCTAGACCGATCTATGCAAGTCGATGGAAAAAAAATTGTGGCAGAGTTGTTAGTTCGACGAAATATGCTCAGAGCTCGCTTTAGAAGACATGAGGGACAACTTTACTATCTTCCAGGCTTCTTATTAATTTCTATGAGAGTTGAAGAGAAGATTCATGAATTGGCCATGAGAATAATCAACAAAATGGAGGATTATATAGGAGAACCGCTGAGAAAGAAGTTAAGGCTGATTTAATTGAACTACTCGTTTTTTTAACATGTTTATTGTATCAATATCAATCAATCAATAGACATTTTCAAAGAAATAAATTAATAACAAATTTCTTACTGAAAATAAATATTAAAATTAAAGTCACACTCCTGAGTGTTTGAATTTGTCAATTTTCGAACAAAAACAACTGGTACGTCGCGGAAGCAGCGTTGTTCTTGGGCTTCTTTTTTATTGCTTTATAATTACTTTTTGTTTGTTGAACAGAGAGAATAATTTACTGTATGTTACTGTATATGATTCTCCTTTTTTAATTCCAGCTAAAAAATTGAAGCTGTTTATTTAATTGAAAATCAAAATTAACAACAAAAATAAAAATAGCCTTCGTTCCACCCCATTTTGAAGTATATAGTCCACAACGGCATCTCCTTCCAGTGTTACATAGACGTCTTTCGAAAACAATTTCATTTCTTCAGTGGTACCACAAAAATATCTGAAAAAACATTATTTTAATTGTACTTAGTATTTATTGTTTTTTAAATATTTCTTTACTATTAAAAAGTAAATAACTTACGAGTGAAGTTGTCTCTCCTCATCAATTATTGTTGTAATATTTAATCTTGCTGTCGGAACACAACCAGTGCGAAATGAGAAAGTAAAGGAAAAAATAGAGTTGGAAGAGTCATCATAATAATAGTCGTTACTTGATAACTTCTTTTCTGTATCCAATGTCGTCGTTTTCACTTCACTTCCATCCATCCAATTTGTTCGAATAAATCCAGTCTTATCGATTTTTTTCATGAAGGTATAGCTCTCCAGGAAACTAAAGAAACGAACTTCCATTTCGACAGCTCGATGAAATAAAAATGTTCTAATAATTCCGGAAAATCGCTGAGGTAAAGCGGATTCGTAGTTTCTTGGACTATAAACACAAAAAGTAGAGAAAAAAAGAAAGAATCACGTGTAGGTTGCAAGAAGTGTTTCGTTAGAAACAGGAGGCCAGCCACCATAGATTTCAACACGCAGCTCCTGCAAAAAACAAAGATCTAGTTAAAAAAACAAAGCTGCGTATTGCAACACCTTTGTTCATCCAAACTGAGCACAAAGACAGGGGGACTGAGCAGAGCGAGTCCTCTCTCTCTTGCTCTCGTTAATTATCTATATGTTTATAACTGGGAACGATTACATGGAGTGTTAAGACCATAGAACATAAAAGTTTATACCCCATAATATCACTCTTTTTCTAATATCCCCTCCAAGAAAAACAAATACTCATTTCCAAATTTCACCTAGTAGCCAATATTCAGGTGAAATTCTATCCTCCAGTAGATAGACACTTCAAATTTTTGTTTCAATATTATAATTTTGCTGCCATCAATCAATCAAACCTACAGGATTCTCAAAGAACATAGAGTCGGCGATATTCATTATAAATTTATCGTCATCGTGTTCGGAAATGTATACGATTGCTTTTGGGAGGTCCATCCTAATACTCGGGACAAAATCCTCTGGACTTCTGTTTACTGGATAGGTCACAAAGAGACTGTCAAGACCTTTGGCTCCTAAAACATAAAAAAAACTTTGCAAATTACGTGAACTGTCAATTAGTAGCAATTTGCCAAATAGTTCATCGATTGGATTTTTTAAAACCTCTTGGACATGGATAGAAAGATTTTTGACTCGGTATTCATTATTGGTACCATAAATCTGCGATAAGCTAAGAAAAGTTTATATAAGGAAAAATCGTACCTGCCAGCGATTTTCGTGGTCGCAGTTGTTCCGTTGAAAATAAAATATGATGACAATAATTGTGATCCAGCCATCATTTTTGGATTGGAAGTCCAGTAAGGCATGTAGACGAGGAGCTGAAAAACATTTTTCTTAGTTGAATTTGTGAGTAATAAATTAATCTTTGTTCCTATTGACCAGAATACAGTGACCAACCTCATTTTCCGGGATAATCGAGTAGGTAACACCCTGCTCCCATGTTGTTATATTGATAAAAAGTGGCTCGTCGCTGGCTTTCACATGGATCGTTTCTATCTTTTTGAATGGTTCAACTAAAAAAAGTATGAAATTCTTAAACACTTTTTACATGGATGCCTTGTAATCGACAAATATTTAAACCCTCCAAATCCTACGTCTATACCCGGGGGTTCAAATCTGATAAATAGTGTAGGTGGAGGAGCAATAACAGTAGTGGTAAAATTATCTTCGCCTTCATTACTTATTAAAAAATTAAATTAAAAAATTAAAAACGTACTGCAAAAATTCTCCATGCTCCGATATAAAAAAGAACATATTTGGGTAGGTGGATGGGTCGACAATGTGAGAAATATTAATCCGAAAATAATAATTCTTAGGAATAGAGAACTGAAAAAATATTCCAAATTAAGCTCATATTAATTTATGATTTTTTTCTGATTTAATCATCTACTCGGATGAATGGCAATAGAAACACAAACTTTCTTTTCTGAAAACGGGTCCTGGTGTGGCTAGAAGCACAAAAAATCGTAGTTAGCCAGGTTTTGATCTCTTCGATAAAAATATTACTCCTTGTTAGAGCTTGTTGGTAGGTAAGTTTTGGAAGTCGTTAACTTGTTAGTTAGTGGTTATTTTAAAAAATTATAAAAAATAAGAAAATACTTTGTCTCAAAAAAGCATGTAGGAAAATACAATTTCACCTTTTCGACACAGTAATATGAAGGTATAAAATTCTTTTTCACATATTCTTTGTTTATTTTTATTTCCTCACTTTCGCAATCTGGAAAATAGCTAAGTTTTTGAATTTTAAAAAAGTGGACCTATAATTTCCATTTTGCATTTAATTAGTTTCATTGATAATAAAAGTATAAATAATTGATAGGACATGATAGTGATAGTAATGAAATGACGTGGAGAGAGAAACCTCTGGCGATATTGAATTTTCCAGCGTTAAAAGTTAAGTTGGCGTCTATTTCATTAACAATAAACTGGCGTTTGGTCACAGCTCCTGCATGATGTTTCAAACGCTCTATTTCTTATTTATTGCTATTTCTGTCGTAATTGGTACTGTATTAAACGTTTATTTAAATTGTCAGTTTGTCACATAAAAGTTCTTGCATTTCTTTTAAAAACAAGCCCACAGTCTCAAGCGCTATTATAAGGGGTCAATATTAACTTATATATAATTGACATATAGCAAGGGACGAAATCCTTGATGAAAGTAGAGTTTTAAGAAGATTGAAACAATTGTTTTAATGCTCAATTTGCTAACTACATCATTCTGGTTAATAAATGCCAGGTGTTTCTCCCTCCCCGTCGTGCTATTACTTGTATCGTTATCATGTCCTATCAATTATTTATACTTTTATTATCAATGAAACTAATTAAATGCAAAATGGAATTTATAGGTCCACCTTTTTAAAATTCAAAATCTTAACTATTTTCCAGATTGCGAAAGTGAGGAAATAAAAATAGACAAAGAATATGTGAAAGAGAATTTTAAAATGAAGGAGAATTGCTCGGAGACGGTGATATTTTAATCTAATTCATAAATTTTTAACTTTTTATTTTTATTTTTTATGTTTTCATTGCATTTATTAAAGGTCTATTAATTTTTAATTTTTTAATTGGAAAACTTATTGTTAGGAAAACGAGAATTTAGAATCTTTTTTTCAGTTCACTGTTCCGAATAATTATTATTTTCGCGTCAATGTTTCTCAGATTGTTGGCTATTATGGAAAATATACAATAGAGTTTTCATCAGAGCTTGGAGATTTTTTGTTGTACGGTTTTTTTTTTTAAAATTTGTTTTTCATTAATCTGGGCGGAAAAAATTTGTTGGCCACTTTCATTGTTCCTCCGCCTACGCTGAGAATCCAATATGGTGTTCTTGATTTCAGTGGAACCTCCGGGTTTGAATATTTGTCGATTACAAGGCATCCATGTAAAAAGTGTTTAAGAATTTCATACTTTTTTTAGTTGAACCATTCAAAAAGATAGAAACGATCCATGTGAAAGCCAGCGACGAGCCACTTTTTATCAATATAACAACATGGGAGCAGGGTGTTACCTACTCGATTATCCCGGAAAATGAGGTTGGTCACTGTATTCTGGTCAATAGGAACAAAGATTAATTTATTACTCACAAATTCAACTAAGAAAAATGTTTTTCAGCTCCTCGTCTACATGCCTTACTGGACTTCCAATCCAAAAATGATGGCTGGATCACAATTATTGTCATCATATTTTATTTTCAACGGAACAACTGCGACCACGAAAATCGCTGGCAGGTACGATTTTTCCTTATATAAACTTTTCTTAGCTTATCGCAGATTTATGGTACCAATAATGAATACCGAGTCAAAAATCTTTCTATCCATGTCCAAGAGGTATATGTTGAGGAAGTTTTAGAAACAATCTTTTCTTTCAAACACAAAGGATTCGGCACATTGTTACTGCTTGACAGTTCGCGTAATTTTTTATTTTTTATTTTCATAATATTTTAGGAGCCAAAGATTTGGACAGTCTCTATGTGAAGTATCCAATAAGCAATGGTCCAGTATACGTTGTCAATAAGGATCTCCCACAAGCAGTCGTGTACATTTCTGAAAATGCTGACGATGGATTTCTCCTTTCTAATACGTTTCCAAACTATCTTTGGAATCCTGTAGGTTTGGGAACTGGCCGTGAAGTGATAAAATCTTTATGGTTTGGATGACGAATAATTAGTAATATGAAACTTGTTTTGTCCAAAAAGACTAAAAATTCAGTTTTTTGGTGGTCTAGTTTTTCTGTTCAGAAATAAATTTCAGAACAGAAAAAGTAGGTAGACATTGATTTCGAATTCCTTAACATTTTTGTACCTAGAACGGTCATTATATTGTCAGCGACATTTATAATCGATGGATGAAGTATGAATTCATGTTTAACTTTGCCTAGATAGTTGGTTTTTCAGGAGGTGCGTATTGAAATCTATGGAGGTTGGCCTCCTCTTTCTAACGAAACACTTCTTGCAACTTATACGTGAGTCCTACTTTTTCCTTTAATTTTTATTTGTAGTAAAGAAAACTACAGAACCGCCTTACCTCAAGAGTTCATTGGAATTAAGACTCTTTTATACCATGGAATTGATTTTGGAAAAGCTTATATTCGTTCATACAGTATCCAAAGTGATATTATAAATCAATTTAAACAAATCGATATGACTGGATTTATTCGAACAAATTGGCTGGATGGAAGAGCAGCGAAAACGATGATATTGGACATAACAGATATTACATCCCGCTATTTTGCAAATCGGGAGACTATTTGGGTTGTCTCATTTCGAAATGGTTGTGCCCAGATGGCAAGGCTAAATATCACAACAACAATAGATGAGGAAACAGAACTGCAATCGTAAGTAATTTTAAGTTAACATTTTTTCCCAATCCAGACTCCCCCTCTTGGATATAATATAATATATAAAAAAATTTTTAAAGGTCGTTTAGATATTTTTGCGGAACTACCGAAAAAATGAAGTTTCCCTCGAAGCACCTCTATGTCACACTAGAAGGAGATGCCGTCGTGGACTATGCAGTCCGAGAAAAAAAAGGAAAAAGTAGAGAAAAAGGAGAACTATGCTTATTTCTGTTGCTAATTTTGGTTCTTAATTAGTGGTAAACTTGTAAGCCTCAATAGAACTTGTCATTATTATTGTATAGAATAGGATCCGCCTCAACACATTGTAATCCTAACCAAGTCCAGCTCCGCCCAGAGCAAAGGCAGTAGGTCGTGTCCCCTCCCTCTCTTTTTCCATTCCTAACCTGTTTGTGTTAGTGATAAAGGATATTGTATGATCGAAAATTTGAATCTTCTTCTTAGTTTTTGGACCAAAAAGATGTCGATTCAAAGATTGGCAGAGAGCCCTCTAGAAATCAATAGAATATTTTAAAAAGAAATCAATAGAATAAACTCGTGTGGAAATGAATATTCAAAGTAGTCAAAGTCAAATTGAAATTGAAATACATTATTTATAAAAGACATGCTAACTACTGTTACTAAAATGGTAGTTGAGTTGCATCTCGATTCTGCCTAGGAGACTATGTATTTTGGTCTATTTAATGATTCCTCCATTTCGACCTACGAAAAGATTGTTCTGGGTTTTTTTAACAAGTCATGCTTAGATTATATAAAGATATTTATTTGTAAACTTTTTTCACACAGAATCACCGAAGACAAATTTTTGTCTATGGGTTATCTATTCTACAAAATTTGCTGACACATCCTTTGCTTTTTTATTTTCTACCAAAAGGATTGTGGTTTCCAGGTGGCAAGCACGAGTGGCCAAAGAGGACATTATGGCAAGTCAAGAATCCAGGGCAATCGGCATTGCTAGTACAACGTCGGTGACGGATACTACGAGTTAAGCCGGTGATGGCTTTTGTTTCATCAGCTGCCACCATAATGTTTTCTGAATAAATTCGCATTTCTAACAATCAAATACAATATTTTACCTGACTCTTCATTTGCATGCACGAAGGTGAAGACGGAGAGTGCACTAATAAGAATGAGAATGGAAAAGGCAGTCATACTTCTGACTTCAAACGGTTCGTATTGTGTTCCGCCATGAAAAGGCGAATGGTTCCGATACATATGTGAGGATTAGCTACAAAATTGCAGATCAAATCTATCTTGTATCTTCTTTCTGTAAATGATTCCAATGCTTAAGAAAGTGCAATCGTGTCTGGACCCTCCCCGACGAGAGAATCCCCGCCCGACTCAAACACCCCTGACCGACACCGTTGTCCATAGTCGATTGGCGAGGAATCAAGTCGGTTTAATTACCCAAGTTTGAGGTACTAATACCTTCTGACCCGGCATTCAATGTTGAGGTTTTGATGGAAATTTTGAAACGCCTTCCTATTTAGGAGGGCAACAAAGCAGTCAAGTTATGACCCTGGAGCTTCACCGTAAGTTTCGCCGTTACGAAAACTCTGCAAAACTCTTCGAAACTATCCAACATTTCAAAATTTCAATGAGAATACAATAAAATTTTTCTGAGAAACACTCCAATACCTCTTAAACTCTTTTCTAATATTGTAACTTTTCGGATGAAATCCGAGCACATGTTTGTATTGCAGTTTTTCGTTTTTTCTTTTCTCAAAGCTTTTATCAAAATTAAAAGAACATTAAAAAGCATCGCGATATATCTGAAATACTACTGAAGCCAACAAATATATATAAAAATCCTCATTCCAATAACAAATACCAGCACCAGTAGAAGACATTGAAGGCGATGAAACCTAATGGAAAGAGAATTCCTGAACATCTCGAATTTCTCATAAAATTTGCTTCTTCTTACGACAATACAAGTCAATCATTTTGCTGTCATCCGCCTGATAAGTCCAGTGATACCACCAACCGAAGAGTTGACTCTCGGTCGGCTTCCTTTCCAAAATAGCTGGCGGAAGGAGTTCTTGTTTTTCTCCATTTTTGATCGGAGTGTTGTCAACAAAGGCTTTTTTTTTCTTGCCTAAGAATAGAATTGTTGAGAAAAGAACAAGGAATAAAACATACTGATTTCAAGATTTGAGGCTACCAAAGAAACATAGGCATACTCAAAAACAGCACTAAAGATGAAAACAAGACAGCCACCCATCCAGATATCGACAGCCTGAAGAGATTCTAAGTGAATTAGGCATAATCTTAAAAGTTGATTCTGCGAATTTCGTACATAAACAAAAAAGCATAAAAGATAAAATCTTCCTTCTAGAAATAATGATTCTCCCTTTAAGAATCACTATTTTTACCTTCACATATGAAACTGCTGGTAATTGAGCGTTCAACGATGTCGTCTAAACCATTCATTATTCTTCTTTTCTTTAAAAAATCCTACTTGAGTAGTGATTGTCAGCAGCGTGGTGACACCGAGAGTTATCCTTGCTGGAACGGCTGTTCTATCCAACCAAAAAGAAACCCATGAAACAATAACTAGCAAGGTAGATGGCACATATATCTGCACTAAATAATAACTAAACTGACGGCTGAAGTAAAAATGAGCCACTAAGCAGGAATATATGCCGGTTGTGGTCACACTATTACAGTATCCTGAAAGTGTCATTTGAAAATCCATAAAAAATAGGGATACCTGTGCCAGATTGACGCATCTCAAAATTAGATAGAATGAGTTTTGGAGGAAATTGAAGAGGTCCATTGGAAGCCCAATTATATTCTAAAGAAAAATTGAAAGAATATAGTCCACCAGGCATGGGGCAGAAAAACATGTAGAAACTCATAAATTTTTACCTGAGAACTTTTAACTAAAAAATTTGACAATTATTATATTATTTGCAAATTGTTTAGCCTCGAAATTACCAAAGAAACATTGTAAACAAGTTAAAATAACGGAGCTTATTTTAGAAAAATTATTTTAGAGAAAAAGATATTTTTAAATTTACAATTTCTACGTACTCATGTTTTGCATAACATTGCAGCTTACCAATATCGTCGGTAGTAAAGGCATAAGAGGCTAGTTTCATCTCGCAGCGCTGACGATCCATTGGAAATCTCTGAGATTTAACACATTTTCGACACTTTTATTTCCATATGGGACAATGTAGGGCATATGTGCTCTACACTTTTTGTCGGCTACGTTAGAGGGGCGCTCAGGGGTCGCGAGTTCTTGCTCGTAACCCAGTATGATTTAGGTAAAAAAAAAAGCAAAAACCGAAGGACCAAGTCCTCTGTTACCACATTTCCCAAGGTGTTAGGCTGTTGGGGCAACAAGTGTTGTTTTTTTATTCGTTGCATTGGTCATTAAACAAGAGTGAATGAGTCATCTAATTGGGAAGCAATAGGAGGGGATCAGAGAGAAAGATAGTAAGATTTGAGTCACAACCCTGGCTGAGGCTAAGCCTGGAGTCCCACATTGGGAAGGCATGGCCTTCTGATGTGGGATGATGGCGACATTAATGGTATGGTTTTTTTGAACACATTGGAATATTTTTACCAACCTATTACTCACTTTTACGTACTTGATAGAATAAGTTTTTAAAGAATTATGTTGAGGTACCATATAGAGTCAAAACCCGGAAAATTTCCTCTGATTCTTTTCTCTACCCTAATTGTCCGCCGATCATGTATTGTCAACTATATGCAAAAACTTAATTCTCAATTACTTTTTTCTGTAAAATGTTTTTCAAGTTGTTCTCATTGTTTTCTCATAAAAAAAAATCTAACTAAAACATTTTTAAGTTTTTTTTGAATTTTTTTTTGATTTTTCTCTTTATTTAATAGTAAAAATTATTTTAAAATTGAAGGCATTGAGGCAAAAGTTTTGTGAGATACCAAATTATGTGATAAATAGGGATATATCCTGGGCTCAAAGGATTATACGAAATAAGAAATACTCGCCAAGTACCAGACCTTTGAAATTTTTCAGTTTTAGGGGTATAACGACTCTCTCCATTGCATAAAGAGAGTAAAAACAAGACACAAAAATCATGATTTTTTACTGCATAAATTTTAGAATACTTTTTGGCGAAAAATGACAACGACTCCTTCGTTTTCAACAAAATAAAAAGGGTCCTCTCGCCCTCGATCATCGGCTGCCTGCGTTTCTTGTTCTTTACGCCAGCTGGCACCTAGCCATCGTCTCTCATATTCAAATAACTGTATCTTACCAGAAAATTTGTATATAGAAAAATCCATTTAACAACATTCAGTTCTTCATTTATGCTATCAATTAATCAAATCCGAAAAATTTAAACTTTATTTTCATAATTTTAAAGCTTCCCTTGTCTGCATCCTCTCATTTCTCCATACTCTCTCGCCTGGCAGGACTGCCAAAATTTAAAAAATTATATCTCAGCCCGTATTTTATTTTCTGAAAAATTCTTTGAGCCTTTAATAACGCTTGATTTTTCACTATCAAAATACCAAGTTAGAAAATGATTATGTCTATTTTATTAAGTTTTTTCAAAACTTTGCAATTATCTAGGAATAAAAAATATTCTAATCTTCATAGACTTAAAATAAAAATTCGTCGCCATTACTAATGAATAGTATAAATTAGAAAGTATCTTGGAACTAAGGGATTTTACGAATAAAGAAATATTCGCTGAAAACCAAGCTTATGAAGTTGCTGCTATTATAGGCTAAAACAGTTCATTCTGGTGACCAGTGATGATAAAAATTAGGTCAAAAAATTCTTAAAATTCAGGAGACAATATCTAAAACATTATTTTTCACGAAAAAACGCTGCGATCCTTGAATTTTTACAAGAAAAAATACGGGCAACCCCTGCTAGAGTCGATGGCGGCCTGCGTCGCCGTCAAATTTCTCTCTCGATTGCCTAACTCACCTACTGTTCAAATAGGCGTAACCCGGCGGAAAGTTAATAGTTTTAGAAAATTCTTCTAATCTTATATGGCTCTAAGTTAAATGTTCAGAAAAAAACAGTTAGAAAATTTGTAATCATATTTCTTGAAATTTTATTAATTTCTTAAAATTTATTAAGAAAGTTAAATTTCATAATTTGAGATCAATTTAGAGATCCATCGATGATTTCAGTAAATAGAATAAACTGAGGTCTAAAGGATATCTAAAAAGCAGAAATAGTTTTTTGAGAATTAAGCCATTAAATTTGATTTGAAAACAAAAGTCAGAACAGCGTATTCTGATTAAAAATATGGATAAAAATTGCGTAAAAAAACTTGATTTTACCTTTAGAAATGTTTTCAAATCACTTCTTATCATGAAAAATAGGAGTGAATCCCAAATTATCTCTCGGAAAAATCTTTTTTCATTGACGATCTACTGTCTGCATCCTCTCATTTCTCCATACTCTCTCGCCTGGCAGGACTGCCAAAATTTAAGAAATTATATCTCAGCCCGTATTTTATTTTCAGTCAAATCCTTTGAGCCTTTGATAACGCTTGATTTACACTATCAAAATACCAAGTTAGAAAATGATTATGTCTATTTTATTAAGTTTTTTCAAAACTTTGCAATTATTTAGGAATAAAAAATGTTTTAAACTTCACAGACTTAAAACAAAAATTTCTCGATAACACTAATGAATAGTATAAAATAGAAAGTATCTTTGAACTAAGGGATTTTACGAATAAAGAAATATTCGCTGAAAACCAAGCTTATGAAATTGCGAACATTATAGGTTTATACAGTCCTCTCTGAGGACCAATGCTGATGAATATTAGATCAAAAAGTTCCTAAAAATTAGGAGAAGGTATCTAAAACATTTTTTTCTTGAAAAAATGCTGCGATCTGTCGTTTTTTCCTAGGAGAAAATTGCATGCGCTCTTGAAAAATCGGTCACCGCCTGCGTCGCCCTCACGTTTTCTCACCCGGCTGCCTCGCTTGCATGTTGTTAACTTCCCTCTTCAAATATCTGTTTTTCGGTGGAAAAATTTGGAAACACACATGAATCTTAAAGTATTCTGCCAGAAAACGTATGAAAAAGAATTCTTCCTCTTTAAATTCTACTTCCATCTTCTTCATCAGGAAATTCACCCTATATTGGTCTATTACCTTTGCGTCTCTAACTCTATAGCCTGTCTGGTGTCTCGGTACCAACATTCAAATTACCACGTGGGCAATGAAAGACGGAACCTAATTCATATTAGAGATTTGAATAAGCATTTTTTTCATAGTGTTTATCAATTTTGATGAAAGTATTAAGATAAAATGTTGAGAAAATTATCAATTCTACCCCCCCCCCCCTTCGATCTAAATTCAAAGTTCTCATTCTCCCGACCAAATGTCCTTCTCTTTTTCTCAAAGTGACAGCCGTCCTTCCTCCATGAATTGTTTAGCTGTGAAATGGAACGCCTGGCATTTGTTAAATTAAGATGAATGATAAGATGCTTGAAATAACATGCCAACCTGTAAATACATTGGACACGACATCACAAGACTCAGTCTCTCTGAATAGAGAACAGATCCATTTGGTTGGATACGAAAGAGGACATTAGGAACGTCGATTAGATGACGTTGAGCTTGTTTTTCATTCTAAAAATATCAGATATTAATTTTTTGGAGGTATAAACTACCATGAAAAAAGTGTCGGGAATCCATAGAAGGTCTCTTTGAGTGACGATCAAAAATTTTGGCACTCTTTCGCCTCTAAAATATGTTTGAACCTAAAACCCTTACAAATGGGCATATGCCAGTCGTTTATCTGTCCAAACCTGGCGAAATGTTACCTGAAGACTATATTCCATTTTTACAAAGTCCTGAAAGATTCTTTTGTTTATCTAGGAACTCACAATATTGCTCATACTTCTGACAAAGAAATTGACATCAACCTTGACAGGTTTATTGGAAGCTAAAAACAATAGAACAAAGAGAAAAAAACTGACTGCTGTTAGAATCCCGAGTAGGTGGACGAACTTTCGGATCATAGCTAGATTCCTTCCCGAGGATTTTTGTAAGGACTTCACCAGCAGGGACTTTTGGTGAACCTCTAGAATATAGTGCAATCTTAGGATCACAGTTTGAGCTCAAAAAAGCCACTTCATTATGAAAAATGACTCTAGGGAAATTTGGAAGCTGAAGATTCAAATATCCCAATATAATAAAAAAATCATAGTAAAAAAAAAACAGCTCGATTGGTTGCATTACAAGAAAAAAAGACAAAAGACAATAACGGAACTAGAAACTACCCAACTCTCCCCCGACTTACTGATTTGGTTCTATCTTATTGGAACTCTTATTGGAATAAGCTGAGAAGGCGAGACCCACGAGCAAGATCACATAGAGAAGCATCCTAAACATTATTTCATTTAAAAAAAGAACAGATAAAAGCTGAATTGAAGGAGGAAATCCGGGCATGTGGCAATAATTGCTCCTTCAACAATTCATGGCACTCGTCAAGCTTTTATTTTCTTTGCGCTGTAACAATCGGTAGATGAGGCAGTCAAGTTGATATGGATATCTCAGTGTGGTAATGATACAACTTCGCTTCCTTCAGTATCAGAACCAGTGTGTACAGACAGCAAGTCTTAAAATTCTAACTAATCATTGTTTTTAAATATAACTCATGATTAAATCTATTTGTGTGTGATATAAAAACTTACACCTGACATGCGGACAAATCGTTTCACACAACGCCTCAAGCAATGTGGTGCCTACTTTTAGGTATATTGTCTACTGATCGATATAAGTAAAGATAAGACAAATAGATAGACGAAGTCATTTGTAACCCAATCAGTTAGCAGACAAATGAACAACAATTGTCTTATTTTTGTCTGTGGTTTATGTTTTGTAGTCGCAAAAATCATCGAGGCGGCTGTTCTCGCCTCAATAAAACGAGCTAGAGAAAAAGGCAGCTCCTGTTGCATCTGCCCTGTGTTTTGAAGAAGATTGGTTGTCTTCCAATTGGTTTATAGACGGCACAAGAAATAAAAGCTGTTTTGGTCGGAAAAGTATAGGAAGAAAAAAAAATGAAGAAAATTCTAGCACCTCGGAGTGCCTTTATCTTTCTTCCTAGCTAATTAAATCCAGCAGGATTGCTTAGGAACATAAATTGAGGAATTGCTGAATTTAGATTATTCCATCCAATGCATAAAATAAGTATTTTGTTTCAGTATGTTATCTTAGGTTTTTATATTTGCTTAACTTTGTTCAGATAATGGGATATTGTTTTTTAGAAAAATTATTAGACTTTTTATAGATTTTAAATTTTTAGAAGACACTGGTATCGATGTAAACTTTATCTTGAATTAATTTTTTTGTAAAAAATTTGTTCGATAGTTCTCGAATTTCTAAAATATCATTTTAGAACTCATAAAGCTAAAGGAACCCGTGGAATAGGGATGGGCTGGATTGAATTTTGATATATTTCCTCTTAAATTTCACTATATCCTATTGAACACTTTATCCTAAATAAAATATCGATACATTTCTACATGACACACAAACTGCTTCAGCTTCTGATACTCCTTATGTTTAAGATTGGTTTTTCACACAACATTTCCCGCATCTGATAAGTAAATGACTGATATTCTGATGAAGTTTATCGCACAGATAATAAAACAGGATGTCCAAAGCTTTATTCGGTCCAAGTAAGAAACAGGAAGAATTCAGCCAGGAAAATATCCGAACGACAAGTATGATTTTAGATGTACAATAATCAATATAATATTAGTTTTTGTTTAATGGTACTATTTGATTTTTCACTTTTAAGTTTTCTATCTAAGAAAAAGAGAATGACGATCAGGCATCATCATTATTTATATTCGAACCAAATACGCAGTGTCCTTCTGACAACTCACGATATCCACGAGGATCTGAAACTGTTCTCTTCATTTTGAACAAAACTACAAACATAGTCAGTCATTTTATCACTTACTTGCTGAAAATGAACTTTGCGTTGAAGAAACAATCAACAATTTGGACAGAAACAAGTTTGTTTTCCTATAAAATAAATTCCCGTCGATCTCTCCCTTCCTGACTCTCCTCAAAATTTCTGTTTCTGGCACCGGAAATATACAAACAAATCACAATTGAATTGATCCCACCAACGGATGTGCAAAAAAATCCTCTCACACCCATTATTTATTGTAAAATTGAAAGAATGAATGGACAGAGGATAAAACCACCTCAATATTTTTTGGGTGAGTTCTGAAAATGTACTCTCCTGCAAAAGCAAAAACTAATCTCGACATTTTTATTTGATTCGATTACAGGTCTTTCTTATCTTTTTGAAGGTTGTAGCTCGTAGGAAATGTCGTCAACATGACAGAATCTATTTGTTGGAACAGATTTCCAATGGAGCTTTTTCATGAATGCCATACGAGGCGCCTGGTTCCAACAAATAAACTCTACTGCTATAAGATTCAAGCCAATTTTTCAACCCCTCTCAATAGCCAGTGCATTTGCCATGAAGAAATTTGGATTAGATGTCTGAAAATTGTCAGCTGGCTTGTTTGACTTGTATAGCACCACCGGTTGACAGTACTATATCGCCAGAAAGTCCGGTTCCTACAACGATATATACGCCTATTGCACAAAAATTTTAAATGTCAGCCGAACGGTTGTTGTGATCAGCATGAATATTGCGAATTTTGGGCAAGTATAGGAGAATGTCAAGTAAATTTCCTTGGCGTGATAGTATTGCAGAAAAATTTGATTTATATGCCTGATAATTGCCAGTTGGCTTGTTTGACCTGCAAAGTACCTCTGGGAAGTCTGGATTTACAACATCAGACAGTCCAGGTTATAGAGCACCATTGGACGATAGTACAATATATCCTCCCCGAGCATATGCAGAAAGACAGAAAAATATAAGTGAGTAATGACTGAGAAAAGAAGAAAAAAAAAGATCAAAGATTAATTCCTACTCTTCCTCCTCTCCGAGCTTCAAATTGTCCTATACATACGTTTTAGATATCTAAGAAGATGTTTTTGTTGATAGATTGAATCATTGCAAATAAAAAAAATAGATGTGGACTGCTTGTAAATAATATGTTAAAAAGATTAAAATAGAAAGGAGCTATTTTTTATGTTGTTATTGTTCAGAGTAATACTCATTATTGCTCGAAAATTGATCCAAGGCTCACTTTCTTCTCGTCGCCTCTTTTGAGTCACTCTTCTGGTTACTTCTTATTATATTTTTCTCAAAACAAGTTGTTCTTTTGTCGTCAACTTTGTTTAGATATCATTCTTTCCTATTCCCTATACTAGGAAGAACGTCTATGTATGGTCTTCATGGCAAATGTAGTCTCAACTGAAACGCACAACGACCGGTTCTTTTTTTATTTATTAATTCTTTCGGTGAAATTCTTTCTTAAAACACTGGCTATTGAGAGGGGTTGAAAAATTGGCTTGAATCTTATAGCAGTAGAGTTTATTTGTTGGAACCAGGCGCCTCGTATGGCATTCATGAAAAAGCTCCATTGGAAATCTGTTCCAACAAATAGATTCTGTCATGTTGACGACATTTCCTACGAGCTACAACCTTCAAAAAGATAAGAAAGACCTGTAATCGAATCAAATAAAAATGTCGAGATTAGTTTTTGCTTTTGCAGGAGAGTACATTTTCAGAACTCACCCAAACGGTAGCAGGTTCCTTCAACTTTAGTGTCGATTCACGAACAAAAAGAAAGGAAACAGTGTAAAACTTAAAACTTCCTAAGAAGACGTAAACGTTAACTATCCAACAACGAATATCACTGATTACAACTTTTTCTCGAAATATTGCTATAATAAAGAATCAGTACTTCTGCTCCCTTCGTAATCAAATTATTCAGTAAATCGTCTGCTTTGTCCAATTCAACCTTTTCGGTATGCTTGCCATCCGTAGATACTTTTCCTTCAATGTTACTCGATAATATGCTCTCAATGCCTCGTTCACGACTTTCAAAGGTGCTATCAAGTTCAGGTCATAGTTCCACGAAGTATTACTAAAACGCTTCCTTCTTCAATAAAATGAACTCTTACCCTGGAACACACTTTTCCATCTCAAATTTTCCTACAAAGGGATCATACCAGGCGTTTCGGCTAGTGTATGTTGGTCTAAAAATCTCTATATTGAACAATTTCCTAAACTTTAGAGGCAAATCCGATTCCTTATATTTCTTTAATTGTGTCGACTTCCATCCATGAAGCATAAAATCTCTGTCAGGATGCCACAGAGAATTTGTCAGCCATGCATCTCTCGCCCAGCCTTTGCCCTAAACAATATGTAATAAAAAGACATTTAACAGTTAACCTTCTGTATTATGCGAATGTTCTGAATGCCTTCATTGATTCCTAGAATCATTTGAATGCAGGCCTCGTATATAAAAAGATCCCGATAGTTCTTACTCATATTGTAGATCTCTAGACAATTTTTATAGTCGTCTAGCTTGTCGGGGAAGAGCTTCTCCACTACGAAGGCCTAAGAGAGAATATAAAAATCAATATATTAATTTATTATATTAAAAAGAAAGAAGAAGACAGTTCATCATTTTTTTGCGATATTTTCTGTAGTTTTTCTTCTATTGTTTTTTAAACACTATATATATGAAATATTAGGTTTTTTAACCATTTATTGGAAAATAAAGTGAAAACGACACTAGAAAAAGGTATATTAAAAAGATCTCGCGCTATCATTATGTGCTATCATAACCCGCTAAAATAGCTGCGGCAAAGATACTATGTTTTTTTTTTAATTTTCTGTTTCTTTCCATTAGAAATAATTAAAAAATCAGTAAAAAAGGGCCATAAAACTCACATGAAGGACTCCATTATCAGAGCCATGAAAAGACTTCGGTAGTTTGTATTCATAGTCTGCGAATCCTTTGACAAAATCCAAAGAATATAGAGAATTCTTCAGTAAGTAACCACCAGCAGCTATTTCTTGATTGTAAAATCTATTGTACAGAGTTACATCATATCGTTCATCTATAAACTCCTCTATTTTCCTATAGATTGCATTAGATTGTTAAAGTTGTGTACCTGCTAGGATTTACAACGCCTATGTCTCCATCAAGGAAAAACAAATAATCACATGAATCAAGAAATTTAGCGACTACACAGTGACGTCGAAAGAATTTCTGAAAAATAAGAATATTTGCTAATAAAGACCGACGTCCTTATGTTTGCAATCATTTTTGTATGTTGTGTCTTGGATTATATGTAATTTATAGCCATGTATTGAAGTGTAACATCTAAGAGAATCTGAAAAAAACTTTTCCGGCAAATTGTATATCACATACTGTATACTGTATTACTTATTTTCTTTTAAATTTTTTTCCTTTTTTTCGAAGTTTTATCAGGTTTTTTTTTTGCGTCGTACAGCATATATTGGAGTTTGCTTTTTTAAGAAAGGGAAAAAAAAGTAAAACAAAATTAAAACAAAAATAGGTACGTGATAGAACATATAGTATACTGTATGTGAGATACAATTCGCCAACTTTTCCTTGTAATTTTTTTAATTCCATTAGATAAACTTTCGGTAGTATACGCACACGTGCCTTAGTTCATTGGAGCGCGTTTTAGCATTGGAGCGCAAACTATGTCTTTTTGTGTTTTTCACCATTTTCTTTCATTTTTTACTATTCTTTTACACAACTTATCAACTTTTTTATTTTTTAATAACTTTTATGTTATATTTATTGGGACATTAACAACAAATGCTACTATACTGGATAATTTTCAGCGATCAAATCGCACAAGCGCAAAAAAGAGTCATTACAACGCAATACACCATTGCAAGTAAACCACCAATATTTGGCTGAATGGCTTTCAATGGTATTTTTAGCGGCCCCAGGTGACAAACGTAGTTGGTCAGTTTTTAATTTTCGTCATTGGCGTTCTATACCCTGGATATTAGCCTGGTTAGTAGGATTGACAAAGTTGATGGAATGGTTCACCGTGGCGTGGATATATCCAAGTCGATTGAGGCCGGAATATCCTTTCCACTCATCTGTATGCACCTTGGTGCCAGGTAGAATGTTTCGCTGGATTATGGGCTCTAATGTAGCTGCTGATCTATCCGGAACGTGAAAAAAACGGGTCTCTTTAGTTCCTCGATAGTAAATCCCCAAGATCCATGGCCCTAATTCAATTAACTTCTCGAAATGTAACTAAGGAATTACCCACGCGGTTATAACCGAGTACCGGTGGTTCTGGCATTAACTTAAAGTGATTTTAGGTATTCATAGCTTCCCTCACGAGTAGCACACCTATTTGCAATATATAATAAAGTCGTTGCAATATATAAAAAAAACAGTTGTTTCCTGTAGGGTTTCATGACGACGAGAATCTATCCTTTTATATCTGTTGCTCATATCTGATATTTTTCTGCCTTTCGGCATTTGTTGTTAATGTCCCAATAAATATAACATAAAAGTTATTAAAAAATAAAAAAGTTGATCAGTTGTGTAAAAGAATAGTAAAAAATGAAAGAAAATGGTGAAAAACACAAAAAGACATAGTTTGCGCTCCAATGAACTAAGGCACGTGTGCGTATACTACCAAACTTTCAAAATTGAAAGAGCCCATTTTACTCACAGAAAATTAATAGTGTTAGATGTATTCTGAAAAAATAACTGCGAATGATACGGTATATAAATCTTTTACTTTCGTTATACGAAATATAAATTTGATTTTTGTGGCAAGAATGTAACACTATGAATTCAATTTCAATTAGAAGGTTAACAAAATGCAATAAAAAGAACCTACCAATTGCTCTGGTATATTTCGAAGTATCATTACTTGTGGTAATTATTATGACTGATATGCGTAATTTTTTTCCAAGTTCAAATGTGTTGTACTGTACTGTAATATCCTAAAATTTCAATTTAAGGGTGACCAAATAACAATACCTCTATAAATCTCACATTTTGTAATAGGACAAAAAGAAAGAAGACTGTAAATAAACAGAACAAGGCTATTTTACATACATAATATCTAGAAGAGGTTTTCATCTGCAACACGAAGGGTTAAAATGATGATAAGGATATGATAATAGAGAGAATACTGTATTACTAAGTGCTGATTTAAGATAAATAATTGCCCATCGTTGCAACGTATCATTTTGTATAAAAAAATGGCAATGCTGCAACAGACGATGTCCGACAGAATTCACTATGGAGGCGGTTTGTTTGAAGAGCAGTAAATGTTGTGAAGAAAATTCGATGACGAATCGAGTAGGGTCTTTTCAGGATCAAATAAATGCAAAATACGTTGCTTCATGTTCTTTATACAATAAAGAATTGTTACTATAAATGCTTACATGCCTTTTTTCGTAATTGGTAAAAAAAATCTGAAACTTGTAGGATAAAATAAAAAATAGTTTAACCCATGAAATAGCTAGCAATGAAAAAATCTTTCTTTGAGACCGTATTACATTTGTTCCTCAAATTCGCCGAAGAAACATTTTCGTGCTATTTTCATAGTTGATAGCTAGAATATCCTTAGTATCATAGTAACCAGTGCATGAATTGCACAATTGATACTATTGTGAGTTTAGCTATTAAAAATTTTATCTCCCGAATTTCAGATCTCCTTTCTCAATTGTTAAGTACACATACAATACAAAAACATTTTTCTAGATTTTTAACTTTTCTTTAAGCTTGTTCTTAATTTAGAAGTGGTTATGAAACTGTCATTTTACCTGTATGGATAACGAATAAATAATGATAAGTTTTCCTGTTTCAGTGTTTAGAACTCTTAGGTTGAACGAAAAATGTAGAGTCGGCTCTCTATGTACCTATAAAATATTAGTAGCGCTCTTTTGATAAGCTTATTTTATTTCAATAAACACTTTACTTGTGGGTGAATTAACCTTCTTAAAAAGAACGTTTTATCCTGCTTCTTTTCTGTGGAATACTCATAATAACCACGTTACACCACAAAAACTACTTTGGAGTGTGTAATTTGTCACAGAAAGTATTAAAATTTAGAATAATTACGAAAACAAACTGCTAAAATCTTTTACTGCTCATGATAATGGTGCTCTTCATGTGCAAATTTTTTATTGAATCACATAATAAATTTTCCACATCTCTTCGTATCATTCCCGTATTGTTTAGCTATTCTTTGGTTGTATGCATTAAAATATCTAAACGTTCATCCGTCTACCATTTTGTAGTATTTTACCTATCTCGCAATCTCTTCTGATGATATTTGACTACGTTATCCATCTCCGTATTTTTCTTTTTAATTCCTCTATGTACATTAAACAAATGTGATGCAAGAAGAAATGTATAATTTGCTCTGCATAATTCATATACGAGCGCTTGGTGATCTCTCCATCGGGTTGGTACTTTTTCTTCACTATAGAGCGCTGTAGACGACATTATTATCTGGGGTTCCCAAGAGGATGATCTAGAAATGCAAGGAATTAGTTGTCAAAGGGAAATAGCTTACTTATATGGAATCTCCCATGCTTCTAATGGAGCTGTGGAGTTGGATTTTAAAAACCACTGAGGCAATTCATCAATGGTATGGCCTTGAGGAAAGAGAGTTTGATGGAATTGGAACGCCAGTTTTTGATCCAACTGTTCCTTCAACGAATCAATGGTTCTTGGAACATTTTTAATAGTTTCGTTAAGTTCAAATCGACTGAAAATAAATGATAAGTAATGAATAAAAATTCTTAAGGATGTAATTGATCTTTTATATTTATCTATTTAGCTAGCTTACCGTATGACGATCAAATTTTTCTTATTATTTTTCAAATATTCCGCTGCTAGCATTTTCGCCCATTCAGCAAAGTTTTCTCTAAATAAAATGACTAAAATTCTCTAATTACCTACGAATATACCATTTCTACATCGGAAATCAAATGGTAACCACTGGATGCTCCTTTCCTAGCTACATTCCTCATTACATTGATTGGATAAATTGTGAAAGGCGGGACGACCTTTTTCAGATATTCTTGTTCTACTCAAGATTGGAGCAACAGGTAATGCTTACTGTATGATTCAATAAAATCTTGACAAGGTAGTGGCATAATCTTAACAGAAGGGCATTTAGTAGAAAAGATTGGTAGACGAAAAACAACATGAAGTGATAACTCAATGAAGAGGATAAAAAAAATAGGTTAATACCTTATCAGTGAAAATGGGATCACAAAAGTGAAGGTTATATTGAAAATTAAGCGATGATTGAGATCCTTGGTCGATAAAAAGGGCAAGAGAAATGGGACCATTCCATGATTGAAGCTAAAAAAAGGCAAATATTTCTATTGGTTTTTTTGGTTTCTGAGAGCAACAAGCGTTTGTATATATTTTCGAATTAAACTCTTATAATTAATTCTCTAGATTGTAAATGCACCTGTTCGATTATCCTATCCAAATATTCAGCAGTTGAGTGGATTGCTAGAGTAACTGGCTCCTCGCCGTCTTCTTGAAAACTCCTTCTGTTCCTTGTAATGTTATAAGCTACACAATATTCTTCCCCATATGATTCAAACTGCACTATTTGCGACTCATCTATTCGTTTTGGAGCAGTAGAGGATAAAGTTATATATCTAAAGGCTTTGAAAGCAAAATGAAGGAATTATACCCCGCAAAGAAGAAATAAAAATTAGTGCAGGTAAATATCAGAAGAATACAACTGGGAAGAGCAAACTTTCGACGCATTCATGAGAGATATTAGTTGACCTGAAGAGCAAACAGAAACAGTCATTGAACCCAGCTGATAGTGGTTCTACACGTTGCGTCAGAAGAGTGGGTTTTGATAAAATTTTATACATTTTAGGTCATTTTCCTCTTATAAACTCAAAAAGTAACTTAATTCGTTACAATCCGTAAATTGTTAATAATTAAATAAAAAATTATATTTCAGACTTATATGTTAAACTTAATAACATATCCTTACGAGTAGTTTTAAATGGTGCCAAGGTATTTTTAATTTTTTATAACCAACATGACGGCTATAGGATACGAATTAATGTAGTTCTAGCTGGCACTCTTCTCATTGTTACCTTTGTTATCCTTTTTTCTACAGGACAGACGAACGGTTTGCAAAGGTAACACTACCTCTTGACGTAGTATTTAAAATTCTTCCAGAGACGTATTGCGCAGAGCTGTTCCGAATTTATCGCTAATCACTAATTATAATGAAAAAAGTACAACTCATGGTCTCGGTAAGCTTTTTTCTCTCTAAATTATAACCCCCTATAAAGGTAATGTTCTCTTCGAACTCTTTGCGATACTAGGGATTTCTAGTACCTTAGGACGAACACCTTTCATTTTTGAGAAGGACAAGAAAAAACGTGGCAAGCTGCACGACATAGTTGGTAGGCGCTATCCTCAAATACTCCGTCAAATCACTTTTTTTGATGAGTCAGTGAGTGGCTTTCTTTTTATAGAAATTAGATAACATATTTTTTAATGGATATTAGAGAATATATTGAACAGTATATTATGACTGTTCCCTTGTACAATCAAATCAATTCTTTATCACAGCCTCTCACTTCCTCGAGGGAGATTCCATTCAATCCAAAAGGACAGTGCTGTTCGTATTATGATGTAAATGTCTTGAAGGAAGTAAAAGAGAAGGTTATATGGTTAAAAGGTTACTATTTTCAGGTAGATTTTATGACAAAAATTGTTGAGATTTATCTAGAGTTACAAATACTTCAATCACCTTAAACCCTTGATACGTGAACTAATAGTACCGAAAGAGGAGGACAAGAAGAAAGTTTATGAACGTTTTGGAAAAATAATAGAGAGCAGAGAGAGGAGGAAAAATGCATTCCTGTAAGTTTCTTTAGACCTAGAGATTAACAATTTTTCGTTTTTCAGAAAAAAAATCAGATTATAATTGTTCATTTTTTTCCAGAATATGTACTCATATTCGTCGTGGAGACTTTGCTGTCAATGACGGAGTTCATCTGATGACCAACTCTTACTTCGCTCTACACGCAACCAAATATCTTCTTTCCAAATATCATGATCATGAACCTCTAGTTACCATCTTTGGCAACGATCCCATTTGGGCAGAAAATACTTTCTTCGGTTTGCGTCTTCCATCCCTTCATCAGTCATTCAGATGTAAAAAACATCTACGTTATGAGGAACAGCACACCAGAAGAGGATCTGTTCTTTTCTTCTCAATACTGTGATAGGGTTTTGATAACTGGTAAGTTATTAGTTTACTTTCATCTAGCTTCAAGCTCCGTCCTCTACCTTCGCTTGGTGGTTGGCATATCTTTCAAAAGCTGATTCGACGGTATACTATCAGGATCTTAGGAGTACAAATGAGGGAATCTTATCACAATTGACTCCACCCGATTTTTATCCATCTGAATGGAAGAGCTTGTATTTTAATCCAAGTATAATAGAAGGATAATAAAATTATAAATTTCAATGAAAAGTCATGTTAACATTCAAGTATTTTATACGCTAAAAGATGGGAGATTTTAGATAGAATCTGAATACAATAAGAGAAACATTTTTTAATGTTTTCGTAAAAATTCAGGGAAATTTAAAACGATTCTGCTGGTCGATGAAGATCTACTTCCTCAAAAAAAATTATTGCTCTTCTATCGCTTTAAAATGAATTTTAGTGATATTAATTTTTTCTTATATCTTTTCCAAATAATAGTCTCTGTTAGACAGAATTGAAACTATAAGACAACATGGTAGTATATGGCAATTTGTATTTCACGTACTGCACGTACTTGTATATCATGTACCCTGTATATCACATGCAATTTGTATATCACATAATTATATAACACATACCATTTTTCTCCCTTTTTTCAGGGTCTTTCTAGTTATAAAAAGTGTGTCTAGGGCATTATCATTAAGCTACAATAACTATTTTCATAATTTTTGAACTGACAATATTTAACACATTGACGACCGAGCATGTTTTACATTTTTGCGCGCTGGGGACCGACGCGGTATTTTTTTCATTTTTTTTTACGCGACATGATTTTTTACTTAAATCTATGCTTGTTATTTCCTATTCAGTTTGTTTTCCTTAGAGAATATGGCTAAGCAAAATAAAGCAATGTTTAATACCAGTTTCCAAAATCTTCTAGTCGACAGCGATGATGAAGAAAGTGATGACTCTGAAGGTGAAACTGATTGTATAAAAGAAAATGAATCGGAGACATCAGTAGATGATGATACAGAAGAAAATGAGTGAAAGCAACTCAGATAAGAGGCGCAATAGCTGCACAACAGAACAGAAGAGGAATCACTGTTCTCAAATGGAAGGACAAAAGAGATATTCTAATGCTCTCCACTTATCATGATGCCCATCTCACCAGTCAAGGGAAACCACAGGTTATCGAGGACTATAATAAAGTAAAAGTATATGTTGACACTAGTTATCAAATGGCCTCGTATTGTCCATACGTTAGGAAGACCAGTGAATGGTATTTACGACTGCTCTTTCATCTCCTAACACAGACGGCACTGGTAAATTCATGGAGATTATTCTGTGTTTTGGTGGACTATCTGATCGACAGGGGACTCACAGATCAGTTCTACTGGTGCCTAAACCCGAATTCTGGAGACACTGGAGGGCTTCTGCTCCACGACTGGAGGACAGTCGATGAACGCAAAACACAGATACTGTCGAGGGTAGTGCCTCATCCGACAAAGTTCCAAGAAAGAGACGGGAAAATTTGTATTCAACCCGGAAGTTATCCGAATAACAAGTATAACTTTTAGATGTACAGTAATTAATTTTATTTCTTCATTAGTCTTATAAGGACCCAATTTAATTCAAACAGATGTCCAGAAAAACTCAATGAATTTTTTTAAATAATCGTAGAATTTTTTGAATAAATGAACCGATTAAATAGAAAAAGAAGTAGAGACCAGAGAATAGGAAACACGCGGTAGTCAATGTGTTAAGAATATTACGCATCAAGCACCATATTTAATATACACGACGATTGTCTGGGCACCGCTATCAAGAAACAACTGCGGATTGAACAGAGACGTCGATCTACCTTTGAATCCACACTCAAAAAAAAAATAAAAAAACTGTTGGATTGACAAAAGCCTCTTAATTCAAACATGCCTGGATTGAAATTCCTTTTATCATTGGCTTTGTTCGTCGTTTACGATCCTGTTCTAACGAGACGATTGTACTTTCGCTTTTAAATTAAATTCATGGAGATTATTCTGTGACCATGAACACAAGATTCGTTTTATAGAATTCAAAATGGAAGTAATTGAATCTTTGTTAAATAACAATCACCAGAGAACTACCCCATCTAAACGACCCATATTAGAAGAGCTTGATGGGCCCAAATCAATCTCCAGAAGAAGATGCGTAGGATGTTATCGGACTATTTGTCTAGAAAAAGGATCACGCGCAGCGGATAAAAACTCTCGTAAGGTTAATACAAGATGTAGTCAGTGCCATAAACATTATTATATCCGCTGTTTTTCTAAGCATACCAAATGCTCCAATTAGTTATTATTGTTTGTTCAGTATATAAAAATATGTACTTAGATTTGTTTACAAATTTTACAGGGTTATGATATGGTCCTTATTATCTTTATGTAGTAATTGAGAGAATTGTCAAAAACGCGAAAGAAAGATAATACGACCCACCGGTGGGTCGTATTGTCGTCAATGTGTTAAACGTTGAACAACAATCCGGGAAGCGATGAGGACCTATCCATTTTTTTAAATAACCCTGGCCTTCTATCACATAAAAGGGTTACCAAAGTAATCTGTATGAGCATTGACCTTGAAAACTATATGATAGAAAAATGAGTGCCTCGAGGCAACCAGTAATAGTCAGAATGGCGAAAGTCTGGATGAACATGAATCATTTGTTTGTAATGTCCGGTTGCATATACCAATATTGACTCTATAAACCTCAAATTTCTCATTTAAGTTGGTTTTCTCTCATTCTGTTAGCTTTTGTCTTCATTCATTGCTAGTTCATTGACATCTTCTCCTCATGGCTAATTTTATTTGCTTTGATTGGGCGAATTTCCATACTGATAGAGGGTTCATCCGTGTCAATGGACTGCCCCTGGTCTTGAAGGGAATCAGCTGGTTCGGAGCGGAAACAGAGACCCTCATTCCTCATGGATTATGGTCCTTCTCGATGGATTCTTTCCTAGATATTATAGCCAAGTAATTCACCTATCTCTCTGTTTGACACATTCTCTTTAGACATGAATTCAATGCCATTCGAGTGCCCTTTTCTCTTCAATTGGTTCGTGAGAATAAACCGAACACAAATGTCAACGGACATGTAAATCCCGATTTAGTTGGCAAGACTGGTCTAGAAGCGATGGAAATCCTCGTGGACAAGGCAGCTGCTCGAGGATTGTTGATTATGCTGGATTACCATCATATGAGGTGAGTACGGATGTTATGACCTATCTTCATTGCTCTCAACGACAGCTCTTATTGCATCAATATTCTAAAGAGTTCTGCAATGTTGTAGTTCATTGCGCTTTTGATCATTATAATAAGACAAAAATAGTCATTAAGTATGATTTATTGTCGAATTGCCAATATTGCTTCAAATATTTTTCAGACAACATGATGGGATAAATCAGCTCTGGTACGATAGTGAATATCCCGAATCCGAAGTTCTGAACCTCTGGGGCAAAGTGCTGGATCGTCTTGGCAAAAAGTGGAATGTCTTCGCCATCGACTTAAAAAACGAGCCACATGGATCCGCCAGTTGGGGCCTGGAGAAGGACACCGACTGGAATCATGCTGCCGAGAGATTCATCCGTGCACTCGGACCCAAATTCAACAATCTTTTCTTCGTGGAGGGTGTTGAAGCCAATACTGACAGTCCTCACAAGAATCAAGTGGCTCATTGGTGGGGAGGAAATCTGGAAGGCGTTGAATTGCATCCCATCAAGACGGGCAATGACCAGTGGGACAAGCAAGTCGTCTATTCACCCCATGTCTATGGACCAGATGTCCATAACCAGGACTATTTCAACACCGGTGACTTCCCCAATAATTTACCAGCCATTTGGGACCAACACTTCAAAACAGCCAGAGATAAATCCGGCCAACCAGTTGTCATCGGCGAGTGGGGAGGTCATTTCCGACCGGGAAGCAAGGACGCAATCTGGCATAACAAATTGGTGGACTATCTGATCGACAGGGGACTCACAGATCAGTTCTACTGGTGCCTAAACCCGAATTCTGGAGACACTGGAGGGCTTCTGCTCCACGACTGGAGGACAGTCGATGAACGCAAAACACAGATACTGTCGAGGGTAGTGCCTCATCCGACAAAGTTCCAAGAAAGAGACGGGAAAATTTGTATTCAACCCGGAAGTTATCCGAATAACAAGTATAACTTTTAGATGTACAGTAATTAATTTTATTTCTTCATTAGTCTTATAAGGACCCAATTTAATTCAAACAGATGTCCAGAAAAACTCAATGAATTTTTTTAAATAATCGTAGAATTTTTTGAATAAATGAACCGATTAAATAGAAAAAGAAGTAGAGACCAGAGAATAGGAAACACGCGGTAGTCAATGTGTTAAGAATATTACGCATCAAGCACCATATTTAATATACACGACGATTGTCTGGGCACCGCTATCAAGAAACAACTGCGGATTGAACAGAGACGTCGATCTACCTTTGAATCCACACTCAAAAAAAAAATAAAAAAACTGTTGGATTGACAAAAGCCTCTTAATTCAAACATGCCTGGATTGAAATTCCTTTTATCATTGGCTTTGTTCGTCGTTTACGATCCTGTTCTAACGAGACGATTGTACTTTCGCTTTTGATGTTCCGTTTGAGAATGATGATTTTCGTATATCTTGTCGTTTTATACCCTTCTAAAGTTGCTGCCTGTATTCCGACAAGAGGATGTCAGTGTTTTCTGTGATTTTAAATCTTTAGTGGAAGGACGAGATTTTGTTGTTATTGATGGCATGGTTGTGCCAATAACTGAACTAACGACCACTACAAGTACAACCACACCGACCACGACTACTCCGACGACATCCACTTCTACTAGTACTACTACTACTACTACTACCACTACCACAACGACAACAACTTCTCGTGAGGCTACATTTATTCAAAATTTTTCAGTTAACTGCGGCGTAGGATGGGTGATTTGGTCCGGCACTAATCTATGCTATTATTTTGGAACGAACAAAGGTTGGTATGCTGCCAATGCCGATTGTCAGGCAATGTCAAGTGAACTAGCTTCCGTTCACAGCCAAGCCGAGGTGGATTTTATTTTAAGTAAGCTATTCATATTAGGATCAAATTAATATTAAATTAAATAGGTATGACAACAACAGGTGCGCCTGTGGCAGGTTGGACAGCACCATCATATGTGTATCTCGGACTTCCACCTTCACCGCCAAGACCGCCAAACAGTTGGACAGACGGATCACCTGTGAGAATGAACAACAAATTAAACTGTTTAGTTCGACTACACCCTAATGTGGTGGTCTTATTTTAATCAGCCAGATGGCGGTCCAGGATCGTGCTATCAACTGATGACGGACGAAATTATCGGATATGCAGCCTTCCCAGCCTATGGTAGATTCCACGACTGGTTTTGTAATATAGCAGCTACATATGTTTGTAAGAAACAGCCAGTAATCAGTGGTTAATAAAAGCTAAATGATGAAAACCAAGGCTTCCATCGAAAATCAATATCTGGTCATTTCAGTTTTTCGGAAACTGGATTGCTATCAAAAATATTTTAAATTACTCACGAAAGAGTCTTGAAAGAAAGTTGAAAAAAATCAAGAAAAAGTGCAAATACCGTCTGTTAGTATATATCAAACTAAAAAAAATAGATTAGTAGCAGTTTATTATGAGGCATTTTTCTTATTATTATTCTTTTCTTTTAACGTCCTCGCTTGCTGGATCTCCATTGAACTGAATGTTGACTGCTCCCCAGTTGCTTTGGCAGTCATCGATAGTCTCATTATCATTTTGTGGCACCATTTCACCTTTTTTGATGGCTTCTTGGATAATCTTTTTTATTTCCTCTTCTTTTTTCTTCTTTTTTTCATCCTCCTTTGTCTTCTTTTTTTCTTTTTTTGGCTGCTTCTGAACTTCTTCCTCCGTCTTTTTTATTGCCTTCTTTGCTAATGTTTTTCCTTTTTTTTCCTTCTTGTTCGATAATACGGCCCGGACGGAGGATTTTTTGTTGCTTTCTATTAATTTCGACTTGGAGGCAGAATTTTTTTTCTTTCCACATATAAAAAGTGAGAGAAGAAGTGAGAGGAATGTTGTCATTAACAGATATGAAACGAACATTTCGAGCCAGTTGACAGTTATTGTACACGTAAGAATGATAGTTGTGCGGGATCTGATGATTCAGCTGGTAACGACTGGTCAATTTACAGATATACAGTGTGACACAAAAATATAGATAACCCTCTTTTTTGCATATTCCGTCTCCGCGTAGTCTGCACCAGATTCAGCACCCAAGAAAAGCCCCTTTTATGTTCTTTCGGGATAAGATTTGGTCATTTGGGGGAACACACTGTCGCCTGGAACCATTTCAGATTGACACGAAAATACAGATATTTTGCTTTTTCACTTTTTCCAATTGGAAAGTGAACGGTAGATAATACAATAACAAACGTAGACATTAAAAGTAGTCCAAATGTCACCTAAATATACAATGAAATAGAGAATTTATTTCAAATAGCTTGATTGTTTTTGAATATCTCTTTAGACGACTTCTTTCGCAAACATCCTCATCTAGACCGGTTAAGGATATCTGCTTACTAGATGGTTCATTCGATAATTCCGCATTAAAGTTTCTTTCGACTTCCCTATTTCATAAGATGCGATTCAAAATATCTTTTGAAATAATTCGCACTATGTTCTATAGGTTCTTGCGAATATTCAGCTGTCTCCTTATTATTTTAGTGGTATTAATTAAGTGTTTAAATATTAGATTATTATAGCTATTGTTTTTCTATCGACCGACAATAAATTCGGAAGTGATGAATTTGGACGTTCCTAAAATAATATGTTTATTATATTAAATAATTTCATGTTTTTTAGGATACTTACTTTCCCGATAGATACACATTAAATATTCGAAAGCGGATAAAAGCTGCCACATTTTTTGGTGAGCACTTTTGATTTCCGGTATATTCTGTCTAGAACTTCCTTCGAATAATTCTCACATCAAGCCATTCATTCGTGTTTACAGTCAATACAGAGTGAGCGTTGTCCATCATTTCAGATCTATCTAGGTTGCGCCCAAATACCATCTTTCCGCATGTATCGTGGAAAAGTCTATGTGTACCATGACTCAAAGCATTTTTTGTTATTTATATGATTCAAAAGGATTTGTAGAAAACAACAGGACTTTACATACGGAAATGTGGCACGATGACAGGTTATTCGTCTATAACTGGCGTATTCTATGAAAACAGATTCTGCAATCACAGAAACGAGTATGAGAGTGCTAGCGATCGACAAATAGCCTTTCCCGAAATCGGTCTGATAATCTTTATGGTCCGAGAGGCATTTCCCCGGTTTCTCAGCGGATTTTTAAATCAGTGTGTAAAGTAAATTGACACTGTGATCAATCTTCATTCTTTTAGCGATAAGAATGACTGCTATGGCTGTAATGACAATATTTTGTGTTTAGTTGGAGAATTCCATAAAAGCGTATTGAAGAAACAGAATGAGTATCGCCATGTGTCGAACAAAACCACTTTCAATGATCCCGATTATATCCTCCGTCATTTTATGCCTCTTAGTTGGTTTGACTTACTCTTTGTTTTTATTCTGTTCAGGAGATGTGAATTAAGTAGTCAGATAGATAAATATGTATTTATCAAATATGGTGAAACTGAGGAGGAAATGGCTGCAACATACGGCCGTTTGTTCAGTCTTTTCCGTCAATATGGAGTGGAGGATGAAAAGATTAAATACTTGAAAGAAAATACAAAAAGTTAGTCATTTCACTTCTGATTTAGCATTTTCAGTGCGGACAGAACACAGTACACATAACCATCCGATGAAAGAACACTATGGAAATATTTTACGCTCGAGTAGACAACATCTGGAGCTGTTGAACGAGTTGTATCACTATGATTATTTGATTTTCGGATTGGAACGACTATGAGGATGTCGTATTGCAGCCGTATTATTGAAACAAAATAAATTAGAGCCAATTTCTTTGGTAAGAAGGACTAGTGAATCATCGTATATAACATTTTATAACTGTGTGTTCTACCACTTATTACACGAACAAAGACGTTCTTATGTAACTTTTGAAATAAGGTATCTACTACATGATTTATTAATAAAAATTAGTTTTCAAAAACAATAAGTAAAAGATACTTAGATGAAATGTCATTTCTAACGACAAGACAATAAATAATAAAGATTGAAATCTTGTTGCCATAATTTAGACATTATGCACTCTATTTCTTCGATTTAATCGATTCGTTCTGAGTCGTCCATTACTTGTTTTTAGTTTGGCCAAAAAATTGCTAAATCCATCCAATAGATAATAAAAAAAAGCCTAATGTTCCCCTTTTTCCCATGTTACCAGCAATAACTAGTTATTGCAGCCAAATTTTGACATTTTTTAACCTGATGCTGTCATCATTCTTGCGTCTTCTTCGCTGAACGGTTGACATCTTCTCCCATGTGGTTGCTTTTTTCTCTTCTCGCCGCTGTTGCTCTGGCCAAAAATGAAACAATCTATCTCGTGCTCAAGGGACATCATGGAGACACCTGTAAATATTGGAAAATGCAGGAGAAGAAGCCCAATCTCTGGGTGAATAACATTATGTTTCTGATGACGGAGAAGTCTATGCCGAAGAAAATCGACAAAACTTGGATCAGTGGAGATGCTGGTGGCAGTAAATATCGACTCCCAATTCCAAAAGATGGTTGGCTGTATGAGATAAAAGGAGCCGGGGTTACTTGCGAAGAAATCCATAAGAAATACGATATGAAATTGGCCTTCTACGTTTCGACAGAAGTCTCCGAGACGGATTACGGCTTCGAAAATCCCATTTACTACGGATACGATAAAGCATATGCTGGTCTTGTCAAAGGGACAACGCCAATGAATCAGATGAAGGATGCGCCTTTCCGTTTCGCCGAAATTGTTCTCACCTGTTTACCGGAAAAAAATTCGAATAAAAAGGTCGAAGTAATCAAAATTGGAAAAAAGGCAGTCAATTGCTCAGATGGCGATGCGAAGGGTTGGATCGCTAACCATGGAATCTATCTCCTGCAAGAAAATTCCGCCACAAAGCTTCCAACCTTCAAGAATCTCTATTACTGGCCACGAACCGGACGTATTTTAACGTAGAGTAATAAATTCGTCACATGTTTCAGTGGTTTTTGTCGAAAAAGTGCAACATGAATTCTTTGCAAGCTATATTTTTGTGGAATGTTTAGGAGATTGCTAATATAGTATTTTACTATGCGGCAATACGTCCAGGTTACCACAGGAGAAAAACCAAATGTAAGAAACGTTGTTGAAACTATAGAAAATAGGTAGAATGAAGAAAATCTCAAATTACTTTCAAATTTCTTTCTTCATATTACAACAGAGAAAGTGGTATATACGGTTCTGTCCTATTCCTCTCAGTCACCCCCGATTTCAAATATAATGCGTCTTGCTACAGTAGTCTTCTTCGCCATTGATGGTTGTGGAAAGAGCGCCTGCTACGGCAACTGCAACAACTGTAGTAGTTAGCGACTCTATTTTCCGTTGAATATTTTCATTCAGGCACTCGAGTCGTTCAATCAACAAGGACATTTCAAAACCTTCTATAATCTCTATTTTTCTTGCTCTTCCATTTTGGAGAGTGTTTCAAAATTCCAATTGAACCTCAACATCTCTGTCGGGTTGGAAGGTATTAGTACCTCAAACTTGAGTAATTAAACCGACAACGGAACTCGCTGGAAACCTGTATATTGGTAGAATGGATGAGAATAGTTGAGACGGTTTAAGAATCTATAGAATAGAGACGCAGAGATGCTGCGGCGTTTCTATTTTGTCATTTAATAAATATTAAATTCAAAAAGTAATTTAGTCCAAGGTTACAAAACAGAATTACTTGAATAGAAACGTTAAAAGAGAAAACGGGACATTTGTCCTCGTTACTGTTTCAACATCTTTGTAGAATTATACTGCTCCCATTTTTTACAACAAATATGGAATTTTCTTCCGAAAAACCGTTTGTAGTATGATCGAATGAATTAGTCGTCAAATGACATTGTCGGCGAAATGTTGTAATGATTGGGTGATAAGAGAACAATGGAAATTAATATTTTTTGGAAATGAAATAACTGACTACATTCAGCATTCAAGATTACTATTGGAGAGCGATGGCCACATTTGTGGAAGTCATATGCTGAAATCAAAATTTTATTAGGTAGATCTTAAGTTTGCAAAAAGCAATAGTCAAAAATATACAAAGAGAAAGTTTTAAGTATCAGATTGAATCCAAAATCCTCGAAAAATATTGGTTTTGTGGTTTAGATGTGCAGAAATTTTGTTTTTTTTTTCAATGTTCCCATTAACCGACAGGACAGACTGCTTGTTCTAAATATTTCTTTACAAATATTTTTCATTTTTGACAAACACTATCAACAGTGAGCAAAATTCCTTCTTGATTTCATTTTTCCAGATTATTCACTAATTTTGCTAATATGGTGGATGCAAAAGTAGATAGTATTCCACTAACTTTCATGCTTGGTATGTTTTAAACATTCTTCAGATATATATATATTTTATATTTCTCCTATATGTTTCAGGCTTTTTTGTAACTGTTATCGTAGATCGTTGGCGACAAGTTTACGGCAATATACCCTTGATTGAAAAGTATCTATTTCTTTTTCTGATACATAATGCTGTTTCAGTGTTGCCTTCACCCTAGTTGCTTTGAGAGGTAGTGACAAAAGGACAGTATTGCAAAGAAGAACCATCATCCGTTACATAGTCGTCGCACAAGTAAACCCCCACCTTATACTTATTCTGCAAATTTCAGATTCTCGTCTTTCGCGACATATCAATGCGTGTCCGTCGCCGTTTTCCAAGCATGGAATCACTTGTTGCTGCTGGTCTAATTATTTATTTATTTCATTTTTTAGGTTTCCTTCACGAACACGAGTTATGTACTTTGCAATCTATCGACATTAACTACGATCGCTATTGGGCTCCAGTCAATTGGTCACTTACAATCATCATGGACGGTGTTAAAAATGGAAAAGTAGACATATCCAATATAAATTTTGTATTCGGAGTAAGATTTTTGAGAGATGTGGTTTAGAGTCAAAATATTACAGGAAAACTTTCGAACAAAACTGGAACAGATGTGTAATTTTGACTGGGTCCCGATACCGATAGCATATCCGCAGGTGATTTTTCAGTTTTCTTCCAACTTTCAAATCCAGGTCGTCTTTCTCGCAGTACGTGTCTACTTCGTGATCTGTCTTTTGTCCCGACAATACTTATTAGATGGCCAGGTTAGTTTCTTTTTTTTCCATTTTTTTACTATGTTTAGTCGTTGGATCTTTACGTCCCTTTTGACCATCCTTCAATTCAGTTGGTTTTCTTTTATATACTCACCTTATGTTTAGTTTTCCTTGTTGGCTGGATGAAAGTAGCTGAGGCTCTTCTTAATCCATTGGGCGAGGATGATGACGATTTTGAATGCAATTTCCTTATAGACAAAAACATCGCGGTACTTTTTTTGATATTTTCTTACTTATAAATCCATAGACTGGCCTTGCAATTGTCGACAAAACATACGATCGTTGTCCAGAATTGATTCCGGATAAATTTATGAACAGCTTTAAGCCAATCTATTCAGACGAAAGTGTAAAGCATTGTTTAAATGGAGAACTCATTGGATCTGCTGAAACTGTTAAGTCAGTTTTTTTGTGTCCATAAATTATAGCAATATTTTAGATTAGCAGAGCCTACAGAAGAAGTAAGAATGGTTCAAGGAACTCCGTATCTTTCAACTTATATGTCAACAGGCGAACTGACAGGTGGGATAAAAAAAACTTTTCATGTAGTTTGCAATTAGCTTCTTTTAGAATTTTATAACGAATTGTTAAAATTTCAGACATTCCACTAAGGTTCAGCGATCGGATAGGAAGACGATTTACAACTTCCGGACACTCGAAAAAGTAATTTTTCATTTTTTAATTCCAACGAATATAACTATAAATTTATCTATTTTATATAACACGTTTCAGAACTCCAAGTCGTTGTATATCGGTTGATTTCCGAGACAATCTGCCTCATATCTCCCTTAGCAGAGGCGTCGGACATTCTTTTAGCGACTCACTCAGGTTGTTTTGTTTTATTTTTCTATAATGACAGCTATAGAAGAGCGTCCAGGTTCTGTAGCTCATCATCTGTCAACAGTAGATGAAGAAGATTCGTCTAGATTATCGACAAATCGTTTACATTCTGATGATTCAGGGAATTAAAAAGATAAAGAAACAAGTTGCAAGAATGAAAAATGTTTGATGGCCTAAAAATCGACCATAAGAATATCATTTGACATTGCAAATGTAATTAATGAGTAATTGATGTTCTTTTACACATCATCATAGCTACCGACACCTCCAACAATGCTGTAATCTCTCGCCGCCTGTCAAATGGAAAGAGAAGAGTAATTACTCATCTCGCACGAAATCAAATCAAAGGCCGAAGCTCAATGTTCAGCTTTTTAACAATTATATATGCGACTACACGTATAAAGGGCACTTAAAATTACTCATTTACGCAATATCCAACAAAAAAAATAAAACCAAAAAACTGACAGAAGAAAAAAAACGAGGACGTTTTTCAATTTTGTTGAAAACATCATTTTTAAAACAGAAAGCTGAAAAGTTTTTTTTTATCCCATCAGTCACCCCTCTTAAAAAAATTTTGTCTTCCCAAAGTATAGATTAAACAAAAACCGGTCGTTATGCGTTTCAAGAATGATTTCAGTTTAAAACTACACACTATTCTACCCTAAAAAGTTGATTGTTGTTTTTATAGGGATAACAAAGAAAATTCTGAAATATTTTGGTCCGATCCCATTGAGAACATTGGTGATTTTAAAAAAATTACAAGTTACTTAGAACGGGTTTATTTTTTTTTTAATTTCGGAGATTTGATTGTAATTGTGAATTTTTTTTGATTCTTGAATGATATTTCTACCTTGTCCATTAGACTTGTGTTCATCTCCCCCGAAATTAGAAAAAAAAAGCAGTCCAATGGAAAAATAAACATAATACAGAAACAGATGAGATCAAAATAGCAGTTCCATAATAAGAAAAATCTTAATTTACGGTGCTGCTGGTGGGATACAAGATTGTTGTGACATTCATAATGGCATTCACCAGAGTGGTGACGTCTGTACCATCAAAGTTATCAGTTATATCAACCACTGTGTCCAACGTCATATTTCTGATACCCGTTTCACCTAAATTCATTTTGTTTCGAAAGAAATACTGAAAACCATTTAAAGCAGCACCGATTGAAATGGTGTATTCCTGTGAAACACCCAGTAAGCCGTCGCAGTTTTGATTTCCAAAATCACCATAATTTCTGAACACATTGAAATCCAATAAAAAGAGAACATACTCTCCAGATAAAATCACTAAGCATGTGTTTCCTAACGGTTTCACAAACGTGTCGATTTCATCGAGTGCACTGAAAATTTCAAGTAATAACCGTTTTCTGCAGAAAAATAATACAAGCACATTACATAAAAATAGGTAAAAAACTTACTCGCAAATATCAGTTACAGAGAAAGTTGACTTTGGTGTATGAGCCATTATGCTGCTATTAAAACCAGCATTATCAAATTGAGTGAAAGGCGAATCGGGAAACATAGTGTAGGAGAAGTAATCTCTGTCTCCGTAAAATCCATAATTTGCACTGAAGTTTAAGTCTGGACTCTCAAAGAGCTGTCGTGCAACAGTGGACACAAAGTCTCTTTGCTGAAAATTTTATATTAAGTTTGTTTCCGTCTTTGACCGACCTGAATGTATTTGGCATATGTAGTTGAATTCGTGGAACTTCCATGATATGACCAGTCAATAACAAAAGAACACGTTAAAGTAACGGAAACTTGCCACTTTGAATAGTTTCTTTATTTACAAACCTTTAATTGGAGCAGGGACTTTTGAACTTGAAGAAAGTGCTGTTGAACTTGGAGGAAATGCTGTTGAACTTGTCACTAAAAATATTTGAATTGAACTAGATTATCTCAAAAAAAAAGTTGTTTTTACCGAACACTAATGTGTTCATCCGAAGTATTCGAATGTTTTATGATACAAAAAATGTGTCTGTGGTATTTGCGTTTACTTTTATCTTCAATTTTTCTGTTTGAAGTTTCTTTTTTGCTTATTTACAAACCTGGATTTGTTGCTACATATTTCGCCTCCCAGTAGTTATTGAAGTTCTCACTTCCACTTGTATCATATACTATCTTTAACATATTCGCACTCGATTCCCAATATCCTCCCGCTGTTTGATTGGTCAATCTGAAACTGACTTCTTTCAATTATCCATTAGCTTACACAGCGAAAGGTGTTTTATCGAAGATACTATTATATAGACTAATAGAACTACAAGAATCCAGATGTACGATTTCGAAATTTACTTGAATCTGGTTATCTTCGATTTCTGTGATGAAGTATTCGCAATGGTTAGGAAGACGGCCATCCGGATAGCCAGGGGAGTAGATCTACATTTAGACAATAGAAAATGTTGTAGAAAATCTATACTGTTCCAAAATCAGTGAAGAATTGAGTTTCGTTGCATCTTGGAGGAGAAAGAGTAGATGGCTGAGTAGTTAATAAGGGATCTAAATGCAATTGACTGTTATTCAAAAAATTCCAGGCATTAAAGAAATAAATTTTCGGCAGAAAATAAAATATAGCCCGAGATTTATTGTAGAGAGGGGGGGGGGGGGGGGGGGGTTAAATGTTTAAAAACTAACTATTGCTCCCATCCTTACTCATAATATTCTCCCATAAAATTCCTAAAAGAAAATCGAAATGTTTTACAGGTAAAAATACTTAACGTGGGTAACGCGTTGCTTGCCTTTTTGCCTTTGAAAAGTCTTTTATTCCTTTTATTTTTAGCTTTATTAAATTTACCTTTCTTACAAACTATTGGAAGTCTTTGACTACATGGAGAATTAAACCACGTATTTATCGGAATATCAGCGTTGACTAAAGCAAGGATTACACAGGATCCTAGTTGAATATTTTGATGACCTAAACAATTGTGAGCTTCCAGCTGAACTCACCGAAATCTTGGTAATCATATGACGTTCCATCCGGCCATATATAATTCCCTCCATTCCACTGGAGACCCAGATTCATATAAGTAAAATCACTCATATATTGAGCAGCCATACCACCCACAAACGAGTTTTCCTGTATTCTTTTTTTGGATTTTTGCCTTTTCTCACCCCATCCGAATGGATAGAAGCCATATCGCCTCCAGCATCTCTGCAAAGTTTTGTTCCGTCAGCCACAGCGTGAGCATCAGATAAAAAGTAGCATTTTCCACGAAAATAATTGGGAGCATAGCCAAAAATGTTATCGAAAGGACAGTTAGGGACTGGAAGAGATTTTGCAAAAAAAAAAGTGCTTACTGTCAATCCCTGGTGTATACCTGCATTCAAAGCCGGTATATAGAACCTGGGAGCAGTCAACACAGCTCCAGAAACCGTTTATAGTGCTCATTATCACACAAGCACCATCAGTAGCATTGGGCTTTCCTATTTTAAAAATTTGAAAGAAGAAAAGTGATAATATACCGTCATAGAAATTTGTAAAGTCTCCTAGCTCGATGTCTTTGCCCGTATCCCATTGACAGCTAGTGATCTTATTTCCAAGGCATGTGAGACCGATATAAACAAAAGGAAGATTTCCAGCATTTTTAATTATCCTTTGGATGTCGAAAAAATTGTTGACTGTGTAGAGATAAGCATTGTTTCTAGCGCAGATTTTATAAGCATCATTTCGGTTAAAAAGACCGGTAAAAAGCTGAAAAAATGCTACTAGATAGAAGAGTTAAAAAATAATCTGCTTCACATTTTCAGGTTTGAATTTCGAATCAACTATTTGGTGCTGTTCTAAACCTCTTGAACTTACCCCTGAATAACAGTTCCCATCCAGACCGTCATTGTATCCACCCGGACATACATAAGCCTCAATAGTAGTTAAGAATAAAAGCCAAAGAAGAAACATGAACGAACCAAACCTCGATTTAAGAAGAATTAGGAAAATGTAAGAACTGATAAGAATAGATTATATTTGAAAGGTGGAAATGAAGAGAATGAAAAAGATAACTTGAGTGCTTCAGTTCTTTAACGCTACAACAATTTCAAAAAAAAAAGCTCTCCTATAAAATGTAATAAAGTACAAGCAAAATACAACTGAGAGGTATAAGACTCAATCAATTTATCAACGTGAAATGGTTCTCCTATTTTTTCGTATTTTAATTTTTTTATTTATGGAACCGAAATGTATTGTTAAGATATAATCAACAGAGTTTTATATGCTTTATAATTTCCCAAGTTTAATTTTTTTAATATTACATTCTGATATTTCGAAAAATATTATAATATCTTGTTTCTCTATATTTCTCTATATATTCTTTGTCCATCTTGTAGGCAATTTATGTCTCTTTATTACTCTGTCCAATGACATTTCTTTTAACCGTGACCACTTCTTATCATTTTTCAGCTGGAGGATCAATAATTCTTTAAATAATGGCACTCTATTAGAATCGTTAATATTATTGCCGTTAAATACTGCTATTAATTTAACTTTTTGTATGTCTTCATTGTGCCACTAACATGCAGTTATAGTTCATTGTTTATTAGTCCATCTTAATTTTCTGATTGAAAAAGTAGTTTGTTACTTCCTTGTTGCTTTCTAGAGGAAGAAGAATAACCTATTTTTTTATCTATATAACTGAAAATGTTAGCACAACCGAGTCGATTACTCCTTATCAGTTGCAACAATCTCTCGGTTTCATCTATCGCTTTTTTAATAATTAAATTATAATCCTATGAACTATATATTTCATATTTTTCTATTATTTTGTGCTCTATCTTTATATATGAAAAAATTGATAATTTTAAAACTTTTAAATATCTCTTTTTTCGTGGAAAAAAAGGAAAAAAACTGGAGTGTGATAGATGGTTATTAGTTCGAATTTATCCAAATTCATTTTTTTTTGTCTAAAATAAAAAAAAAAGAATATGAAGAATAGGTAGAAATAATGAAAATAAAAGTCATTCAAATAAACTCAAATAATGTTATAATAAATAATAAATAATGTATCTGTATGGTAGGAGTAATGAAGTTAGTCGAATAACAAGGATAAATTTTTTTCGCTGTTCGATTATTACAGTATTATCTACATGTATTAGCCGATTAGAAATTCAATGGTTTTAATCTTATCAGTAAGTTTTGTATAGTCACCTGACTTTATATCTTTGCCTGTATCCTATTGACTGTTAGTTGTTAGTATCTCACAGCACTTTGGATGATTTGTTGATTCATCAAATATCTGTTTTTTTCATCAATAATATTTTAGGATGGCTGAAAAAAAAGGAAGAATCCCTAAAAGGAAGAATTGGGCTCTTCCTAAAGGATAATCTCGCGGCACCTGTACATGATATTATAGAAGGTACTGGAATTACAGGACAGAATTATTGTATATTAATAACCAAAGTAGTTGTTTAGTTTCTTTTGCTATTCTTAGGGGCTATGGTACAAGATCCGTGTATTTGTCGAAAGTGACTTGCCAAAAGATCAGCATATACGCTTTGGAATGAAAAGCTCTGATCAATTGATCCCATCAGCTGCGCTGGAGGTTTTGGGCGTCAATCAAGAATTTACTAAAGAGGCAGTAAAGAACTATACAGAAAAAATCAAAAAATTCTTTGACGAACCAACTGTCACAAGTACAGCAAAAATTTTGTAAGATTTTTTCCCCACAACAACCATTACAGTAAACTGGCACCCATATATTTCACACAGAAAGCACCTGATGAAGCGCTCCTTTGGCCTGAGTTATATTTTAAAGAGTAAGTTTATTCATTTGCTCAAATAACCAGTTCAGAGGCGATATTGTTCTGCGAGAGACAGATGGGAAGTTCAATAAAGGAGCAATTTGTATCGGCCCCAACCAGGTAAATTAAAATCGGAATTGTTACTTACTACTAGATTATAGGTGGTTGGCTTTAACGGCAATGTATTTTACAAAGAAGATCTATTGGATTTCGCAGGTGGAGAAGTAACAACTAGTGTTCATACCATGAATTTTATTATTTTTATTAAAAGCAAGAAGGAAATTGCCAGAAAAGCACAAAAAACATACGAAGACTTTAGGAGAAATGTAAAATATTTAATGAGTCATTCTTAATACCATTTTTTAGTCACAGTGGTGCACTTTATATAACTCCTGGAGTACGTTCATTAATGTGTGTTCCACGGGAATTACATTCGAACTGAGCAAATGATGTAAAATGTAAAAAATAAGTATAAATGTATATGCGTCAACTGTGTGGTGAATCTTTTCTCATCTCAAAGCTAATTCTCCCTTCGTTGTTATTTTATCAATTTCGCTTTTATCTCTTACCATATTGATCCCTATCTTTTCCTTGTTTTCACAAGAGAGGCGTACAGTCATCTATTACTATGTTGTTGAATAAAATTGTCATACAGTCACTTATATACTTGCCATCCCAATTGGACAACAGCGTTGAATTTAAAAATAAACGATTGTACGAAAGAATCGCTGATAAACGATTTAATCACACAGCTTTCTCTTATTGGGAAAGCTCAATAAAGTATATAATAATTAAGTTGAAGGTAAAAAGCTATGAGTAATTAAAATGAAAAGATGTCTGGGTTAGATTGTCTTTTTTGTTTATTGTTTTTTGTGTTTGTTTATCCTTTCCCTCACCTAGATCTAGCCTGAGAATGTGCCTTAAGACGTATAGCTAATAAGTAGTGTATGTCCACACAAAAACAATACGTTCTTTATTGAATTTTTTAATATTGAAGAATTACAAGTGACATATTATATACCTATTTTTTGGAAAAGAGTGAAAGATAGTCGTTTCGTCTAGTGATTTCGAAAATATTTCTACTCATTAATCTACCGAAAGATCACCAGATTTCGTATTGGATGGAATATATGACGTCAAGGTCAAAATTCGTCATTCGTTTACGTTCTTTTCGTATCTACTATGTTTCTGTTTAAAAGAACCTATATCTTTTACAACTTCAATAGTCAAAGATACTTAGATCAAATCTTCGATTGTCTTATAGAGGAAGTAAAGTTTTATTTATTTAGAACCTTGGCAGGAATCCATGACGAAACATGGATTTCATACTCCATCCGTTCTTGTTGGATCCATCGACTCCATACTGTTTCCACGCCCAGAAAGCCCATCCCTTAGTGCCGGAGAACGAATTCAATTCGGTCTGGATATCTTCCATTATTTTCTTCCTTCATACCTGGGAATACTGCTTCATCTGATCGTCATTCATGTTGGTCCCACTTGCGAGACTCCATTCTCCAAGGAATAGCCAGTTTCCTTTCCATGATTCCACCTTTGACTTATAATCCGCAGCAGCGTCAATAATCTGGTATTTAATGTTTAAGTAAAGAGAAGAAGGCTACTTGATTGAAACTCTTTCCCTCGAATCCTCAAACGTAGTACGAATGCCATTCATGACGAAGATTGATAAAGTTCGGATACCTCATAAAGGACTCCCAGTCTCCATGTTCGGGACCTTAAAGATATCAGATGTTTTCCTGTTCCTACCTTGTTGGTACAAAAATGGAGAAATGGTAAGCAACATATTCGATCCAACATCATTTCTAATTCTTCCATAGGCATCGTAGTAATACTACTTGAGGACATTTATATCCTCACCCCGAAAGTCTGGTTCGTTCAATAGTCCAATTCCAAGCAATCCCAATTCATCTTTGTATCGTCTGGTCAAAAATTCGACAGCGTCCAACGTATTGACGACATTTTCCCGATATTGTGCCCAATAAGCGTGTCCTAATTTTCATGTTCTTCTCTCATGCAAATCTTACGATGATTCTCCGGTGCACTGTGATCTTGTCCATTTTGGCTTCCCTTGGCAGCGTGGAAGTTAATAATAACTAGAATATTATGGCGAGGTGCCCATTCACGGATAGCTCGATCTAAGTAAGCCAGACGCCCCAGGCGCATACATCTTCCAGCCATCCGAGTCTCCTAAATCGTAGTAATTTAGAATAATCAAATACCTCCTCCGCTATTATCAAAACCAACAATCCAATATCCTACAGGAATTCGAACAACATTAATACCATGGGAAGAAATATCAGCAAAGTCTGCCTCAGTATAAAATGTATCGCGATGAGCCTTGAACTGGGCGTCACCTAAAAAATGGATTGTAACTAAACATTGATGAAGACAATAGGTAAGAGAAAGTGAACAAACCCTCTTGGTGTCCAAGGTGCTGCATCGTAGCATACTCTCCTTTTTTGGCAATGTCCGGTGGCACTCCTTTCCAGGCAGGAGAAGCTGAAATATCCAATTTCAATTCAGAAAGTCTTACACATTGTCATCCAGTGTTCAGCGACTAACCACCCTCCTAAATTTGTCCCTTTGATAGGTATATCTCCATTAATAATTCCATTTTCGTATCTTGAAGGGAAGCGAGAGTGAGACTTATCAGAGATAGGAGTATTGCAACCAACATTGTCTAATATTAAGTAAGCAAGGTTCACTAAGTACGGAAAGTTTATAAGGGAATTGAGCAATCTCTCACTAATAATAACAAGTTGGGTGAACTCTAATTCACGCAACTTGCTAATGTGTAAAATGGGAATATATCTATACCGTAATTACTCAACTATTTGATTCATTCAAAGGATTTTACCATTAATTGAACTGACTTGATGAAATTGATAAATTAGAGAAGGTGGAAGAAGTAATAGAGATCGTATTTCATCATGTGAACAAAAAGAGAAAAGATAGAAATAGCGGTGAGAAAACGATAGGTGGAATGTACATTACACATGATGAAATAGTTTGTATTTCCTTGAAAACGATCTCTATTACTTCTTCCACCTTCTCTAATTTATCAATTTCATCAAGTCAGTTCAATTAATGATCAATGATCTGCTCCTTTCACATCTTAGGCTTCAATTTGTTCAAGTGAAATTTTTAATTATGTTTTCCTGATAAATTTAATAACGAGGCAAAAAAATTTATTCCCCACGCAATAGTTTTCTATATCAGTCTAATACCAGACCTAATCTAATTTTTTTTCCTGTCTATCACTGTCACTGAATTTCTCACATGTCATTTATAAAGGGGCAAATCGAGAGAATTATTAGTTTGGCCGCCTCTTTTTCTTTCTCTTTCCATTTCCTTTTCTGCCATGATTTTGACAAAAATTAGAATTAGAAAAATTTCAATAATTGATACCTTTTACTATAAATAGTTTTATCCAAACAGCTTATATGAAATGCGCCCTCTGGAAACCAGTATGAATGGAATTGCTGATTTTTTGATAGTATACGAATAATTTTTTATTTTAAAAATGGAGTATTTGTACACCCCTAAAATGCTCGTAGCTTAGTCAGTGTTCATAAATATTTTTAAAAAAAAGTTTATTATTATATAAGTGAAATTATAACTATAGACATTTTGTAATTTTAAGAATCAATACATATAAATAAAAAAGAGACTCCCCCCCCCCCCCTATAAACTAAAAAGGTAAAAAGAAAACCCTGAGAGTATACTGAAGAATTTAAGGTATCTTGTTTCTACGTTGATAGATGATAAATAGAGCATTTGTCGGAGTTTCGATTGCAATCCATTGCTCTTCTTCGACCATTTTCTCGCATTGTCCTCTTGCCATTCGTATAAGCATTAGCTTTCCTTCTACTTCAACTATGGCATAAACTGGGTCCATCCTAACTTCATATTCCCCAACGTTTGCTTGTAATGCTGGAAAAAATATTTATTAGAGATTGATTTTTCAGTGCATCAAACGGAAATATCTTGTTGTTAGTGTTCTGCATTGTTATCATGCTAATTACTTGAACTTTTTATGTAGAAACTAAAGGAAAATGGGAAGAAAAATGGGATTTTCTGAAAAACCCATTTTTTTTTATTTTCCACTAAAACCTTTAATACGTCCCAGGTGAAGATTGGTTACAAATGCACAATATTTTTATGTTTTGAAAATTTCTAAAAGTTTTTCTCAATTCGCCTTTCTAAATAGGATTATTCGAAGTTCTTAAGTATCTTTATGATTGTTATTATTATTGGTGGAAACATACCTTTGAGTCTCAATTTCTTTTTTGGAAGTCGTTTCATATTTGGCGGCTTCACTAATAGAGCTTTCGTACTGAAAATAATATAACTAAGAAAAATAAAAATAAATAGATTGTAAAATACTCAAAAAAATTTTTTAAAACCTACTAATTTGGTATGGATAAGTTAACTTTGGTAAATAATGATTCCTTGCAATCAGGACATGAGTCACTTCTTCTTTCTTGTTGTAGAGCTTCTATCATGTCTTGCATACTCCAATCCTTATCATATAGCGACAAGTCTAATAAACGTAAATACGTTGGTGGTTTATTTTCCCCCTTAATAAATCAAACAAGTCAACTTAATGCTTACATAAGGACATTTTTTGCACCGAATAACTTCCTTTTTTTCCAGGCACAGCAGCGCAAAACTGTTGGGAGTAGTCTCCTTAAAAACACCTAATAAGCGTAGAGCGTAGTTTCGAAGATTTATCATTTCAGTCTGTAGAAAAAACATTCATTGTTTGGGAATATTTTACCGGTGTTCCACCATCGTTACTATTTTCCATTTTTCTTTTTTTAGTGTCTACATTTTGTTGATCATTATAGAAGGGTTTTGAAATCTAGATAAGCGTTAGAAAATATTAAAACTTACATCTTTCATTCCAATTGATATTTCATGTATGTGATAATCACTTTTTCTTTTTAAATTTGTGATAGTGGTTACAGAATAAGGCTCATACTCTCCAAGACGTTTTGCTAAAAAAAACTTGCAAAATCAGAAAGAAAACTAACAACATGTCGGCAGATTGGGATCTCTTTGTGATAGTGTCGTATTATTGGAAGTTAACTCAGGAATCTAGAAAGAACTTGATGAACAACTCCAATTTTGGAATTAAGCGACCCAAAATGAATATTAGACTATACCAGAGGTAGTAGAAATTACTAAAAGGCTATTAAATAGGAAAACTTGTGTAAAATTTAATGAATATGAAAAATATTATAAGTGATTCCGGTAAACTTTTGTTCATCTCTAGTTAAAATCCTACCGGAAGTACTCTCCAATCACATTGAATCGCCCAACTCTCTTTGCATCATATCTGGATTAACATGAATTAGGCAAAATGATGCCTTAGGAATGAACATGGGAACTAAAAGCCCTGTATCAAAAAAATTTGTTCATGACTCATGAAAATTTGAATGCGATGAGAAATTAAAAATGTCTGGTGCAATTTGTAGCTGTGTTTTTAATCTCCTTTCTATCTTATTTTAGGTAAATAATCTCAAATTGGCAGATTTTAATCATGACCAATATAAAAACATTCTAGGTGCTTAAAGAAGCTATTCCAATTTACCTTTTTTTGTGTACTAGATGCAATAATCTCAGCCTGACTCTTTAGAGGCTTGAAAACTGTGTTCTTAAATTTATGTCGCTAAATTTATGATTAGTTATCTATTATACTTTCAATTTTACCTTTATAGCTTGATATCTTGCCTGATTATTTCCAGCCTTCAATGGGATAGCTTTTTTGTTTGAAACGTATATGCGTTTTATACATGAAATCATGTAGAGAGCATAGACAGCCAATATTTGTATATTCTTCATTGTTTTTCTCATTAAATTGACCTTAAAATTAATCGAATGTAGTATTAGTTTGTCTTAAAAAAATACAGGGTAATGGTGTTTTTAAATTTTGTTTAGCTTTTCTATTTTTAACTTGTTAATTATTCGTTCACGATAAACCATAAAAATAATAAAAGAATCATGAAACTGAAATGAAAGAATATATGCTCCTTACTGTATTTTTTTAGGTAGATTTTCAAACAAACTAAATGTTTTGTATTATGCAACAAAACTTCTAATGAAATGCCTTACGCTTTTTGTTCAAACACCGCTGATGTTTGAACAAAAAGTCTTCAAACATCTTATATACGGAAAACTTGAAAAAAAATATTACTGTCATGGGTACTGCCGTGACTCCCGCATTTGGTTTCTTCCTATGGTATTTCTTCCGTTTGCATAAAGCGTTTTGAAATTTTTTATTTTCTTCTGGACTCTTCTTTTTTTCATCGTCCGTGTACTTCCGCGGTCGTCCAACTTTCCTTCTAATATTTCCCTCAGAAGACAAAATATTGGAGAAGTAGTGGATGTAAATCCGGATTATGGTGTCCGATAGCAGGTTTTCGGCTAAAAGGATAAATAATCAAAACATTCATCTTCTTTTATAAAGGGAAAAATTATAAAATCGTTCCCTCCACCTTTCATAAATAAATTCAAGGGGCAATTGTGGAATTTTCCCAAAATGCCAAAAAAAAAGAAAATCTTTTTTTAGCCCCCCTCCTCCTTTTTTTGAAGCAAATCCATCTTCCATACTGACCAGTCAAAAAATTCCAAGATAACTTCTTCTGATTGTTGACAGATGATTCCGTATTGTTCTAAAGTAGTGAAATGAATATTTCAAGGGATACCTTAAAACTTATAATATTATTACTGCTTTCAAATCTAGGAGCAACTTGCAAATCTATCTTTTCGTTTTCTTCGATAGAATCATATTGATCTTTCAGTACAAAGGTTGCTTGAAGGGCTCCATTCTCTACTGGCACAGCTTTTCCATCCACCTTTTCCAAATTATTAATTTTTTCGAGGAAATCTTCGTCATTCTCCTCTTCAGATTCCAAAGGTTTCAGAATATCTTCTTTAAGTAGACCTAAATTTTTAATGCAATCGTCAAGAAAGTCTTGTCCAATTTTCTCGATAATCGCGTCTATAAAATAAAATTTTTGAATTGTGCTGAATTTGCATACCTATGATTTTTTTCTTACTCGCTGTTTGATTGATCATGTTTTTTTCCTAATTTTCATTGATACAAGGGAATATAAACTACAAACCTTAATATTCTTGTCGTTTTGTATGCGTTCCACATCGTTTATCATATTCTCCTTAAATTTTTCACACATTTTTAGTGTCTCTTTTTTAGATATTTCCATCATGCTAAAACGATCTTGTCTGATACCAATTGAGTATCTTTGAATATCGACATTCCTTTGTGCATTTATCCTGTTGTGTTTCCCATCTATAAATTTCACATTTGTCAAGAAATCAAACTTTTCACTTAACCACATGTAGAATAACTGAGTGTAAAAAAACTACACTTGAGAAAAAATAGCCAAATGAAAAAAATAAAATTCAAATATCGTAAAACCTCCAATAGAATCCCAGGGGGTTCTCTTTTTTAATATGCCGTAAAGAGGGGATAGTTCTTCTAGTTTCCGTCGGATTTTCCGGTTTTTTTGTACAACATTCATATTTTTTATATTATACAGAATTGCCACTTAATCCGTACTTTATGAAACAAGATGAAAAAAGAAATTTTTATAAGGGGAAAGAAATCTTACCAACAATAGACAGAGGGAGGGTTCTATTGGAGGTTTTACGGTATGTATATGTATAATAAATAGGCTATTGAAAATTTTTATTTTTACAATGCGCCCATTTCGCAACATCAGCTGACGTCACAAATTTCTCGTTTTGTGTTATTACAAAGAGATATTCAAAAAGCTCAGATATGGTGACTAAATAAAAAATTACCAGGAAGAAGGTTTGAAAGCGTATTGTTGGTGCTGTCACCGGACAAAAGATGATCCGGAATCTTGTTTACATTCATCCTTTAAAAGTCCATGTTAACCTATGAAAGTATAGAAGAGAAAATGTTAAAAAGAAAGGGAGACAAAAGAGGAATACATTACGTTGGATAAAGGTTGGTAAAATAAATAACTCCAAATACATATTTAACATGGTAGATGTAATAAGAAATTACAGTCTAATAATTAAGAATAAAAAAATGGTTAAACTTTCTTATTATTAAAGCTTTAGTAATATCTCACTATTTCATCACCTCTTTTTTTACTACGCAGCTTGACTACCGCTAAATGCAAATACATGTATTTGTTTTAACAAAAATGTTATGTTGGTTTTCGCTAGAAAATATGAGCTTAGTCGACTATAAATGATTAAGAAAACCGTGGATGGAAAAGCTGTGCCAGTAGAGAATGGAGCCCTTCAAACAACCTTTGTACTGAAAGATCAATATGATCCTAGAAAAAGATATATAGAAAAGATAGATTTGCAAGTTGCTCCTAGATTTGAAAGCAGTAATAATATTATAAGTTTTAAGATATCCCTTGAAATATTTATTTCACTATTTTAGAACAATACGGAATCATCTGTCAACAATCAGAAGAAGTTATCTTGGAATTTTTTGACTGGTCAGTATGGAAGATGGATTTGCTTATGCTTTCTATATCAATGCATACTTAATTCGTGAAATTAATCAAAAGAATTTCTCATTGTTAATCGATTATCGGCAATGAGATATCCACAAATTGTTTTCAAGATTTTGTCTAAGATAAGCATCGATTGCTCCTAGGATGGAACACTAAACAAATAAAAAAGTCGAAGTTTGCAAGGTTATCGTCTATTTTATCTGTATGCAGGGCCTAAAGACTAGTTGTACATAGTAGAACTAAAAGTGTTAAGTACTTGGGTGAAAGGGGCACTGCCATTTTCATCCAGGAAGAGTTATCGCCGAAAAAAAAAGTCTATTTTTATTTATCTGACTCACGTACCAGCATAGCAGGCAAACGCCAGTAAGTTTTACACACAACCAAAGAAACAGACAGATTTTTTATGAATCTACAGGCGACAAAAATCGAGAACTGGGCAGTTCACTTGGACAAACAAGCGTCGGCGTATCTGAGAGGTGATAAATATCGCGGATTCACAGCTTCTTTCCTTTTTTGACTGAAAACCTACCAAATTATTCCTTTGGATGAAGAAATAACATATTGCAACGAATAAAAAGACAATATTATCATTTACAGAAAATTCTAGAAATCTAGAAATTTTATTTAATTAGTCTGTACAACATAAACGATAAAACAGACGGAAAAAGTAATTGGCTAGCTGAATTTTTGTTTGTGTTGTAGGCTGCGATTGTTACATTGGTGATTGAATTACCAACAGCAGGGGTGACAGTGATAACGGCATAAGGCGTGACGACGGTTTGATTCAGTTGAAGGTAAACGCTATCCACACTGGTATAGTCTCGGCTCTTCTGGGAATCTTTAATAACGAACTTATCAAAATTGTGAGTATTAAAAGCTGTGATGGAGATCAAGTAGCTTGATTGAAATGTTAGCTGAAAATATATATGATGATTATATAAAAATCTTTTTGCCACCAGTTATGTGTTCAGGACAATCATTTTGCATCAAAAGGACAAAACGCAATTTATAGTAACCAGTCCTGTGGTAAGAAGTACATAGAGTTTGATAAAGTAATGCGTAATTTACTATATATTCTTTGAGATATGTATTTGTATACACATATTTTAGATGTAATTAATATTTTTCGCAAATTTTCTTGTTTGGAAATTATCAGAAAATGAATAAAACGGAAAAAAAGTTATAGAAATTCACTATTTCAGGGAATTTTAGTAACATTTGAAATAGAAGATAACATTTAAAAAATATGCGGAAAAAAATATTTTCATGAAAAGTATTGCAAAACTTCTCAATTGAATGGATTCCTCAAAGGTGACAAATGGGCTTCAAGATCCTTCCCCTTTAATAATAAAAAAAACTTACATTAATTCTTAGCGGATTGGTATAGCTGATGCTGTTATACAAAGCATGATAATCATCCTTTCCAATGTTTTTGTTTAGATTGTTGGCATCGGCTATAATGGGGAAGAGAGCGAAGAGAAGGAAAATCATTTTTTAAATAATTCAGAAAAGGGGTTTTTATCGAGCCCAGACGATGACATAAGAACATTTATTACAATAGGATGTGAGTCATAGAAAAAGTGATGTAGGAGACTACACTGAAGGAAAAAGTAGGAAAAGTTTAAAGGTTTTTAGTCTAATGAAAGCTTATATAGCTTCCGGTTCTACACACACTTATTGTTTCATCTCTAGATCCATTTTTTGACTGTCCTAAACACTCAAGAATTCGGCATTAATATTATGGTGAATTGTCGATCAAAAAGTTGTATCCTCATTCTATGGTCGTAAGAACTGCGCTATGGGCAACCCTAATAAATGATTAAGAATACGATAGGAATTATAAAAAAAATTTTTGTCCATAAACTAATTTTCACTGTCAAGGATTTACAAAAAAATGAATACATTTTTATTTAAAAACAAATGCACAGCATACAAGATAACACAGATGAGAAAAATAATCCATTGGCTGACTTTTTTTTGCCTTTAACCTGCACGGTCGTGTTATTTGCATTTCCAATATTGCCCCCTTTATTTGTGTTATAGACTGCAATCGATAAATTCTGAAGAGAATGACCCCAAGCGGGGGTGATAGTGATGACGGCATACGGTTGGGCAACGGTCTGATTCAGCTGAACGGTGGTGCCAATCACATTGGAATAGCTGTATTTCTTCTGGGAATCTTCAATGAGGAAGGTATCATCATTGAAGATGTTGAAAGCTGTGAGAGAGATCAGATAGTTAGATTCAAATAGCAGCTGAAATATAAAAACAATATCTATTATTATCTAAAATAATATGAATTTCAAGAGATTTTTTATTGTTCCCTGTTTCAAAACTTGATTAACGGAAATTTTAATTTAAATTAAAAGCCTCACATTAATTTGTAGCGGATTGATATAGCTGATGGTGTCAAATTTCACATAATAATCGTCCTTACCAATATTTGTTGTCACATTATCGGCATCGGCAATGACAAGGAGAGTGAAGAGAAGGATGACCATTTTTCAGACTGATAGACGAATGATAGGTTTTTGAGATCCTTTTATTTAGCCCATATGTAATGACGTCTATTTGCGGTGAATCACTGAGACCGTGATGAGAAGAGAATACGTAGACATAGACAGGAAGGCTTATTGTGGAGGGATTTGCAAAGTTGCAAAAAGAATGCTATCAGTTTTTTTGAAATATCTATTTACGGTAATTGTATAATACCAAAAAAAAATGCGGCTGCAGATTAATAATTTCATTTTTTGTTTCTAGTTCAGAAGATGACATGATAAGAACGTTTATTACAATAGGATGTGATTCATGGAAAAAGTGATGTAGGAGATTACATTTAGAGAATAAAAATGTTCAATTTTTTATTTAAAAATAAATGGATAGCATACAAGATAACACAGATAAGAAAAATAATCCACTAGCTGACTTTTTTTTGCCTTTAATGGTCGTGTTATTTGCATTTCCAATATTGCCCCCTTTATTTGTGTTATAGACTGCAATCGATAAATTCTGAAGAGAATGACCCCAAGCGGGGGTGATAGTGATGACGGCATACGGTTGGGCAACGGTCTGATTCAGCTGAACGGTGGTGCCAATCACATTGGAATAACTGTATTTCTTCTGGGAATCTTCAATGAGGAAGGTATCATTGTAGAAAACATTGAAAGCTGTGAGAGAGATCAGAGAGTTGGATTCGAAAAGCAGCTGAAATAGAAAAATAAATGTCTATTGTTGCCTTAAAATATAATAGGAATTTCTAGTGTTTTTTAATTGCTCCCTATAATTTCTAAAATAACGATAGACTTCTATTTGAGACAAATTTGAAAATATAATAACAAATAACAAATAACCAAGAAATGACCGGTTTCAAAATCCTTTTTTAACAAGAAAAACCTCACAGTCGTTTGCAGCGGATTGTTATAGCTGATGGTGTCAACTTTAACATAATAATCGTCCTTTCCAATGTTTTTTGTAACATTATCGGCATCGGCAATGAAGAAGAGAGTGAAGAGAAGGTAAATCATTTTTTGAACGACTCAGACTTGTGGGCGACATTTTGAAGTCATTTTGATCCTTTTATTTAGCCCATATGATAAGGAAGTTTATTTCTTTTGAATCATTGTAAGCAAGTGACAATGTACAGACAGAAAGGCTTTTTGTTTGAGGAGGAATTTGCAAAGTTGTAGGAAGAATGCCATAGGTTATTTTTACATGCTTATTTACGATAATTGAATCATACATATAGTAGAAATGTTCGCTTATATAAAAATAATATCTTGAAGCTATTATTACATTAAAGAGTATCTTCTGTTTATACCTTTGTCTCTCAATCGCTTTTACTGCCGTTTTACAGTCCTTGTTTTGACTGAATCGTTCTTCCTTCACTCCTCGTTCAATTATCCAACTGGCTTATTAAAAAATGATTATTTTCCTTTTCCTTTCTAATTTTTGTTTCCTTCTCGCTTTATTCATTCTATTTTACTGGAATTACTGATTTTTATTATTAAGTACCAGCTGTTTCTCCATGGTACATAACAACCTTTATTCAATTACCTCATAAATTGGAGTAAATTTCATTTATGAGCAATACACTGACCCATGGTCACCATCTTTGCATGATTTTCCAAACGCTCTACATACATTTCCATTTCTTATTTATTGCTACTTCTGCCGTAATTGGTATTGTATTTGAACATTTATTTAAATTGTCAGTTTGTCACATAGAAGTTCCTGTTGGTAAATGGCTGAGGAATAACTCAGAACCTTGTGACGTGGTTGAAGGAAATTTCTTACTGGACGAAACTGCCAATTCTCTTGGGAAGAACTTACTTGGAGCCTTTAACACTCTAAAAACAATAAGAGGATGTCTGAAAGTGGATAAGAGTTTCAAAGGAACGAAGACCTTGTCTTTTTTGAACCAGTTGAAGGAGATAAAATGTGGCGAAAAAGAAGGTTTGCAGTGTGATTTGAGCTGTGTCAATTGCTTAACACACACGTCAGGCCATTGCTGCCTAATTGTTGAAAGAACTGCTCCATAAATATCTTTTCAGCACGTCTCCATGGCCTTTCTAACGTTATCGAGATAAAAACTCCCTACCTCAACCGTTTGGGCTTCAAGAACTTGCAGAATGTCCAAGGCCCTGGCAGTATAATCATCACCTATATGTCTTCTAATGTATATCCTATTAAAATAGGTGAACAATGCTTCAATTGGGAGGTAGTCTACATTCTTTCATGTAAAATTGATTCTAGGAAATCGAATTCTTCGCCTATCATCCTCAATTCAACCAAGAAATGTATTCATATTGTGAAGAAGGTTTGAAAAAGTTAATTTTCCTCAGGTTTAGATCCATGTTCGTTAAATACCCTGTTCCGTTCATTTGGTTACCTTCCTTATAACTGTACTATTGTATTCGGAGATTTGGATGTAATAGGTAGATATTCCATCCTTTATGAATTGTTTAAACAGTTAGTTAATTCATCTGTTTTTAGGACCACTAGCGAAGGATATGAAACGTTTTTCTAAACTTAATACTATAAAAATTATAATTGGCTCACTGAACATAAGAGGAACTTTATTAGACGACTTCCAAGCATTCGAAAATCTTGAACTGATCTACAGTTGTATCTTCCATTCCATAATCAGATTCACTTTTCAAATGTTTAGATGACTATGAAACTGACGACGTCATACAACAATTAATTATTGGACAGAATCGTTTTTTGCAAAACCTTTCTCTGCCTTCTTTAAGAACTACAAGAAAGTTGATGATTACAAAGTTCAACTCTATTGAATCATTAGGAACGCTCGTTCCTTATGTTCATGATGATGGAATTTTTGAAGAACCGTGCGTGGAGTTTGTAAAATTTGCTGAAGGAGAATGTGGTAGGTGGTATTAATATTTCTTGACTATTTTTGTTATTATGAGGAATTATCTATGAAAGTACAAGCTGAGTAGAATCTTTAATTCTTTGTTTTCTTCCTTTTTTTTATTACTTTATTTAATTGAAATCAGAGATTAGCTGTCTTCTTCCGTCCTCATTTCACTCTTCCAACCTTCTGGGTCGGTTAAATGCAGTTCGAGTCATATGCTTTTGAGAATTCTATACGAGGTATGTTCTTAGGTTTTGATTTTTAGGCTAGAGTTTTGTAAGATTCAATAAAACTTGTCATTATTATTCTATAGAATTCAGTAGATACGCCTCAATACATTGTAATCCTAACCGACAGCCTCGCCTAAAGTACAAGGTACCCTCTGATGTGTTAGTGACTATATAAATATTCAAGCCTCTATGTGCTTAGAAGAAAAAAAGTTGTAATTGTAGTCCCAAAATAGATATATGTGTTCACATAAAGTATCTCATTATTGCCGAGATGGATTGTGATCTGCATTGGTCATTGTTTTTGTTTTCTTCTTATTTCCTATTTATTATTTTTTGTTAATTGGTTTTTTTTTTACTTTTGATCGCCAGAGTCTTTAGCACAATTTGATTCACCAATTAATATTAGTCGTAGTTGGATCAGTTGTTAATCTCATAGTTCATTGGTTTTCTAATCTTCATTTCTTTATATTAAAGGTGATGTCTAAGGAGCATAGTCTATGATCAGATCGGATATTTAATTGACAACGTTCATGAACAAATTGTTTCTTACGTGTAGATCCATTTGGGGATTTCTGTTCATCAAAAATTCCACTTGCTTAATTCACAGAATTCTATTATTTGTTCTCCTCTCGGTATTCATAAACCGTAATCATAGACGCTAACAGATAGCTCCTGGTCAGGCTGCCGAAGTTCTACCAATGTGTTGAAATCTTCTAAACAAAAACCTATTTAGAATCCACTAACGAACTAACATCAAATTTGGAATATTTCCAAGATAAAAATAGAAATCTTCATATTAAATGGTTGATTTGTGCAGTGCTCGTTGTCGTCGGCTCACTCTTCTCCTTCCGTTCTACTCATCTTCTCCTTTTTTCCAAAGCTTCTAAAATTCTCCAATCCTCTCGAATATTTATTGCACTGGCTATTGCTACCATGATCCTACAATCATTGGAAAGTATTTACGCCTTCCAGGTAATGACTATTATTTTGTCTTTAAGAAGACATCAGATTATTCAACCGCTACCAGTGAAGGATATCTCGTATTCCGATACAAATGGCTGGATTGAAGACAACTTCATTCCCCAAATAGAATCTACCATGATGATTACAGAGTTTTTGACTAATATTATGATGTTCATCACAGCGACGAAACACGCTTTCTTGTTGACTTTGAGTCTGTGTTACGTGGACTTTATTTATTGTGCCTGGTAGGGGAATCAAACCCAACAAATATTTCAGGAGCCATAATCCCATCTTGTCCGCCAAATTCTCCCTCTACTTCTCTTGGTGTCTCGCTCTTCTTACCATCTATCTCATAATTTATTTTTTTTCTAATCTTCACTTTTTTCTGCTCATTGGTGGAATTGATTTCATTCAGCTGAAAGGAGGACATCCCAACATTTATTTCTGGCCTCTCGTAATGGTAATCTAGTGGCTAATAAATACACAAGTTTCAGAATAAAGCATCCAGGGAAAACTTGGACATTCTGCTATTAAATTATCAATCTCGATTGCGAGATGGTTATAGTTTGTTTAGTTTCAAATCTATTGGCGGATTGAAAAACTTGATGCCAGATGTACTGGGAGTATGTTTTAAGAAGGCGATTTAAGAGGATTTAGCTATCTTTTGTCGAGTTTTCTAGTATTTGCGACATAATCTTTATCATCTCTACCATAGTTTATCAAATTATTCGATTGGTTAGACATAGAAAAGCAAGGATCAGTTCCGCCATCTTGGTCCTGCTGGTATTTACTTGTATTGTTACATTTGAGATGTTTAGTATTTTCAACTGTCCATCAACCGGATGAGATGGTTTGCTTTCCACGAGATTTTGAATAAGGTATGCCATCTGGGAAGTCCACTGCACTTTCAGGATTATTGCAAGCTAAAGGACTACAGTGACTCTATGACAAAGTTAGAAGGGCGTTCTTATAATTATGGTAGCGACTGTAACTATGTATTTAAGGAAATTAAAGATCTGATTTATTTGGTTAGTTAGCAATGAAGAAAGGAATTTTTAGATAATTGACAAATTCCCTTACGTTACCTACGCGATTATATCCTATATTTCTTGGAAATTTGCCAAGTAATGATCTTGTTGAAAAAAGAGACTTCCTTTAGGTACTACAGTTATTGGGGAGCGGCTATTGTACTTAGAGAAAATCAAAAGCTGGAGGAAGAGTCGAAAAAGAGAGAGAATGTGTCGAATTACTACAAAAATTGAGCTTTGGTACTGTATTTGAATATTTATTTAAATTATCTGTTTGTCACATAGAAGTTCTTGTCGTTTTGACCATATAGATTGGCATGGATATTTATTATAAACGTGGAGTTGTTACTTGCTTTTATTCTTTGACCATGTAAGATTGTTTTTATAGTTTGGGGTTGGATGTCTTCGACTGATTGTGAAAACAGTGGTGAAATGATGAAAATAGATTGTAGAAGACAGAAACTGACAAAGAAGATCAACAAGAAGGATCCAAAAAAGATACGCTGCAGAAGAGTGAATCGAAATAAACGGTGCTCGAAACAATTGAGATCGAAGGATTACTTCAAAAATAGCGAACTCCATTTTTGTAATCATAGATCAATTTTATGTGAAAATACAAACATCGATATAATTATTGGTACAACAAGATCCAAAAAAAATAGGACAACTTTCCTTTTCCTCAAACTTGTATATAAATCTAAAAAAATATTAAATACTATAATACTATAAATCTAACAAGGGAAGTTGTTATACTCGGTCTAACGTTTCCAATATCTCTCGACCTAGGTCGATAGAGTTTTTAATGACAAATCTAATGGTGAATTCCATTTTTGCAATTGACCCTTCCTGGCGAAGATATGGACGATTTTATTTTTCACATTATTTTATCTTAATGAAGTGATGGATGGTGCAGTGGATTGATATTTAGTCTGCGGAGATGTATGTCGTGGTTCGCTCCCCATACTGGGTTTTTTTTTCTTTTTTATACACAATAGCTAATTGTACTCAACACAAGTGTAAATCAACAAAAAAATGCTGGAAGCAAAGGGAAATGCAAAAATGAGCGCATTTTATAAAGCTCATATTAGCACAAGGAGACACTTGGCAGTCCGTTATAATATGGGACTCAAAACAGTATTGAACTGGGGTTTGGAAAGGAGCGGGTCTACTATCACAATAACCACCAGCAAACCAGGAATACCGTAATAGAGGGTGAAATATAGGACTTTTGAATTGATGGTAAGTAACGGAAATGAGTTGTAAAATAATAATTCGAAGTTAAAAACGGTACCTTGAGAATGTTATTCCTTTGATAAAGGATAAATTCCTCCTCATTTACCATCACATAGCGCGTAATGTATCGGACAAAAGATTTAAATGGGTGGAAAAAATATAAATCTAGTGGTTGTACCATTCCAGTGGCGCCTGGAGGAATATTTCGAAGAAATATATCATTTCCAGGCACTAAAGATCGAATGGCATTATGGTCTTTAAAGCTAGACCAAGAATCCAATAGCATTATAGCCTACAATGGTCGATAAAATGATTAAAAAAATTACTTTTTGAGGGAAGGAAGGAGTAAATACACATTCTTTGAACCAATCAATCATTGGGAGGAATGGCCACTGTAGATGGAAATTAACCATTTTTCTCTTTTAAAACGACAAATAATTTGTCGGTGAGATAGCCGATGCGCTAATTAATGGTAGAACTGTATAGGAATGACTTATCCAACTATATTATTTATTTGGTACTCTTTTAGTATTACAATCATTTGGTTGGCCACTTTAATTTCATCCCTAGATGGAATTTCGTTACCATCAGGGTTACCAAAATCATGTAATAGCAGACTACGGATTTAACATTAAACAATATAGCTACAGCATTTTATAATTGTAAACTAACGAAACAATAAAGAACACAAATCACAAAAGAAAAGAAATAGTAATAAGAAAAAATAAAACAGAAAAGGTAACGAACCATCGAGCACTTCTTCATAGGCAAAATATAATCCTCCTGCGCCATACAACCACTTTGCTTTTGGACACCGCACCATAATAACATATTCTGAACAAAATTATAATCGTCCATATCTTCGCCAGGAAGGGTCAATTGCAAAAATGGAATTCACCATTAGATTTGTCATTAAAAATATCGACTATCGACCTATGTTTAGAGATATTGGAAACGTTAGACAGAGTATAACGACTTCCCTTTGTAAGAGATCTGCCGAAAGAAATACACATTACAAAAAAATGTGTGAACACCAATTTTTCATTAGTTTACCGGTTACTTTACTTAAAAAATCGGGCACAACTATGACACAACAATTTCAGTACTGTCTATCCACTATGCACGTGCAAGGCCAGACAATCAATAAAACCTTTGCTGCAATTATGTTATAAATACGAGTTCATTTCATTACTACGCTGGCACTCTTGCATGATTTTCCAAACGCTCTACATACATTTCCATTTCTTATTTATTGCTACTTCTGCCGTAATTGGTATTGTATTTGAACATTTATTTAAATTGTCAGTTTGTCACATAGAAGTTCCTGTTGGTAAATGGCTGAGGAATAACTCAGAACCTTGTGACGTGGTTGAAGGAAATTTCTTACTGGACGAAACTGCCAATTCTCTTGGGAAGAACTTACTTGGAGCCTTTAACACTCTAAAAACAATAAGAGGATGTCTGAAAGTGGATAAGAGTTTCAAAGGAACGAAGACCTTGTCTTTTTTGAACCAGTTGAAGGAGATAAAATGTGGCGAAAAAGAAGGTTTGCAGTGTGATTTGAGCTGTGTCAATTGCTTAACACACACGTCAGGCCATTGCTGCCTAATTGTTGAAAGAACTGCTCCATAAATATCTTTTCAGCACGTCTCCATGGCCTTTCTAACGTTATCGAGATAAAAACTCCCTACCTCAACCGTTTGGGCTTCAAGAACTTGCAGAATGTCCAAGGCCCTGGCAGTATAATCATCACCTATATGTCTTCTAATGTATATCCTATTAAAATAGGTGAACAATGCTTCAATTGGGAGGTAGTCTACATTCTTTCATGTAAAATTGATTCTAGGAAATCGAATTCTTCGCCTATCATCCTCAATTCAACCAAGAAATGTATTCATATTGTGAAGAAGGTTTGAAAAAGTTAATTTTCCTCAGGTTTAGATCCATGTTCGTTAAATACCCTGTTCCGTTCATTTGGTTACCTTCCTTATAACTGTACTATTGTATTCGGAGATTTGGATGTAATAGGTAGATATTCCATCCTTTATGAATTGTTTAAACAGTTAGTTAATTCATCTGTTTTTAGGACCACTAGCGAAGGATATGAAACGTTTTTCTAAACTTAATACTATAAAAATTATAATTGGCTCACTGAACATAAGAGGAACTTTATTAGACGACTTCCAAGCATTCGAAAATCTTGAACTGATCTACAGTTGTATCTTCCATTCCATAATCAGATTCACTTTTCAAATGTTTAGATGACTATGAAACTGACGACGTCATACAACAATTAATTATTGGACAGAATCGTTTTTTGCAAAACCTTTCTCTGCCTTCTTTAAGAACTACAAGAAAGTTGATGATTACAAAGTTCAACTCTATTGAATCATTAGGAACGCTCGTTCCTTATGTTCATGATGATGGAATTTTTGAAGAACCGTGCGTGGAGTTTGTAAAATTTGCTGAAGGAGAATGTGGTAGGTGGTATTAATATTTCTTGACTATTTTTGTTATTATGAGGAATTATCTATGAAAGTACAAGCTGAGTAGAATCTTTAATTCTTTGTTTTCTTCCTTTTTTTTATTACTTTATTTAATTGAAATCAGAGATTAGCTGTCTTCTTCCGTCCTCATTTCACTCTTCCAACCTTCTGGGTCGGTTAAATGCAGTTCGAGTCATATGCTTTTGAGAATTCTATACGAGGTATGTTCTTAGGTTTTGATTTTTAGGCTAGAGTTTTGTAAGATTCAATAAAACTTGTCATTATTATTCTATAGAATTCAGTAGATACGCCTCAATACATTGTAATCCTAACCGACAGCCTCGCCTAAAGTACAAGGTACCCTCTGATGTGTTAGTGACTATATAAATATTCAAGCCTCTATGTGCTTAGAAGAAAAAAAGTTGTAATTGTAGTCCCAAAATAGATATATGTGTTCACATAAAGTATCTCATTATTGCCGAGATGGATTGTGATCTGCATTGGTCATTGTTTTTGTTTTCTTCTTATTTCCTATTTATTATTTTTTGTTAATTGGTTTTTTTTTTACTTTTGATCGCCAGAGTCTTTAGCACAATTTGATTCACCAATTAATATTAGTCGTAGTTGGATCAGTTGTTAATCTCATAGTTCATTGGTTTTCTAATCTTCATTTCTTTATATTAAAGGTGATGTCTAAGGAGCATAGTCTATGATCAGATCGGATATTTAATTGACAACGTTCATGAACAAATTGTTTCTTACGTGTAGATCCATTTGGGGATTTCTGTTCATCAAAAATTCCACTTGCTTAATTCACAGAATTCTATTATTTGTTCTCCTCTCGGTATTCATAAACCGTAATCATAGACGCTAACAGATAGCTCCTGGTCAGGCTGCCGAAGTTCTACCAATGTGTTGAAATCTTCTAAACAAAAACCTATTTAGAATCCACTAACGAACTAACATCAAATTTGGAATATTTCCAAGATAAAAATAGAAATCTTCATATTAAATGGTTGATTTGTGCAGTGCTCGTTGTCGTCGGCTCACTCTTCTCCTTCCGTTCTACTCATCTTCTCCTTTTTTCCAAAGCTTCTAAAATTCTCCAATCCTCTCGAATATTTATTGCACTGGCTATTGCTACCATGATCCTACAATCATTGGAAAGTATTTACGCCTTCCAGGTAATGACTATTATTTTGTCTTTAAGAAGACATCAGATTATTCAACCGCTACCAGTGAAGGATATCTCGTATTCCGATACAAATGGCTGGATTGAAGACAACTTCATTCCCCAAATAGAATCTACCATGATGATTACAGAGTTTTTGACTAATATTATGATGTTCATCACAGCGACGAAACACGCTTTCTTGTTGACTTTGAGTCTGTGTTACGTGGACTTTATTTATTGTGCCTGGTAGGGGAATCAAACCCAACAAATATTTCAGGAGCCATAATCCCATCTTGTCCGCCAAATTCTCCCTCTACTTCTCTTGGTGTCTCGCTCTTCTTACCATCTATCTCATAATTTATTTTTTTTCTAATCTTCACTTTTTTCTGCTCATTGGTGGAATTGATTTCATTCAGCTGAAAGGAGGACATCCCAACATTTATTTCTGGCCTCTCGTAATGGTAATCTAGTGGCTAATAAATACACAAGTTTCAGAATAAAGCATCCAGGGAAAACTTGGACATTCTGCTATTAAATTATCAATCTCGATTGCGAGATGGTTATAGTTTGTTTAGTTTCAAATCTATTGGCGGATTGAAAAACTTGATGCCAGATGTACTGGGAGTATGTTTTAAGAAGGCGATTTAAGAGGATTTAGCTATCTTTTGTCGAGTTTTCTAGTATTTGCGACATAATCTTTATCATCTCTACCATAGTTTATCAAATTATTCGATTGGTTAGACATAGAAAAGCAAGGATCAGTTCCGCCATCTTGGTCCTGCTGGTATTTACTTGTATTGTTACATTTGAGATGTTTAGTATTTTCAACTGTCCATCAACCGGATGAGATGGTTTGCTTTCCACGAGATTTTGAATAAGGTATGCCATCTGGGAAGTCCACTGCACTTTCAGGATTATTGCAAGCTAAAGGACTACAGTGACTCTATGACAAAGTTAGAAGGGCGTTCTTATAATTATGGTAGCGACTGTAACTATGTATTTAAGGAAATTAAAGATCTGATTTATTTGGTTAGTTAGCAATGAAGAAAGGAATTTTTAGATAATTGACAAATTCCCTTACGTTACCTACGCGATTATATCCTATATTTCTTGGAAATTTGCCAAGTAATGATCTTGTTGAAAAAAGAGACTTCCTTTAGGTACTACAGTTATTGGGGAGCGGCTATTGTACTTAGAGAAAATCAAAAGCTGGAGGAAGAGTCGAAAAAGAGAGAGAATGTGTCGAATTACTACAAAAATTGAGCTTTGGTACTGTATTTGAATATTTATTTAAATTATCTGTTTGTCACATAGAAGTTCTTGTCGTTTTGACCATATAGATTGGCATGGATATTTATTATAAACGTGGAGTTGTTACTTGCTTTTATTCTTTGACCATGTAAGATTGTTTTTATAGTTTGGGGTTGGATGTCTTCGACTGATTGTGAAAACAGTGGTGAAATGATGAAAATAGATTGTAGAAGACAGAAACTGACAAAGAAGATCAACAAGAAGGATCCAAAAAAGATACGCTGCAGAAGAGTGAATCGAAATAAACGGTGCTCGAAACAATTGAGATCGAAGGATTACTTCAAAAATAGCGAACTCCATTTTTGTAATCATAGATCAATTTTATGTGAAAATACAAACATCGATATAATTATTGGTACAACAAGATCCAAAAAAAATAGGACAACTTTCCTTTTCCTCAAACTTGTATATAAATCTAAAAAAATATTAAATACTATAATACTATAAATCTAACAAGGGAAGTTGTTATACTCGGTCTAACGTTTCCAATATCTCTCGACCTAGGTCGATAGAGTTTTTAATGACAAATCTAATGGTGAATTCCATTTTTGCAATTGACCCTTCCTGGCGAAGATATGGACGATTTTATTTTTCACATTATTTTATCTTAATGAAGTGATGGATGGTGCAGTGGATTGATATTTAGTCTGCGGAGATGTATGTCGTGGTTCGCTCCCCATACTGGGTTTTTTTTTCTTTTTTATACACAATAGCTAATTGTACTCAACACAAGTGTAAATCAACAAAAAAATGCTGGAAGCAAAGGGAAATGCAAAAATGAGCGCATTTTATAAAGCTCATATTAGCACAAGGAGACACTTGGCAGTCCGTTATAATATGGGACTCAAAACAGTATTGAACTGGGGTTTGGAAAGGAGCGGGTCTACTATCACAATAACCACCAGCAAACCAGGAATACCGTAATAGAGGGTGAAATATAGGACTTTTGAATTGATGGTAAGTAACGGAAATGAGTTGTAAAATAATAATTCGAAGTTAAAAACGGTACCTTGAGAATGTTATTCCTTTGATAAAGGATAAATTCCTCCTCATTTACCATCACATAGCGCGTAATGTATCGGACAAAAGATTTAAATGGGTGGAAAAAATATAAATCTAGTGGTTGTACCATTCCAGTGGCGCCTGGAGGAATATTTCGAAGAAATATATCATTTCCAGGCACTAAAGATCGAATGGCATTATGGTCTTTAAAGCTAGACCAAGAATCCAATAGCATTATAGCCTACAATGGTCGATAAAATGATTAAAAAAATTACTTTTTGAGGGAAGGAAGGAGTAAATACACATTCTTTGAACCAATCAATCATTGGGAGGAATGGCCACTGTAGATGGAAATTAACCATTTTTCTCTTTTAAAACGACAAATAATTTGTCGGTGAGATAGCCGATGCGCTAATTAATGGTAGAACTGTATAGGAATGACTTATCCAACTATATTATTTATTTGGTACTCTTTTAGTATTACAATCATTTGGTTGGCCACTTTAATTTCATCCCTAGATGGAATTTCGTTACCATCAGGGTTACCAAAATCATGTAATAGCAGACTACGGATTTAACATTAAACAATATAGCTACAGCATTTTATAATTGTAAACTAACGAAACAATAAAGAACACAAATCACAAAAGAAAAGAAATAGTAATAAGAAAAAATAAAACAGAAAAGGTAACGAACCATCGAGCACTTCTTCATAGGCAAAATATAATCCTCCTGCGCCATACAACCACTTTGCTTTTGGACACCGCACCATAATAACATATTCTGAACAAAATTATAATCGTCCATATCTTCGCCAGGAAGGGTCAATTGCAAAAATGGAATTCACCATTAGATTTGTCATTAAAAATATCGACTATCGACCTATGTTTAGAGATATTGGAAACGTTAGACAGAGTATAACGACTTCCCTTTGTAAGAGATCTGCCGAAAGAAATACACATTACAAAAAAATGTGTGAACACCAATTTTTCATTAGTTTACCGGTTACTTTACTTAAAAAATCGGGCACAACTATGACACAACAATTTCAGTACTGTCTATCCACTATGCACGTGCAAGGCCAGACAATCAATAAAACCTTTGCTGCAATTATGTTATAAATACGAGTTCATTTCATTACTACGCTGGCACTCTTGCATGATTTTCCAAACGCTCTACATACATTTCCATTTCTTATTTATTGCTACTTCTGCCGTAATTGGTATTGTATTTGAACATTTATTTAAATTGTCAGTTTGTCACATAGAAGTTCCTGTTGGTAAATGGCTGAGGAATAACTCAGAACCTTGTGACGTGGTTGAAGGAAATTTCTTACTGGACGAAACTGCCAATTCTCTTGGGAAGAACTTACTTGGAGCCTTTAACACTCTAAAAACAATAAGAGGATGTCTGAAAGTGGATAAGAGTTTCAAAGGAACGAAGACCTTGTCTTTTTTGAACCAGTTGAAGGAGATAAAATGTGGCGAAAAAGAAGGTTTGCAGTGTGATTTGAGCTGTGTCAATTGCTTAACACACACGTCAGGCCATTGCTGCCTAATTGTTGAAAGAACTGCTCCATAAATATCTTTTCAGCACGTCTCCATGGCCTTTCTAACGTTATCGAGATAAAAACTCCCTACCTCAACCGTTTGGGCTTCAAGAACTTGCAGAATGTCCAAGGCCCTGGCAGTATAATCATCACCTATATGTCTTCTAATGTATATCCTATTAAAATAGGTGAACAATGCTTCAATTGGGAGGTAGTCTACATTCTTTCATGTAAAATTGATTCTAGGAAATCGAATTCTTCGCCTATCATCCTCAATTCAACCAAGAAATGTATTCATATTGTGAAGAAGGTTTGAAAAAGTTAATTTTCCTCAGGTTTAGATCCATGTTCGTTAAATACCCTGTTCCGTTCATTTGGTTACCTTCCTTATAACTGTACTATTGTATTCGGAGATTTGGATGTAATAGGTAGATATTCCATCCTTTATGAATTGTTTAAACAGTTAGTTAATTCATCTGTTTTTAGGACCACTAGCGAAGGATATGAAACGTTTTTCTAAACTTAATACTATAAAAATTATAATTGGCTCACTGAACATAAGAGGAACTTTATTAGACGACTTCCAAGCATTCGAAAATCTTGAACTGATCTACAGTTGTATCTTCCATTCCATAATCAGATTCACTTTTCAAATGTTTAGATGACTATGAAACTGACGACGTCATACAACAATTAATTATTGGACAGAATCGTTTTTTGCAAAACCTTTCTCTTCCTTCTTTGACAACTATACGAAAGTTACACTTTCTTAATGAAGGAACAAAGTTTGAGAACCCTTGCTTACATTTTGTACAGTTTGCTGAAGGAGAATGTGGTAGGATATTTCCCATAAAACAAACCACTTGATTTTCATAAACAAAACATTTTCAGAATCCCTTAATGTATATAATGTTGTGGAAGTTTTACAAAAAGTGAAAAACAGTAAAAGAAATCTTCATATTAAATGGTTGATTTGTGCAGTGCTCGTTGTCGTCGGCTCACTCTTCTCCTTCCGTTCTACTCATCTTCTTCTTTTTTCCAAAGCATCCAAAAGTCTTCAATCCTCTCGAATATTTATTGCACTGGCTATTGCTACCATGATCCTACAATCATTGGAAAGTATCTACGCCTTCCAGGTAATGACTACGCCTTTAAGAAGACACGCTTCAGACTATTCAACCGCTACCAGTAAGTGATATTACTGGAAGTGAACCAATGCTGAATGGACCTGCCAAATCGGAAGGAAACTTCATTCCCCAAATAGAATCTACAATGATGATTGCAGGATTTCTGATTAATATTATGATGTTCATCACAGCGACGAAACACGCTTTCTTGTTGACTTTGAGTCTGTGTTACGTGGACTTTATTTATTGTGCCTGGTAGGGGAATCAAACCCAACAAATATTTCAGGAGCCATAATCCCATCTTGTCCGCCAAATTCTCCTTCTACTTCTCTTGGTGTCTCGCTCTTCTTACCATCTATCTCATAATTTATTTCTTTTCTAATCTTCACTTTTTTCTGCTCTTTGGTGGAATTGACTTGTATAACTATGAGTTGATAGAAGAAGTACCCAGCAATTATTTCTGGCCTTTCGTAGCGGTAATCTTGCGACTAATATATACACAAGTTTCAGAATAAAGCATCCAGGGAAAACTTGGACATTATGCAATTAAACAGTGAACGTCTATTTTTGGATGGCCAGCAGTTCCTAAATTTCCAAGAAATTGACGGATTGAAAAACTTGATGCCAGATGTACTGGGAGTATGTTTTAAGAAGGCGATTTAAGAGGATTTAGCTATCTTTTGTCGAGTTTTCTAGTATTTGCGACATAATCTTTATCATCTCTACCATAGTTTATCAAATTATTCGATTGGTTAGACATAGAAAAGCAAGGATCAGTTCCGCCATCTTGGTCCTGCTGGTATTTACTTGTATTGTTACATTTGAGATGTTTAGTATTTTCAACTGTCCATCAACCGGATGAGATGGTTTGCTTTCCACGAGATTTTGAATAAGGTATGCCATCTGGGAAGTCCACTGCACTTTCAGGATTATTGCAAGCTAAAGGACTACAGTGACTCTATGTCAATTATATATATGTTAACATGGATCTCTTATAATTCCGCTTGGGACTGTGGCTTTGTATTAAAAGAAATGCAAGATCCAATTTATTTGGTTAGTTAGCAATGAAGAAAGGAATTTTTAGATAATTGACAAATTCCCTTACGTTACCTACGTGATTATATCCTATATTTCTTGGAAATTTGCCAAGTAATGATCTTGTTGAAAAAAGAGACTTCCTTTAGGTACTACAGTTATTGGGGAGCGGCTATTGTACTTAGAGAAAATCAAAAGCTGGAGGAAGAGTCGAAAAAGAGAGAGAATGCGTCGAGTTATTAAAAAAATTGAGTTATTCATCAGCTATTCACCAACTTCAAAGCGGTCCTGTATTACACGCCAAATAAATTTTATTCGAAATATCTGATCTCAACAGTGAAGTATAGTAGTGAAAGTGTTATGATATGGAGTTGTTTTAGTCTCTTTGAAACTAGACCTTTTCACAAGATTCAAGGCAGAATGTATTCGACCATGTTTCAGATATTCGTAACACTATTATAAAACCATTTTCCCAAGTAACAATGCATTGGAATTATTAGCATGATAATTATCGAAATAAATCTGTGGTTTTCCAATGTTATTTGTAGCCTAATTTGTTAGATAAAAAAAACTAGATGGATAAATGGAAAAATTCGATTTGTTGAATGATATGACACAAAGACTATCGTAGATTGCTCAATGCCTCGCAGATGCATAGCCATAAAGGATTCTTTGGGATATCCTACAAAACCTTAGTAGACCATAACTTGCTAATTCTGAAATAACTATCTGGAGCACAGAGAAGGTAATATTCAAGAACAAAGAAAGCTCTCCGAAAGAATATAGACTACCTCCCAACAGAAGCATTTTTCACCTATCTTGATATCATAAATATGCGTCAGAATCGACGCAGCTCAATATTGATTTATTGGACAACCTTTTTTCCATCTAAAATATATACATATATGCCCCATTTTGATATTCCATCGAACAATATTCTGGATGTTTTTCGAAAGGTAATTCATTATATTTAAATATTTTTAAAATCCTTTTTAGATAACATTTAAGGAGTTGTGTCGCTTGCGTAGAACGTGTAAAGCGATGAATGAAAATATTCAGAGGAATATTTATAATTTTCGAGTTCCGATTAGATCAGAATCTGTTGAAACCGGTGCTCCTTCTCAAGAAAAAAATTATGTAAAAATGGAAATAGCCGTTGATCTTAATCATCCACCGCCAAGAAAAGTATTATTTCTTACAACTCTTTATTTTTATTTTTTAGAGATATAATATCACGATTTATTTCCCTGACAAGTTTTTTCCAATTACAGATTTCAGTACTATTCAAGGTGCCAGAATAGACTTTTTAACATTCTATTACGGCTGGGGAGAAGGCAGATATATAACGTTAGATGAATTTTTTGAATTAGCCAATTGCCAAATTCAAACATTTTATTGGCAAGACAGTAGAGACGACGAATTTCTGCCGTTGTTATCGATCTTGAAAACCAGAAATATAGTCATTGGCACGGACTCAGTTTCTTTTAAAAGAATTCAGAAGTTTCATCAGCATGTAAGTTATACGGTTTATAATAACGACTACGATAGTAAAAAATTAATAAATATGTACAGAAAATTATGTCATATAATCAAAACTGGCATCGAACTGAAAAAAATGAAAAATGAAATGAACTGAAATTTCCTCAACAAATTTTCAAATAATTTGTTTAAATGACGTTCACAGTGTGTAGTTTGTAATGAAACACTTCGTAGAATTATATTTTAAAAATTCGATTAAAAAAACTTGTTTTAATCTCCAGATTCAAGAAATCATGAAAATTTTCAGGGTCTTACATCTCTTTGTATTCATCAATTCATGAGGCTACCTTCTAACTTCGAAAACTTTTTCTTACAATTGGATAAAATCTATATTTCCGACTATCAAATTGGTCATCGTTTCTATCATGATGGCGATACTGATAGTGACAACGAATGTGATGATAATTCCTGTTATTCATCACTGAAGCCGTTTTTAATGGTAATTTGCGTACCAGAGATTCGCAGGGCGGAATTTTTTTTTCAGCAAGCTATTATTCAGTAAAGCGTTAAAAAATAGCTAACAAAAAAATAATAGCTTACGTAAATTTTGTCGATACCGCGCATCTCTGTTGACTATTTAATTTTAATTTTAGGGAATTATTACATGGAGTAACTTGCGAGAATTTAGAATCCCTTTGGTTGGAGGGAAGCTGAGCCTCGCCAAAAAATTTTCCCCGCTGTCTAACAGACTCATTTATGATATCACACTATCTCCTACATTCAATCAACCACTTTTCAACAATCGTCTAGTTAAAATCTATGGAAACCGATCATCTGCCAATCCGATGAATCTCTGTGACCTTATGGATTGCAGTGGATATTTATTACAAACATGGAGGGGCTACTTGCTTTTATTCTTTGACCATGTAAGATTTTTTTTAAAATTGGGGTTGGGTTTCTTTGATCATTTTGACCAAATTTCTAAAGCTAAAAAGAGTGGAAAAGATTTCTTTTTAAAAATTTTTTCTACAAATAAAATGAGTTAGTATTTATTAACAAATTTATACTATGAAATGTTAAAAAAATAATAGCGAAATGTGTATAATTTTGATTACAGTATAAAATATGTCAAATGGTTGTTGGTCATTTAATAACTTTTGTAGATTATTCTGAAAGGATTTGTCGTGGAAGATATTTATGATACGACGACGAAGTTAATAGAACATTTCAACCTCCAAATAACTGTAGAAGAAAGAGAGAAACTGCAAAAGGAACTTTCGAACGTTGGAAAGGAGACGTATAACAGAGAGAAGATAAGCTATTTGATCCAGAAAAATCAAAGAAGGCACGAAGAATGGTCGTTGGATAATGAAGATTAGGCTCAATTCTATTTCTCTATGTTATTTTCACCTTCTCTTTGCGATTCTGTTTGTTTATGCCAGTGGTGTGTGAAGAAGAAAGTTTCTGAGTTGTTCTATTTGGGCAAATTAAAATATTAAAAAAAATGTTTTAGTTAAAACATACCGTTCTTTGATAATGATATTAATAGTAAAAGTTTGAGATGATCTCATTTGACTCCTTTCCCTTTACCTCCCCCTTCCTTCTTTTTATATGTTTGCCCTCATTTTATGTGATTCTTCCCTCCTCCTTTGTGCTTATTCCATATGAATGAGTGGATATTGCTTATCTTCCTTCAAAGTTTACATATTTTCTATGTAGGTTTTATATCTTATTATCTCCAATTGAACCACTTCGTAAACGCGCTGTAAAGTTGGACCATGTTTGATTGCTATTTTGCCTTTTTTTGCAATTTCTTATTATTTTTTTCAATTTTCATTGGCATTCTTAGTGTCAATTTGTTCTAATTTGCCTAATGTATTAAAGTTAGAAAAATTTAAAAAAAAACACAAAAACAGAGGAGTTACCTTTAAATCATGGCAAAAGTACGTAATAGTAGCATTCAGTCGACTGTATTATTTTAATTTTATAATTCAGATCAATGCAGCTCAAACGACGTTGTCTCCTTTACTTCCAAGCAATTGTACCCCAACAAGTCAAACAGAATTTAGTGGAGCGAGTAGATTGACGGAGGAAGATAACCCAGATAGCCCATTGTGTCTGTGTGAGTCAGATATTTACTTATATGTAGAAGTTTCTTGGTGATTTTATTGAATCACAGCTCACCACGCACTAAACAAAACATATTTTTCGTAAAAGAAGCTAACTTCTATAATTTTAATTTGTACTACTATCTAAAAAAAAACGCCAAAAAATTAGAAACAGTTCAGTCTGAATTCCGAAAAAATAAAAAATCATAAATCATAAATTTGCAGTAAACATGCCTAGCAGCGAATATTGTCAATATTGGCGAGTTACTGCTTTGATTCTTCTGCGAAATGATGCTCAATCTACCAGTCAAACGAATGACATTAAACAGTTCCTCTCCACAATTACTGAATATTGTGATGAGAAAAGCGAGTTGGTCATGTTCACGCCTCAGGATTTGAATTCGAAATGTCTCGATTTTAATGTGAGGCACTTTCAGTTGAAAAAAGATAGATTTTAGATAGGATCAGATGATCAAAAATTATATTTTGAAGAGATGGACAGCAGTCAGACGACTGTTCAAGGTAATGATTGGCCAGGCATGGTATTGGAGAATATGTTGACACAACTGGTATCCAAATTTCTACTTAAAAATTTAAAAAAGTATAGATGAACTGCACAGTAAAAGAATCTTTTACTCAGCAAGAAGCTGGCGTCGCTTTTCTCTTCACTGATTTTACATGCGAGGAGCTGTGTGATCACTCGAATCTGACTAATCTGGTAGGAGAAAAATTAATTTTTTAATTGCTTACTCAAAGTTTTCTCAGATTACTGACCTCCTCTATCGACTAACTTATCATAACAAATATGTAGCGAGGATTTATTTACTGTCGAATTTTACAGATGAACAGGGTGAATTTTTTTTTCATTTCATTTCAATTTTATCTGTATGTTTCGCTTTTATACTTATGTTAAACATTGATAATTTTTTCAAAGAAATTATAAAAGTTTCAAGTGGATATATTTTTTTTAAATTTAAACATTTGAAAACTGACTGTTGTGTAAAATTATGTTAAAAATTAATGGATTAACTACTTTAAAACTTTAGTTAACTGCTTGAGCCTCCTCTTCGCGGCCTGTAGCATTCAAAATGGAGCGCTTTGTGGAATACGAGTTCTGCCCAACAGGGAAAGTTTCATGGAGAAGGCCGAGACCACTCATACTTGTGCAGTACCTAAGAATAAAATCACTACGTTGGGTAAGAACAAACTTTTAAAAAATTGTTTTTAAAAAGTTGGAAAAAAAAAGTTTAAATATCATAGTAAACTATTTTCAAAAAAATTAAAGAACTGCATCTTCTTTGAAATAATCTACAGTAACCTTTTTGTCTTTTTTTAGCCCTAATCCTGGCCATTGGAATCCCTTGCGTCCTTGTAACAGTTATCGTGATACTACTCTCTGTCATTTGTATCCGTCATCGATTGAAGAAGAAATGGTTCCATTTTTGGTTCGAAAACAATCGGAAAAAAGATATAACTGAGCAGGCGGAAGGTCATGTCAACAATGATTATCTAGACTTCGATCGCATCCGAGTGTATTTTATTTTTTTATCCAACAATTAATAACTTTTTAAGAAAGGACTTATGGGAGATCGATCCAGTCAATTTAGAAGTGCAAAATGAGTTATTGGGCACTGGCGCATTTGCTTCAGTTTATAAGGGAAAGCTCTCAGGTATTGTCCTTTTTATTGAAATTATTTTATTTTAGGAACTGTACCTCTTCTTCATATTCATAGCTCATTGAAGGTCCAGATAGAAGGAAGACTGGGAAGTGTATATGATGTGGCTGTCAAGAAATTACCAAACCATGCTGATGATACGGCTAAACATGATTTTCGACAAGAAATGGATTTTATGAAGACATTAGGATATCACTTACATATTATAAGGTAATTTTTTTATGTTATGCATTTTTTGTTAACGAAGTTAGAGAAAATATCTGATGATTTTATTTTTTTTCATACAAATGTTTATATTTATTTTTCAAACAATTTCTGTTTTTAAAAGTAAATACCCTAGAATCTTATAGATAAGAGCGGTTTAATTTTTACAAAAAAAGGACGGAAAAATGCGGGTTTTTCGGTAATGAAATATATAAAAATTCAAAAGTAGGAAACAAATAGATATCCAACACCAGTCTTACTTATTAAGCGTTCTTATCTATAAGATTTTAGGGTAAATAAAATAACTTACCGTAACTACTATTGTCTTTAATTTATATTTCTTTCAGCTTGATCGGCTGTGTCACTTCCAAAATTCAACCTCTAATCGTGGTGGAATATGCTCATCATGGAGATCTGTTAAAATTTATGCGAACTCATAAACATCAATTCATTTCGGTAAAATTATTATGTTTTCGTGATTACGTTTATTAAAATTTTCTAGGATAAACGTGCTAGCTGTCCCATTAATACCAGCACATCCTTGACTTTGAAGGATTTAATCTCCTTCAGCTGGCAGATTAGTGATGGAATGGTCTTTTTATCGTCGAATAAATATATTCATAGGGATTTGGCAGCGAGAAATATACTTTTGACGAAGAATTTAGTAGCTAAAGTAGGATTTTTGGAAGAAAAAAGTGAGATTATTCAGATCGGGGATTTCGGTCTTTGTCGGGAACTCAACTCCATGCTCTATACAGCCCATGGAGGACGACTACCGATTAAATGGATGGCTATTGAATCTCTTCGATATTATGAGTATAGCACAAAGAGTGATATGTAGGTATTTGAATCTAATGGTTATTCACTTTTAGATGGTCCTTTGGTGTCTTATTGTTTGAAATTTTCTCACTTGGTGAAGCTCCCTATTCAACAGTTCAGCCAATTGAAATGCCCGAACATTTAGAGAAGGGAAATAGGCTACATAAGCCGGATCATTGTCCAGATGAATTGTGAGTCATTTAATCGCGGAACGTTTATGGGATTTTTTATTTGTATTACCTGATGTAATCCCCGCTTTTATCTCTAATTTTAGTTACGACATGATGAAAAAATGTTGGGCGGAAGCTCCAGACGGTCGTCCAACTTTCACCCAAATCCGAGAAGAAATCCGGATGCTTCTGAACTCGCATGATGAGCAATATGGCTATTTGCCGATAGATATGGAACAGAATGGGGTAGTCCTTTTGGTTCTTGATCATTAGAGAATTTTTTTTTCAGAGTATTGTGGTAGAAGAAGAATATGAGTCAGAGGAAGAAAAAGACAGCATTTCTAGACTATGATGTCTCTTCAATGAATATCATTTTAATAGCGTTTTATTGTTATTTTTTCTCCTTCCTTCACGACCTGCAAAAAACTATCTGGTATAGTCAATTTCTAGATGCTACAATGAAGAGAAGAATACCTTCCCTTTTAGGCTTTGCGAAAATGGGAAAATTAACGTCTTTTCTTTTTTTCATAAGATTCTTTGTTGACCCTGAACAATTATAACTTATTTTCCATTATTTATATTTTTTTTTATTCTTAAACTGCTTAAAAAAAATTTATTTTCTCTACTCATCTGATTCTTTCTTCAGCATTTTCTTGCTGACTGCATTTATGTGATGTACCTAACTTTGATCTGTTAGTTTCTGCTTTTCAATTCATTTTGTCTAACAATTGTTTACTTCATTTTCTCCCTTCTCGTCTATATTTTTCCTATCGGCAAATGACTTGTCTCTCCACATTTGGCGGCATATAAAAAGACTCTCCGAAACATTAGTTGTCAAAAATTATGATCCTTCTTCTTCTCGTCAGCTCACTCTCGGTCACATTAGCCTCCTGGCCGAAAAACGAAACGGAGACCTTTTCTCTTCAATACATCCCGGACGCAGTATTAACTAAATATGGACTGCCAGCGAGGGATGAATACAAAGAACCAGCAGAATTGGTCGGTTTTATTTTTATGGGGGTTTAAGGCCTTTTTTCTTAATTTTAATCGTTTTTTTTTTTATTTCAGGTGTTTTTTTTTTAAATTTCCAATAAATTAAAAAATAACAAATTCATAAAGTTATTTTTTCAATTTTTTTTGCGTTAAGTTGTAAACCTTGGGTAATATACGCATTGCGTATTACCAAACCTTGTAGTTTTACGAAAAATTAAAAAAGATTGAAATACATTTTTCGAATTACATCCCACGTTAGATTCTCGAAAAATTGTGAGTATTTTTTTTAATGTTTTTATAAAAAAAAAAAAAGCTGCATTCTGATTTTCACAAATTGGCTTAGTCAATCGTATTGAATCGATCAGTTAAAATAGGAAAATTCTAGAAACAGATTTCTAAAGTGATTCAGAAATTAGCCGCCAGAGTAATAAATACATTTGATAAATATACTTGATATTTTGAATTTAATGTTTTTAAGACCATTTCCAAAGAAGAAGCTAAGGCTATTTTCTCTGCACTTGCCGATGCTGCGAAGAGCAATGAAACTGTCACGCAGGGAGATGTCATTCGTCTAACGATTGAAAACCTCAAGGATTCGGATTCTCTAATTGTAAGCAATTCATAAGTACTACATTTTTTTCATTTTTTACTACGATATTCAGAATCTACATAAAGAATTATTTCATTAAACCATTAAACAACAAAAATATAGTTGTGTCCCTAAGTTTAATAGTTAAGTTTGTGTGTTGGAAGTAACTTTTTGTTCTTTTTTAATATAAATTCTGAAAATCATGAAAAATATAAAAACCTCTAATATAACGGAAAACAAGAAAATCGAAATTCAATATCTCTCAGTTTTGAATTGGATTATTTTTTTTCTATTCAGGAAAAATTTGAATTCTTCGCAGCTCATAGCCTCGACATGATCTTCGCTTTAAATCAAGTCATTCGGCCCGCTTACGATGCGGCCGGGCAACTTTTCAACATTGCCATGGGACACTGTATATGTCCGAGTAATGAGGAGCTCAAGAAGGAATTCAAGGATTTGTGTAAGAAGAAAAAGAGCAATGAGAGCTGTATCGTTGGAGAGAAAATGGCATTGGAAGCCATCGACGCATTATTACATTTCACATCCTTGGGTGAGTAGTGGTGCTGTATGGAAATAATTACGTAAATGCGGCATTATTTTTTTCAGTAATTCATTTTTTATATTTTCCACAAATAGATCTAAAAAAACATTTAAAAGGTCTTAACGAAAAATTGTTATATTTTTGTACTTATTTCCACACTACTATTTAACTAGTGCTTTTCAAAAGTGATCATTCAGTTCGCAATATCCCTCTCGCTATCAGTGCTACCGCAGCTGACAAATTGCCTAAGAGTAGCAGCATAGTCCATCGTGATTTCTTCGAATCGGCAACTGAAATTTCCCCGGAATTCGCAGAATTCGCCTACTCCGCCGGCGAGGCTTGGAAGAAGATGATGGGGGATTATATTGAGGAGAGTTTAATTTCGGAAGAAGAACCGATGGATGAACTGGATGAGACGAAAGAAGCCAACGAGATAAAGTTGAATGGGGATACGGATGAGTAGAAAAGAATAAAGAGTTTTTCAGGCAGTCATACCACTACATTGCAAACAAATCCTATGTTTCAGAGTCTCAATTTTCAATTTTATATATCAAATTTATTTATAGTAACCAAAGCAATTCTTAAAATATTAGAACGATTATTCTTAAAAATCACGTTACGAGCTCAATATAGTCTGTCCCAAAAAAACAATACGTTTTGTACGTTTTTTACAACCCAGTTAAACATCATTCCAGCGCAGTTTTCTTTTTTTATTATTTCTTTAACTTGTTATACATAACATTCTTTTATATTATTCTTTTCATATTTCTGAACTACTACTATTCTTTTACAAAATGAAACATATTGCCGAAGATAAACTTAATGATAAAGATATATTTTTAAAAAACTGAGCGTGTAAGACTGCGGCTGCCACGACGAGAAATCAAATATGTTTGACTTAAATGCACCACTTGAATTTTTGTTTGATTTTCACACTGAATGTTTAAAAATAATTTGTTTTTACTTTAAGTCGACTATAGGATGGATCTTCGCAAAATTTAAATGAATGAATTCTCAAAACACAGATGCAAATCCTGATCGCATGAAATTTGGACATAGCATTGTACAGTAATGAAACATTGGAGTGCGTTGACATCACAGTACCGTCGGTGAAAGAAAGAATTTAAGGAGTAATAAAGATTGTATTTAATTGACGACAAAGTAAGGAAGGACCTTCTTCTCTCATTTCATGATGACCAGCTGTTGAGTGTAGATACCAATTTGGATTCCAGTGGAGATGAGCATGTCTCTTTTCTTTTCTTTAAATTCTGCTTCTAACTCCTTCTGCATGGTGTCGAACTCAGTCTCCGTGTTCTTCAGCTTCACCTGTGCCTCTTCTTTGCTTAGCTGCATGTTTCCTGTAGCTTTCATGATTTTTGGTAGGACATATCTGAATGAAACTGATAATTGTTAAATAAACTAACTCTGAGGAGATTTCTTGGTAGATTTGAGAACATTTCATAACTTGGAAACAAACTCCACAAGCCTTCATCGCGGTTTTTATCATGGTCTTTTGAGAGTATTCAGTGGAACCGCTATTTACAGCTTCATTTTGAATATCAATGAAATCCTTAAGGATATCCTTCATCGGTCCCGATACGACGGTAGCAACAGTCCGGAAGAATTGAGCCTGTTTTTCCCAGGATTCTTGAAGACTGATGAGAATTCTCAATCCTTCTGCCAGATAATAGAGAACCTCATTCAAATCAAGTTTATCCGCCTTGCTGTTCTTCAATGCAGCCCCCAACATGGCTATCTCACTACGGAATTTTGCCGCTTTATCCGCTAGCTCATCTCCTCTTCTTCTTTCCTCCCGTAATTGATTCTGAGCAGTAGCGGCGGCATTCTGAAATATATTGAAACAACAAGGCTGTTTTACATTCATCTGCTCCATAATACCAGCTGCTGCTCTCATATGTTCAGCTTCTTTTCGCACATCGTCTTCTGTCTCCTTTTGAAGTGTCGATACAGTCACCTAAATTGTTTCACTTGTCGTTACAGATTCTTCCACCTTAATTGTCTCAAATTGTGCTTTTAGTTTTTCGTAACCACCGGGAGAATCGATAGTATCCAATGAAGCCAAGTAATTGCTGAACATCCTTAATCCTTCTTTTAGATAAAAGAAAACCTCCTCCAAAAAGAGTCATCAAGATGACTCTGCGTAGCAGTCCCTGCATAAATTAGCTCGATAACTATCTAAATATAATCAATATAGTATGCAGATATAATAACATCAGTGACGTGTTTGAAGTCATTGGCAACTTTTTCAGCCTCTTCAGCGCAAAGTTTAGCAACGTTATCTATATGTTTTTTGTTGATGTCAAGAATTTTCCGTGCTGAGGGGTCTCCACCCTGAGCTGCTGCATCAATGGAACTCATCATTGTATCCGGCATTCCAGCGAGGTTCACTTTTATTTTTGTTGTAGCCGCATCAGCATTAGTAAAGGCACGAATAGCACTATTGGTCACCTGAACTAGCGATGCCTTGAAGGATCTGAAAAATGTTGAAAAATGTGAAAATTGAACGGAAAACCTAGGGCTGTTCAGGAATTTGAATTCCGTTCCTTGTGTATTGTCATTTACCAGGGAACAGTCTTTCGTGCAAGCTATGAGAATGTTAAGGGAATTGACCATGGAAACAGCTCTCACAGCATGACTTACTCCATCCAGTTGCTCGCACATTTTCTTAGTTTGACTGAGGACTTGGTTCTTCAAGTTCTGAAGCAAATTTGCTCATTGTACTTATCCTCGATTAGCAGCACATTATATTATTATAGTATAGTTTTGTGCCTAGACTGACAATGATCAGTCAATTTAAGAAGTAGTAGAAGGACTCACAGTCATTTCTCCCTGAGTAAATGTTGGTTTCTTGAGAATTTGCTTCATTGGATCTCCAATAATCTTAAACACTTTTCCATTTTCCAGTTTTGGTGTAAAGCCTCTCTGTTCATAAACGTCGCCTTCTTAAGATAAATTTTTGAGGTTCGTTGCAAAAGACCCTACTTTCGTCGATGAGATAGATAGAATCTTCCTTCACGTTGAAGCACTTTGAGAGCATTTGTATATTCACTGTTTCAACATTGAGCTTCTTAGTAATGCCATTGAATGAAAATTGAGAAGACATCTTGCTAAACTATAATGAAAATCATGCATTTTGTAACTAAAAAAAGAAAGATGTGATAAGTCGGAGTCCTTGTTTGCTAAGTTGAGAAATTCATCATTATCTTTTTTTCGTTATTATTATTCTTGAGTCCTAATACGTGTAGAGCATGGTTGCAGAATTGAGATATATAGAGAAGTCAGCTTGTAAAATATATATATGAAAACAATACATTCTTCAATCAAAAAAAGAAAGGTACATGATTGTTCTGTTCAGTCATTCTGTGTTCTGGGCTTTATACTGTATTTGTTTACCAAGTGGAGAAATTCGTCCATCTTATCTTTGATACCTCGTTGGTTGTGCTCAAAAGGTTTACTTTCATATAACAAAAGTGCTAATGATGATTTAAATAGAAAGAGAGGTCGGTTTATTTTTGGTAAACAAATACAGTATAAAATCCAGAACACAGAACGACAGAACACGATCTTGTACCTTTCTTTTTTTAGTAACAGAATGCATGATTTTCATTAGTTTAGCAAGATGTCTTCTCAATTTTCATTCAATGGTGTTACTAAGAAGCTCAATGCTGAAAAAGTGACTACCAATATGCTCTCAAAGCTCTTCAACGTGGAGGAAGATTCTGTCTCTCTCATCGATGATGGTAGCTTCTTTTTGAGTAGAACTCCAAAGAAAGCGAGTTCTACGAGCGGAGTCAAGGAGGTTTCACCCCAAAACTGGAAAATAGAAAAGTATATGAGATTAATGGAGATCGATTGAATGAAAATTGAGTTGGCAATCTTGAATTTATGCTTCGGGTCGTTATCCTGTTATGAATACTCCTAGGACTGAAGACGTCCCTTGAGGATCATATGATAATCCCTGCAATCATGCATTATGTAACTAAAAAAAGAAAGATGTGATAAGTCGGAGTCCTGTGCCTGTTTGTTTACTAAGTTGAGAAATTCATCATTATCTTTTTATCGTTATTATTATTCTTGAGGCCTAAGACGTGTAGGGTTGTATGGTTGCGAAATTTCCTTCCAAAGTTTTAAACAACATTTAAAAAAAATAATAATCAAGTTTTTTTATTTTGAAAAATAAAAATAATAAAAATTGTCAACAGCTAATTGAATAACTTGATCAAGAAGAAGAAGCAGAGCAGTAGAGATTGAGGAAGCTCAACAAATGGAGGTAAGACCAGTGAAGGCTGAAAGAATTGCAGAAGAACCCAAACAAGTAACTAATATCCCAAATAGGTAAAGTCTTCGATGAATGTGAATAAATAGAATATTAACTTTTCGAAACAATTCGATTTACAAATTATATGATTTTTTTAAAGATTAACATTATTTATGCTGTACAATGCTATTTCCAAATTCCATGCGATCACTGTGTTTGCATCTATGGTATGAGCATACCAATTTACATGGATAGAAAAAGAAAGACTGCACATAAAGATCATGTTCGCCGATTCATAACCGGAGATGCAGAAGACGACTGGGTTGAACCCGCAAGGCAATCACCGGAACCTCAACCGAGGATATTAGATGCTCATGAGGCTAAGGGGTCCTGATTGTTGAGTCCCCCTCTGGGGCTCCTCAGCCGGTACCGCGCTAGATTTCAAGGCAGTTAGTGATCAAGGTAAAGTTCTGCTTCAGCAGGTAAAACAAAGCCAGAGCAGGGAAATATGTTCAGACCAACAATTACTTGGCTTCATTGGATACTGCTCAGAATCAATTACGGGAGGAAAGAAAAAGAGGAGATGAACTAGCGGATAAAGCGGCAAAATTCCGTAGTGAGATAGCCATGTTGGGGGCTGCATTGAAGAACAGCAAGGCGGATAAACTTGATTTGAAGGAGGTTCTCTTTTATCTGGCAGAAGGATTGAGAATTCTCATCAGTCTTCAAGAATCCTGGGAAAAACAGGCTCAATTCTTCCGGACTGTTGCTACCGTCGTATCGGGACCGATGAAGGATATCCTTAAGGATTTCATACATATATATGATATTCAAGATGAAGCTGTAAATAGCGGTTCCACTGAATACTCTCAAAAGACCATGATAAAAACCGCGATGAAGGCTTGTGGAGTTTGTTTCCAAGTTATGAAATGTTCTCAAATCTACCAAGAAATCTCCTCGTAAAGAAAATTTCACTAACTCTTAAAGCAGCTGTTTTCAGCTCACAAGCTGGTAGATTAGGTGATTCACATGTTTTGTCGTCGTGCTGTTTTACAAATAAGGCGAAAAATTGACTTCTATAGTCATTAATATCCAGAACATCTAACTCAAAAAAAAAAACGAATTTTAGTTATATAGATACTAAAATAGGTTCTTTCGAACTCGCATATAGCGATGGAATCAAATTTAAATCTATTAATCCATTTGTAGCGTATGCAAAGCAACACTGAAGATGTTGGGGCCTCCCTTAATCTCATATACTTTTCCCTATTCCAGTTTTGGGGTGAAACCTCCTTGACTCTGCTCGTAGAACTCGCCATCTTAATTAAAGACTGTATTTAATCGACAACAAAATAATTAGTGATGAGGGACCTTCTTCTCTCATTTCATGATGGCCAGCTGCTGAGTATAGGTACTAATTTGGTGTTCTGTGGAGATGAGCATGTCTCCTTTCTTCTTTGTGATTTCTGCTTCTAACTTCTTCTGGATGGTGTCGAACTCAGTCCCCGTGTTCTGCAGCTTCACCTGTGCCTCTTCTTTGCTTAGCTGCATGTTTCCTGTAGCTTTCATGATTTTTGGTAGGACATATCTGAATGAAACTGATAATTGTTAAATAAACTAACTCTGAGGAGATTTCTTGGTAGATTTGAGAACATTTCATAACTTGGAAACAAACTCCACAAGCCTTCATCGCGGTTTTTATCATGGTCTTTTGAGAGTATTCAGTGGAACCGCTATTTACAGCTTCATTTTGAATATCAATGAAATCCTTAAGGATATCCTTCATCGGTCCCGATACGACGGTAGCAACAGTCCGGAAGAATTGAGCCTGTTTTTCCCAGGATTCTTGAAGACTGATGAGAATTCTCAATCCTTCTGCCAGATAAAAGAGAACCTCATTCAAATCAAGTTTATCCGCCTTGCTGTTCTTCAATGCAGCCCCCAACATGGCTATCTCACTACGGAATTTTGCCGCTTTATCCGCTAGCTCATCTCCTCTTCTTCTTTCCTCCCGTAATTGATTCTGAGCAGTAGCGGCGGCATTCTGAAATATATTGAAATAACAAGGCTGTTTTACATTCATCTGCTCCATAATACCAGCTGCTGCTCTCATATGTTCAGCTTCTTTTCGCACATCGTCTTCTGTCTCCTTTTGAAGTGTCGATACAGTCACCTAAATTGTTTCACTTGTCGTTACAGATTCTTCCACCTTAATTGTCTCAAATTGTGCTTTTAGTTTTTCGTAACCACCGGGAGAATCGATAGTATCCAATGAAGCCAAGTAATTGTTGGTCTGAACATATTTCCCTGCTCTGGCTTTGTTTTACCTGCTGAAGCAGAACTTTACCTTGATCACTAACTGCCTTGAAATCAGTGAGATATTTTAGGAATTCTTTCTGCTCCAAAATTTTGCTTTTCAGCTCTTCAGAAGAAGGAAAATTATTCAGGCAAAATCCTTCCATAGCTTTTAGAAGACATTCTTCCTATAATCTCTTACTTTCTACAATGAGAATAAAGCTTACGCGAACTTTACCTTTCCCATATTTCGGCTGAGCATCAGTATCTTTATTAATATTAACCACTGCTGTTCCTATGTTTTTAAGTAGATCTCCACCAGCGTGGAATGTGGTTTTGACAGTATCCACAGTTCCTTTTGCCATATGGCTCAGCATATCACCCATGCAAGCGGCAAAGATTCTACCCAGATCTCCCATTTTCGACGATTTATCCATATAGTCTTCACGAGATTCCTTGATGATTTGTTCCTGTTTTCTGATTGCTTCTGCTAGTCTGAAAAATAATAGAGAGACAGTATATCAGACTGTAACCAGAGGACCTAATAACCAACACCCTCGCTTGATAAAAGCGGGATGTTGGTTCTAACAATTGATCCCTTTCCTTTGTCTATATTCCATTAATTTATATGAATCACAAATGTCATGTTTGGGTTTAGCCCGCTCGATTTAGAACTGGAACTTACATTTCCCTTTCGCCTTCTTTGCATGTCATATCAGCTTTCATTGTTTCGATTTCTTGCTGTAGCTTGGCAAATCTGTCATCAAGATGACTCTGCGTAGCAGTCCCTGCATGAATTAGCTCCATAACTATCTAAATATAATCAATATAGTATGCAGATATAATAACATCAGTGACGTGTTTGAAGTCATTGGCAACTTGTTCAGCCTCTTCAGCGCAGAGTTCAGCAACCTTATCTATACGTTTTTTGTTGATTTCAAGAATTTTCCGTGCTGAGGGGTCTCCACCCTGAGCTGCTGCATCAATGGAACTCATCATTGTATCCGGCATTCCAGCGAGGTTCACTTTTATTTTTGTTGTAGCCGCATCAGCATTAGTAAAGGCACGAATAGCACTATTGGTCACCTGGACAAGCGATGCCTTGAAGGATCTGAAAAATGTTCGGAAAATAGAACGGAAAACCTAGGGCTGGTCAGGAATTTGAATTCCGTTCCTTGTGTATTGTCATTTACCAGGGAACAGTCTTTCGTGCAAGCTATGAGAATGTTAAGGGAATTGACCATGGAAACAGCTCTCACAGCATGACTTACTCCATCCAGTTGCTTGCTCATCGTACTAGTTTGTTCAATGACTTCGTTCTTCAAGTTCTAAAGCAAGTTTTATCATTGTACGTGTTCCCGACGAGCAACACACACACAATATTGCAGTTATTCATATAGCTTTGTGCATACCAGAGACAATGTTTAGTCAACTTGAGAAGTAAGAACTCACAGCCATTTCTTCCTGAGTAAATGTTGGTTTCTTGAGAATTTGCTTCATTGGATCTCCATTAATCTCATATACTTTTCCATTTTCCAGTTTTGGGGTGAAACCTCCTTGACTCTGCTCGTAGAACTCGCCATCTTAATTAAAGATTGGAGTTCTACTCAAAAAGAAGCTACCATCATCGATGAGAGAGACAGAATCTTCCTCCACGTTGAAGAGCTTTGAGAGCATATTGGTAGTCACATTTTCAGCTTTGAGCTTCTTAGTAACACCATTGAAGTCAAATTGAGAAGTCATCTTGCTAAAGTATAATGGAAACGATACAGTCTGTTACAAAAAAAAAGAAAGGTACAAGATCGTGTTCTGTCGTTCTGTGTTCTGGATTTTATACTGTATTTGTTTACCAAGTGGAGAAATTCGTTTATCTTATCTTTGTTATCTTTTTACATTGTAGTGAGCTGTATCGAATTTACTTCCCAAGCAATAACCCTTGATATCTCTTTTTTGTTGACATTGGGATTGCTTATGAAATTTTCATCCAAACCTTTTGTAGTAAAAAAAATGATTCTTCCCAAACATTGATTAACAAAACATGCGATTACATTTATCGTTGCAGCCTTACACGCCTTTGTTTGAGTGAAACGCACCACAGAAGTTCAGTAAAATCCGATATTTTATAAGAAATCTTTTGAAATATAGTGGGAGATATATTTCATAAAAGGAAAAGTTTGCTGTTGCATCACAGGTTCGGTCTACTTTCAGACATGAACTCACGGTTGATGCAAAGTCAGCAATCAGGTGAAGTGGCCGTTTATAAAATAACTATCTGTGCTCAAAAGGTTTACTTTCATATAACAAAAGCCTTAGTTTTAGATCATAGAAGAGGTGGATCAATTAGTAGAAAATTCCGATGATATTGATGAACTGTGCAACAACATGGATCGTTTATTTCAACAGGTCCACAACACAAAAAAGGTCAGCGAAGAGCTTGATGAAGTGGTAAATAACCTAAAAAATGGAGTGAGTTGAAGTGCACTTTCTTGCATATACATTTCAGGCTGACAGTATTTATATCATGATTGAAAAATTAACAGCTACGAAAAAGGAGGAAGAGGATAATCTTGATTGGTATGAAAAGAGATTGAATCAGGCCGAAGTGCAACGGGCAAATGCTGAGAAAGAGTATGAAAACTACAGTCAGAAAGTGGAAAATGTTAGCGTGACTAAGAAAAATATTGACACTATTTTAGGCTAAAAATGAACTCGAAATAGAGGAAAAGAAGCTGGAAGAAGCGGGAAAACAGCAAGAAAATTGCAAAACCGCCGCTAAGATTGGACTTGGAACTCAAATAACTGGTGGAATAGTTGGAGTTATATTATGTTTCACACCTCTCGCACCAATTGGAGTGGGTTTAGCTATATCGACACAACTTGGAGGATGGGGTACAACTATTGGAGCAGCTATTGTAGTACGTAAAAAAGTGTCATAGTCAACATAATTTTAGTGTAAATCAGAAAATGAAATGAAACTTCTTCGCAATGGTGTAAACAATGCTAATGATGATTTAAATAGAAAGAGAGGTCGGTTTATTTTTCATAACAGAATTAAAATATTTCTTGGCGCAGAACAAGAATATAACTCCATTGGGCAAAAGTTTGATTTTTAACAAACCCATTTCATTTTAAAAAAAAAGAGATCTATTGAGATCCGGCGGAGAAGAAAATTAATCGAAAAGAACGAAACATTACTTTTTACCAGTGATAAAATTTTATATTTTCTTACAGAGAAACTTGATAAGTATGAAAAGGAAATTGAAGAACATAAAAGTGATATCAGACGGAGAAAGCAACGAATAGAGCAGAATAAAAACGACTTGGATAGACTTAAAGATGTACAAAAACGTATGGAAGCTTGCAAACAACATGTCATTGAGCTACGGCTACTGATGGAACCGGTATTTAGTTCATACAAGTTGGTATTTCCAGATCCATTCCAACGTTCAAGCACTCTGTGATACTCTATCTGATCATCATTCGGTTGGAAAGAGCCGAAATATGACAAAACAGACCATTAGTGCTTATTATCGGTTCCGCGAAGAATGGAAGAATATCACAAATAAAAGAATATACGCTATGTTGAAATATGAAATTGATAGCGACGACGATCAAGATTATGTAATTCTAGCCATCAGTTGTTAGTATTCGGGCTATTGTAGTTGTTGTACAATGTTTTCATGTTATAAGTAGTTTTTTTTTCAAAGAATAAATAAAGAAAATCGAAATTTTTTGTTAGAAAAAGACAATTCGCAAATAATGTTAATCTTTAAAAAAATCATATAATTTGTAAATCGAATTGTTTCGAAAAGTTAATATTCTATTTATTCACATTCATCGAAGACTTTACCTATTTGGGATATTAGTTACTTGTTTGGGTTCTTCTGCAATTCTTTCAGCCTTCACTGGTCTTACCTCCATTTGTTGAGCTTCCTCAATCTCTACTGCTCTGCTTCTTCTTCTTGATCAAGTTATTCAATTAGCTGTTGACAATTTTTATTATTTTTATTTTTCAAAATAAAAAAACTTGATTATTATTTTTTTTAAATGTTGTTTAAAACTTTGGAAGGAAATTTCGCAACCATACAACCCTACACGTCTTAGGCCTCAAGAATAATAATAACGATAAAAAGATAATGATGAATTTCTCAACTTAGTAAACAAACAGGCACAGGACTCCGACTTATCACATCTTTCTTTTTTTAGTTACATAATGCATGATTGCAGGGATTATCATATGATCCTCAAGGGACGTCTTCAGTCCTAGGAGTATTCATAACAGGATAACGACCCGAAGCATAAATTCAAGATTGCCAACTCAATTTTCATTCAATCGATCTCCATTAATCTCATATACTTTTCTATTTTCCAGTTTTGGGGTGAAACCTCCTTGACTCCGCTCGTAGAACTCGCTTTCTTTGGAGTTCTACTCAAAAAGAAGCTACCATCATCGATGAGAGAGACAGAATCTTCCTCCACGTTGAAGAGCTTTGAGAGCATATTGGTAGTCACTTTTTCAGCATTGAGCTTCTTAGTAACACCATTGAATGAAAATTGAGAAGACATCTTGCTAAACTAATGAAAATCATGCATTCTGTTACTAAAAAAAGAAAGGTACAAGATCGTGTTCTGTCGTTCTGTGTTCTGGATTTTATACTGTATTTGTTTACCAAAAATAAACCGACCTCTCTTTCTATTTAAATCATCATTAGCACTTTTGTTATATGAAAGTAAACCTTTTGAGCACAACCAACGAGGTATCAAAGATAAGATGGACGAATTTCTCCACTTGGTAAACAAATACAGTATAAAGCCCAGAACACAGAATGACTGAACAGAACAATCATGTACCTTTCTTTTTTTGATTGAAGAATGTATTGTTTTCATATATATATTTTACAAGCTGACTTCTCTATATATCTCAATTCTGCAACCATGCTCTACACGTATTAGGACTCAAGAATAATAATAACGAAAAAAAGATAATGATGAATTTCTCAACTTAGCAAACAAGGACTCCGACTTATCACATCTTTCTTTTTTTAGTTACAAAATGCATGATTTTCATTATAGTTTAGCAAGATGTCTTCTCAATTTTCATTCAATGGCATTACTAAGAAGCTCAATGTTGAAACAGTGAATATACAAATGCTCTCAAAGTGCTTCAACGTGAAGGAAGATTCTATCTATCTCATCGACGAAAGTAGGGTCTTTTGCAACGAACCTCAAAAATTTATCTTAAGAAGGCGACGTTTATGAACAGAGAGGCTTTACACCAAAACTGGAAAATGGAAAAGTGTTTAAGATTATTGGAGATCCAATGAAGCAAATTCTCAAGAAACCAACATTTACTCAGGGAGAAATGACTGTGAGTCCTTCTACTACTTCTTAAATTGACTGATCATTGTCAGTCTAGGCACAAAACTATACTATAATAATATAATGTGCTGCTAATCGAGGATAAGTACAATGAGCAAATTTGCTTCAGAACTTGAAGAACCAAGTCCTCAGTCAAACTAAGAAAATGTGCGAGCAACTGGATGGAGTAAGTCATGCTGTGAGAGCTGTTTCCATGGTCAATTCCCTTAACATTCTCATAGCTTGCACGAAAGACTGTTCCCTGGTAAATGACAATACACAAGGAACGGAATTCAAATTCCTGAACAGCCCTAGGTTTTCCGTTCAATTTTCACATTTTTCAACATTTTTCAGATCCTTCAAGGCATCGCTAGTTCAGGTGACCAATAGTGCTATTCGTGCCTTTACTAATGCTGATGCGGCTACAACAAAAATAAAAGTGAACCTCGCTGGAATGCCGGATACAATGATGAGTTCCATTGATGCAGCAGCTCAGGGTGGAGACCCCTCAGCACGGAAAATTCTTGACATCAACAAAAAACATATAGATAACGTTGCTAAACTTTGCGCTGAAGAGGCTGAAAAAGTTGCCAATGACTTCAAACACGTCACTGATGTTATTATATCTGCATACTATATTGATTATATTTAGATAGTTATGGAGCTAATTCATGCAGGGACTGCTACGCAGAGTCATCTTGATGACAGATTTGCCAAGCTACAGCAAGAAATCGAAACAATGAAAGCTGATATGACATGCAAAGAAGGCGAAAGGGAATTGTAAGTTCCAGTTCTAAATCGAGCGGGCTAAACCCAAACATGACATTTGTGATTCATATAAATTAATGGAATATAGACAAAGGAAAGGGATCAATTGTTAGAACCAACATCCCGCTTTTATCAAGCGAGGGTGTTGGAGGTCCTCTGGTTACAGTCTGATATACTGTCTCTCTATTATTTTTCAGACTAGCAGAAAAAATCAGACAACAGGAACAAATCATCAAGGAATCTCGTGAAGACTATATGGATAAATCGTCGAAAATGGGAGATCTGGGTAGAATCTTTGCCGCTTGCATGGGTGATATGCTGAGCCATATGGCAAAAGGAACTGTGGATACTGTCAAAACCACATTCCACGCTGGTGGAGATCTACTTAAAAACATAGGAACAGCAGTGGTTAATATTAATAAAGATACTGATGCTCAGCCGAAATATGGGAAAGGTAAAGTTCGCGTAAGCTTTATTCTCATTGTAGAAAGTAAGAGATTATAGGAAGAATGTCTTCTAAAAGCTATGGAAGGATTTTGCCTGAATAATTTTCCTTCTTCTGAAGAGCTGAAAAGCAAAATTTTGGAGCAGAAAGAATTCCTAAAATATCTCACTGATTTCAAGGCAGTTAGTGATCAAGGTAAAGTTCTGCTTCAGCAGGTAAAACAAAGCCAGAGCAGGGAAATATGTTCAGACCAACAATTACTTGGCTTCATTGGATACTATCGATTCTCCCGGTGGTTACGAAAAACTAAAAGCACAATTTGAGACAATTAAGGTGGAAGAATCTGTAACGACAAGTGAAACAATTTAGGTGACTGTATCGACACTTCAAAAGGAGACAGAAGACGATGTGCGAAAAGAAGCTGAACATATGAGAGCAGCAGCTGGTATTATGGAGCAGATGAATGTAAAACAGCCTTGTTATTTCAATATATTTCAGAATGCCGCCGCTACTGCTCAGAATCAATTACGGGAGGAAAGAAGAAGAGGAGATGAGCTAGCGGATAAAGCGGCAAAATTCCGTAGTGAGATAGCCATGTTGGGGGCTGCATTGAAGAACAGCAAGGCGGATAAACTTGATTTGAAGGAGGTTCTCTTTTATCTGGCAGAAGGATTGAGAATTCTCGTCAGTCTTCAAGAATCCTGGGAAAAACAGGCTCAATTCTTCCGGACTGTTGCTACCGTCGTATCGGGACCGATGAAGGATATCCTTAAGGATTTCATTGATATTCAAGATGAGGTTCTAGATAGCGCTTCCTGTCAATATCTTCAAAAGACCATGATAAAAACCGCGATGAAGGCTTGTGGAGTTTGTTTCCAAGTTATGAAATGTTCTCAAATCTACCAAGAAATCTCCTCAGAGTTAGTTTATTTAACAATTATCAGTTTCATTCAGATATGTCCTACCAAAAATCATGAAAGCTACAGGAAACATGCAGCTAAGCAAAGAAGAGGCACTGGTGAAGCTTAACAGCACGGTGATAGATTTCGACATCATGCAGAAGGAGTTAGAAGCAGAAATCACAAAGAAGAAAGGAGACATGCTCATCTCCACAGAACACCAAATTGGTATCTACACTCAACAGCTGGTCATCATGGAATGAGATAAGAACGTCCCTCCTCACTAACTACTTTATTGTCAATTAAATACAATTTTTACTACTTCACTTTTAGTATATTTTCGTCATATTTGAATAGAATATTTCAAGGTTAGTAATTGCAAGGACTATAGAAGAGTTAGGGCTTATGAATTGAGTCAAATTGAATAACAAAGCGGCGTTGAGAACTTCACGAGATTCTATTAGGTGTTTTAAACATTTTTTTTTTCAATTCTCTTCGACTGCCCGATAAAGCAAAAAATGTTTTGAATGGCGGATGCTGCCAGAATCACACATTCTCCATGCACGAGATCACCGATGAGAAACTTTATTCAATTGAAAAATCGTTTATCCACCAATATCTGCGATTATTGGTTAAAAATGGTGAAAATGTTTTCTGTGTTCAAGAGTTGTACTTTTTTTTGCATTTGAACTTCCTGTTCTTCTCCCCAAGATTTGCCACATATGCACGATCGGATTAAGGTCTGGTGATTGACTTGGCCAATCCATAAAATCGGGAACTTCGAGCAAAAATAATTGCCGGTAAGGCTTCTACGATCTTATCACATATTTTGTTGATCTACTTTTGGAGAAAATCGAGAAAGGAGGTATTCCTAGAAAGATGAATTACAAAATAGGAAGGAATTTCTCTTGGTTGAAGAAACTTTTGGTGGCATGGACGGCTGTATTTTTTGTAGAGTTTCAACATGCTGTACAGCAACTTTGTCTATGTGTTTCGTGCTCATTCACAAACCAAAAAATATACAGGAACTTAAAATTATCCTATAAATAATAGTTAACATAAATTTAGATTGCTACTTCCTTTTGTACTCGAATCTGCATTTCCACTGCTTGAAATTGTTTCTGTCACGGAGAAACAATTCCAAACAAAAGACAAGGTATCCGACTTATGCGGGGCTAAACGAGGGTCGCGAATCCTCATCCCCCGGGCCAGGAACATAGATGACCTTGATGCCTGTATTGTTGTTGGAACCAAGTCCTAATCAAACTGTAACTGCAGAATAGGGTTCTAAGCTTTATTGTACAGCGGATGATTGACAGACATAAGGGTTTAATGATGAACAAAGAGGAGACGAGATTCGAAATTAAAGAAATGCTCATTCAACAGCATGGTAGTTATATTACAAAATGTCCTCCGATAGAAGGCACGAGCCACGGTTTTATCCGTTTTTAAAATAAAAATATGATATATAAATAAAATTTTAGCAAAACTCGTTATTAATTTGTATTAGCATTAGATTCATTTTTTACCAAAAATTGACAAAGATATAATTCAATTTTGTTTATATCTCTTAATTTAAAAAAATTCAGCTTGTCAAGATGGCTGATATAATTTCTCACTCCTATGATGATTCATATCTTTCGTTTTGATTCATGTGACTGATTCGTACTTCGGGTATTCGTCAGTTGTGAATTTCTTTGTGCTTCATATTGACAAGGATCATTCATATTTTTACTACACAAGGATAGCCTTAGTAATTTTTGTTTTTTTGTAGCTGTCCTTATTTTCTTATCAATCCATATCTTTGATCATTATATTTTTATTATGAAATGGCTAATAAAACCCATCTCATAGATGGAGCAATTACTCTCATTTCTTCCAAAAGAAACACCAAAAATGGATCTCTCCTTCATCACTACCCCGGCTGGATTTTTTCTTTTATTTGAAATCGTAAGCTTTTTTTATATAATAATTTCGTTTCTTTTTTTTTTATAAATTTTTCAGATTTTGAATGTCGGTGCCGTAATAAGCGGTTTTTTGGCCGGTACCCTCGTCGTTATTCTTTTAATCATTACACTTTGCATCATTATTTTTCTTTTTGTTATTCGTGGCGATGCAAAAGGACTCGGCGGTGGAAATAATCTCGTCTATGTACTCATCCTTCTCGTTGTTGTCTTCCTTGTTTCTGGTATTATCACAGCAGCCGCGGCACCTAGTATAGATCCCATGTTACATTCGAGATATGTCATTGTGTCGGTAGGCTTCCTCTATTTTTAAAATTAATTTTTAGGTTATCTCCTTCATCCTTTTTGTCTTGAATGTCGTTCATCTCGGTAAGACGTGTATGAGTGGAGAAGAATAAGTAATTTAACAAAATTCATTAGCAGTCCTTGTAACTTCCCATTTCATTGTCAAAGTGTAACTAAATTTCATTTTACTATCTTGTTCTTGTTTCCAGTTCTTACTGTCTTATCAATTCTTATCTTCGAACAAATGTTTCTTCAACTTGTTTTCATGCTTTCCAACAATAGCTATTAAAAATAAAAAAATAACTTTATAGTCTGTCCCAAAAAAAGTGTTACCTTTTTCATAGGTATAAAACTAGCTACAGTAGCGAAAAAAGATCTCAAAGTGCAGGTCTGTAATAAAGAAATATTCTTTTATTACTTTCATTTTTTACGTGGTTACTTTGTTGTTTTTTTAGCTTTAGCAAATCTTTATTTGCAAAATAGTAGCTTCAAAAACAAAGTAACCACACATATATTATTTCAAAATGTACAGTTTTTTAATTTATTACAGCTATGCGAATTTAGGTTTTTTGGTATAACTAAATATGACCCCAAAATTTTGACTGGCGTTGGCAACAAACTATTTTATATATGTTAAAACTTACGTTTTGTTAAAACAATAGACATTTTTTAAAAAAGTTTAGTGACCCAAAGAGTGACACAAAGACAACCTAAGAGATTCAACATAATCCCATATACTAAAACTATTTTTGAAATAATTTTCAGACTTATGACGAAAGAATCAGAGAAACATTTGTTTGTCCTGCTGATTTACGTCTTGTGTGTGAGGTGATAAAAGGCATTTCCACATATTGGCCGGCTGACGACAATATGACTATGGCTACGTTCTTTCCTGAACTGGAAGATCATCTAGTATTAGCAGTTATTCAAAAGGTAAATTTTTTTGAATGTTTAAATCCTTTAGATATTAGAACAGGCATTTGGATTTCTTTTTCTGCTTTTTTTGTTCTATTTAAAAATATTTCATACTCCATGCAATTGGGAAGATCATTAAAAAAATTGTCAGTAGTGCGTTTTAAAATAATAAACCCCCCGCGTCAATTTTACATGGAACGAGTTATATTATATTATAAAAAAAACCTTATAATTATCAAATATGTATTAAAATTAAATACAATTTTCAGATCAGCCCTTCTTGCTTCTCTCCTCTTTTCCGCTCTTGTCAATGGCTGAATGAATTTATTAAACTAAAACGAAGTAAGATAAAAATTCATGGCTTGAATAAGAAGGCTGACAATGTGGCGCAGATAAAAATAATAATTACACTTGATGATATCAATACGTATTTTTTTTTGTAGAGAAAGAAATATATTTAGGCGTATTCAATTTATATTGAATGGAACAAATCCCGTCAGGATTTCGCGATTTTTCGAAAATGACATGGATATTGAGAGTTTTTTGACTCCATTTTCGTTTTTTCTTTTCAGCAAAATTGTTCTTTACAAACCATATAATATTACAGTGAGTTTAAAATAATTTTTTTTTACTGAACTGGGTGATAACGAATTTTAGTAAAATTCCGTTGTCTTTTTTTTCCATTAATTAACTTTAGCATTACGCATTTTATGTTCAGAATCTAAACAAAAAATTACATCTAAAATTGTAAAAAAGAAAAAGTAATAAGATTTGTATATGAAAAAAATAATAAAGTGAAATTTTCATTTTTTTTTCGCATTTAAATTTTAATGTATTTGTTCTCATTGAAGTTTTTCAAGATTTTTTTTGTTTAGATACTGAATATCACATTAAAAAAGAATAAATTATTTTACAAAGAAGAAAAAAGGCAGAAGGACAATTGCCTAAAGTCTAGCTCAAAACATTTAGAACCAATTATGTGTTTATCACTTTCTAACCGTGTTGGAAAGGAACAATATTCAAACATCTGTCCTCTATGCACCTTGTTGCGAGTGGATTCCTCAAGCTATAAGAATATTGAAGCCGAGATATTGGGACGTGTACAGAAGCTTCTCATCTACGTATTATAGAAATGTAATTACGGAAAAAGTAGTGAGTTGGAGGGTTTTGGTACTATTTTACAATCCCCTTCCATTACTTTAGTGGATAATTTCCAAAATAAATTTCCTATCTTGTTCTATAAGAACAGTTTGCTCGAAAATAATTCTATAAAATTTTGAATTTTATTAAAAAAAATTGTCTTGAATTGAAATTTTTACTTTTTAGAGCGCTGTCAACATCTTTCTTCTCCTCGATGACCCAATACCCGATGATGACTTTCTTCATTTGCTCCAAAAAGTCCGAAGTTTGAAGTTGCTCTGTTACTTTGAACCTTCCATAGATGTTATTGCCATTCTTGGTAAAAATTTAAACGTTAGTTTTTTTTATTAATGTAAACATTTTTTTAGGATCTTGTTTTTGGTGCTACTGCTTCTTTCAAAACTTTCAAATTTAAATTTTACGAGTGGACGACGAATTCTTTGAACGTAGAAATATTCTTCAACTTTACTTTCATCAAATATAATGGGTTCTCTTTTGCTAAAAGGAAAAATGGAAACATTTCTGTCAAAGGAACAACTGTCTCTCCAACTATTTTTCTAGCCCCACTACTATCTAATGGATTTTTGGTTATCATTATCTACAAGGCAATCTATAAGAATTTCAAATACATCCAATATCGGACGATAGAGGACTGGAAGGGCTTCAAAGGATTTGCGGAGGAGATTTTCGAGACGACGGAAGAAGACCTGGAAAGAAACAAGAATATAAGGGAGATAAAAAATCTTGTATTTGGTCACACAATTTACGAATATTAGAATAAAGTATAAAAAGGATTTTACTTGAACTTTTTTTTTGGAAATAGCATTACAAGAGCAGAAATTCAAAAAAAAAAATCCATGAAATCAAAAAAAAAATTCTCGCATTTAATCCATCTACGACTAAATAGTGACGTGAACTCAAAAAAATATATTTATCAACTTCAACCTTTCTCCCTCCCCCCTCCGCCGAGACTTGTTTACCTCTTTTCCCATCTATCCTCCCCGTAGAGACTCGTCCTGTTGTTTCCTTTTCTACTTCGAATCAGTGGCGCGAAGACAAAAAGACTTTCTTTTCTTTTTCGTTATCAAATTTATTAAAAAACTAGAAAAGTGTTTACCCGAACTGCTGCATATAACTGCGAATGAATCTATTATGGACTAGTATTAAAATATATTGTTTTATTGTATTTCTGGGTTGTTCTATAAGAAAAATATATAATGCGAAATATTTCTAACCTCACGCAACTTACGCACTTTTACGTAATTTTTCGCACAACAATTTTTGATTTGCTATTATTTTTTTTTCGTTCTCTACTCTATTTTTCCATATATCATTGTCGTCGTGTTGTATTCTTTGCTATTTCGGATTGTAACATTTCTTATTTTCGCTTTTTCTTCCCCATCATAGAGACGAGTTTACAGTCTTTTCCTTTCTCTTTCGCTCATGTTTTCATCATCGATTGCGTCTCAACCGACGACTCAAAACATTTGCCTTTCGATTTCTTTGTGTGTCTGCGCGATAACAGCGGCATTTTTCGCTGTTTTCTCATGCACTCAAACAAAATGTTTTCTAAACTTCTGGATCACTTTAACTTCTCTAAAATTAACAATGGACACGTTGATCTATTTTTTACTGTAATCAAAATTCCTCATTTTTATTTTGCTACTTTTTATGGTATTATTTTGCTTTTTTTTCAATTTAACTTTATAAGTGCTAAAAAAACAATTTTTTAAACGTTTCATTTCACCGTTTTGTCTTTTCTTCTGTTGCTTTTCGATCTTTTTTTAATTAATGTATTACAGAAGACAAATAGAAATGAATAAGAACGCCGATAGTTTGCCAACTAGGGATTCAACGCAAAATATGGTAATTTTTTATTTTTAAGAATAGGGAAAAAACCTCGTCCAAAAATTTCAGTTTTCAACGAAATCGGCTGATAGTTCTTTTATCAGTAGTCAGCTGACAATGTTTTAAAATATTTTTTTTCAATAATATACTTAAGATTAGTACATATTTTAGTGATTTCTTTAAAATATTGACCTTGTCTTGTTTAATATGAAATTTTTTTCCTAAAATGTAGGCATTCTAGAAAAAAAATTTAAAGATGTAATATTCAAAATTCATAATAACAATTATATACTGTTAAAAAACATGTTTGCAGGCTGCATCCAAAAGCCCTGTGCCTTCCGCCGACTTGATAGATTTTTCTACAAAACCGAAGCCGATTTCTTCCAAAGGAAATAATGAACCTACCGGAAAATCTCCTCCCGTAGCTCAAGAGACCAGTCTACTTGATTAATTTGTTACTTTTTAATATAAACCATTTATTATCTCAACACTAAAATCACTAACAACAATCTACCCGTCATTTCTATACAGCAAAATATAAATAAAATATGTATATATGGCTGGAGGTCATGTAAGAACGAACAGATGAAAAGAGGTTAAAAGCCGATTCCATTGGGCATGTAACCAGGAGAGGAGTCGCCTAAAGGACTACCCCACATCATGCTACCAGCACCCATCATTCCAAGAACAGGAGAGTTGGAACGAGAACTGAAAATTTTTTTTACTAAAGATTCTGTAAATTCCACCCTAATTTAAATGAAAGCAAATATTAAAAAAAAATTTTCAATGTCAATAGAAATAAAATACATTTTAAAAATTCTGATCGATGTATACTTTGTTTTTTTTTCCTTTTATGGCTATAGACTTTTTTTTTAATTGTTCTATGAAAAACATGAACTTACATATCAAACACGTTATTATTATTTCCAAAGTCCGACGGAAAATCAAAATCGAAGTTATCTATCAACGAGTCATGATATGAAGTACCCCTAAAAATAATTATAAAAATTTATCCTCATTTTAATAATTTCAAAAATTAACTTACGGATCTGGTCCCATTCCTCCTATATCATATCCATTTCCATTAATCATCTGAGGTTCACTTTTTTGCAGATTCATGGGTGTGGGTGTCGTGACTAAATGAACTAGTTCTATTCTAAAAGCTATTCTACCGGTGGGATTCATGCATTTTTGTTCATTTGTGTCAACAAGAATCAGCTCTTCCATAAGGACGTCCAAGCGAGCTACACCGGAGAGTTTAGTCACCAAAATGTCTTCGCTGACGGAGTTTGCAAGGGACTGAAAATGTAACATCCGTATTTTATTGGATCGTTTTATTTTAGGAAAGAAACTATTTTTTTTCATCAAATTTTTAAATTTTTTCTACTCTAGTTAAAAAATTATTATATTGTTTCAATTATTTCATTTTTTATGTTATTTTTTCATAAAAGAAAACTTACATTCAAGGGAGATAAAATGAAAAAGGTCAGATCTCCTATTCTGGTCTTCTCATTCGGCTTTGTCCTTTTTACATAACTCTCCAAAGCGGCGAAGATTTTTCGACGGGTATCCAATACCTTCATTATGGAATGGGAAGTGAGCCCTTTGGCAACGGGATTGAAGAGAATACAGGCTTTCAAAGCGACGAATTCAGCATCGTCCATTTCCAAAAATCGCATTGGAGCGACAAGTTGATCCATAACTTTTTCACAGTCGCGAAGAAAGTAGTCGCTAGAAAGGAAAAATTGAAATTGTCGAGTTTTTTCTAACTAATGATTTTTAATCCTCATAACTTGACCTCATTAAACTGAATCTCATATTTCATTTCATTGATTCTTAACAACTTGGTAAAACATCGTAATCCATAAAAAAAATCCCCGAAAAAATCCAAGACTCAAAAAATACAAGTCTTCAGAGGCATGAGACATTTTTCTTTTTATTAATATTTTTGGTTATCAAAAATGGCAAAATTTTGTATTAGTGAGTTGTAAATCTCTTCGAGAGGATTTTTAAAACCTCTATTAAGTTTAATTTTATTCATTTTTAGTGAGGAATATACCTACCCCGAGGTGTCCGTTTCTTTCCTATTTGGCCTTGGTATGTAGCTGTTATTAATCAGCCTCAAAAAATCATTTGGTGCCTCTTTTGAACGGTAAGCCAAACACAAAACAACATGTTGGGCAGCGAAGTTCTTCAATAGACAGGTCTAGAAAAAATTAAATTTATTTTCAAAAAATTATTATTTTTACATTTAGTTTTTAAATATTAAATAAGGATCGTTTAAATTAAAATGATTTTAAACTATTAAAATAAAAATTAATTTTAAAAAATTATCATATGTAATAATTACAAAAACAAATTTAAAAAAACCCACCTGATCATCTGTTCCCAATTCCAAAAAAGGCTTTAAAGTCTTTGCCCATTCTATTACAAGAAGCAGCTGACTGTGAAGAGATCGAAAAAGATCGTTAACCTGAGCAGCTCGTGTTCCAGGTGAGGGCGCGGGCCTGGGCTAAAAACATTTTTTTGCAATTTAAAGGTAAATACTGTTTCTGGTTGCAGACTGTATTCAACATCGCCAGTTTGTTTGATTACAGTATCAGTTAGATTGTGAATTGTTGTCTCAGAACGGAGAAGCTCGTCGATTATTAGGTCTGGATGAGACCATGGATCATCACAGTTGAGAGGAAGATCGGGGGAGGAGCGTTTGGGGGAACTTAAGATTTTTGTATTTTTTGAAAAATTATTATATTATAAAAATGATTATGTTTCTTACTTTCTTTGAAGATTTTTGTTGATTTTTAATTTTCTGGAGTTTCAAAAAAATTACAAATAAATAAGATTGTTGTGCTATAGAGCTGTTACATATTTTTTCAATTTGTATCAATTTTATGGCATGTTTTAAGTTTTGTTGTCAAAGTTTCATCATACCCGTCTTCACTGCTCTGTCTCCGTTTCATATTCGGAATCGGTCGGGCTCCTTTATTCGATGCAACACTGTTAGTTCTGTTTCTTTTTCCTATTACATCTCTCTCATTTTGAACTTGTTCCTCCCTCATTCCTGCATTTATACATCGCGTATAGCGACAGAAACGACAAACGGCTCGATTATCTGAAACCAAATGTTTGGACTGAAAGTGGAGGCTAAAAGTTATAACGAGAAGGAGACGACTTACGTTTTGAAATGTCACACTTTGATTCGAAGCGACATTCGTACGAATAACCACGACGTATCGTTCGCCGGAAGAAACCTAAATTTTTATTTTTTATTTTTAATGATTAAAATGTTTCTCATAAAAACAGCACAATTTTGCAAAACAAAGCAAAATTCAGTAAATCATGAGGGTAAAAAGTAAATTTTTATCATTTTCTTCCAAAAATATGTAGTGTCTCCTTCCTACCTTTACATCCATTACACGCAATCGCTCCATAGTGTCGTCCCGTCGCAATATCTCCACAAACAAGACAAACGATGCCATCCGATCTGTCGGAGGCTCCTTCCCGAGGATCAACCTCGTCTAGCTTCATTTCTGTAATAATGAAAATTTTAATAGACACTGTAAACATGTTTGGAATAGAGAATAAAAACAAAGACCAGTGTGGGAGGAGCTGGAAAACATGGAATCAATTTAATTTGATGATATTACGAATCAAGAAAGAAGGCATTCCGCACAATTAACGTGTAAATATAAAAATTCTTTTAAATATATTTTTGTAAGTATATTTTTTCGTGTAGTTTGTGAATATCACAAAAATTTTAAAACAAAGAAAAACAATTTGACTGACACTGAAATAAAACAATACTTACTTCTTGAAGGAGAAAGCGTAATTTTAATATGTTCTGTCAATAGTAAGAGAAGAAGAACAACTGTTACTAGGGTCATAATGTCAAAACATACGGGAAAGATTGATTTTGTGTTCACGAAATCCAGAAATCACAAAAAATCGGAAATCGAGAGAAGGAGTCGGTAATTATAATAAGACCTGTTACGATTTTGAATTCTAATGTTGAGAAATGAATTGAGAAATGTTTTCAGCTATTACTATGATCGTAGCGGTCAACAAAATTTTTCACTCAATTCATATATGAGAAACAAAAAATCAAGCAAAGACAAGCAACTTGACTTTTAGAACATTTCAGGTTATCAAAAAAAATATTTTACAATGAATACCCGATAAAAAGTTAAAAAATGAATTGAATAGAATCTCAATGCATTATGTGACACAGTTCTGGAGGATATGTGGAGGTCAATATAGAACAAAGATAAACGATCGGAAATTCGTCAAAGAAGCAAGAAATTATCAATTTTCTTGGTTTTTATCCTCAATTTGTGACTTGCTTTGAGAGAGAAGAAGGAAAAAAACTGGACCACCAACCACAAAAATCTCTTCCATTCTCCTTTCCCATCACTCTATTCTTGTCATCGAAATAGTTTACTTTACATGGCAAACACGGAAAGGTCAAGAGAGATGGACGGACTGATAAACTGATTCCAAAATATGTTATGGGGAAGAGATGCACGAGGTCATGTACGCAAATTAGATTGGGCTAATTTGTTTTTATACAATATCGTAAATGTAGTTTATATATTTTTGCAAAAAAACAAAACAGAAAAGGTATCTTGAGTTTTTTAATTTTAGTTTTGAATTTTATCTAAGTACAAATAATATAGAAAGTGTTATTCATGTTGGTTAAAAATTGTTCACGTAGTAGTTTATGCAATTTTGCGGATGGCAGCTTCAGCGCATGTTATCAGATCTCGTATAGATATCAGTAAAATATTGTTGTTTAGGGAAGCCAACAGAGCAGCCAGTCGAGCAGGTTACACCAGAGAAAGCTGTGACATCACCCCCGACCCGTGGCAGGCTGATCGCTCGATGAAACCCGTTCAAATTAGAGGTTTTCCTATATAGAGATAATTCAAGGGCATGAAGAAAAGGAAATGGGCAAAAATGTGCTCAAAAACGTAGTCTTATCAGTAGAAAATGACCACGTGGGAAGTGATGGGAGGGGAAAAGATTCGACAAAGTTGCAAAAGGGCAGAAAAGTATAGGACGAATACCCGGGATAGATGCCAATAAAAGGTTAGAAAATTGTAGTACAAAGGTCGCTATATAGATAGGATATGAAAAGAAGTTTTACGGAACAGCTAATATTTTATATCTCTCTTGCTTTTTCCTATTTTCATCTTGTTATATTCAGATTCTAAATAAACATTTCCTATCTTTTAGGATATAAAATAAGAAATGAACATTTTCAGATGTGCAAAAGACGACCTCACTTCATTTTGCACTGTAGTTTTTACTATGATTTACTTACTGAATTTTTTAATCTAAACCACAAAAAGATAAGAAAAATTAACGATTCCACAAAGGTGATTTTGTGCGACAAGCAAATCATTTTCAGTTAAAATGGGATATTTTACCATTAGAAACATATAAAGGCTGACTGGAATTTGAGTGATTAATACAAATCAAAAAAATAATAAGAAATAAATGAAAGAAGCATTAATAAGCACAAATTGATCCCATTTAAAGCACAAAAAGTGACGACAGTTCGGATCAATCGATAGATATCCCCACTTAAAGGCACATTATTATTGCGGTGAAGACACACCGACCGACTTATCGGAGAGGCTGAGAGCGCCCGAGTCTAGCCAATTGGTCACAGCCTGGGCAAAGGATACCCTACTGGTCAAGAGGTGGGAAATAAGGAAATAAAAGATGGCATTTTTGGTGAAAGTAAGAAAGCTATGGAAAAAGTATAATACATCTGAAATATCTTTAAAGGTTAAGAAGTTTTGTTTTTTTATCGTTAAAAATATTTTTTAAACCACTTGTGATCTCCAACAGTCTAATTAAATTTAAAAAAGGGTTAAAGTTCATTATCATAGCACAACCACGTGGGCAAACACATGTTGCAAAAAAAGATGCACAACGGACGTCAGCTAGAGTGGTGGGTAAAGTACGTTCTGCAACTGCCACTCGGCAATAGAAAAGAAATATTGACGCTAGACTACGAAACAGCAAGAAAGAGAGCAAAAGTTATCATAGACTAAACAACGTGGAGGTTTGTGATATCAGGGTTGTGTGAGTAACTCTGCTACAAAAGCTCGAGAAGCTAATGTCAGAGTGTTTTAAAAAACGTTTTTCAGCTTTTTTATATTTTTATTTTTGCAAATTAATCCAAAAACCTATAACTAGCACAAAAACATAAACAAGAAATATTAATTGGAAGTAATATATTCGCTACTCAAAGCATTCATGCAAACGACATTGCAGTTCATCTTCTTCTCTAAAATTACTTCTCACAGCATTTATTTTTATTGTTTAATTTTCTAGTATTCAATAAATTTTGTATTTGTGATTGGAAAATAATAAAACTATTGTATAATAGATAAGAAAGAATTTACAAAAATTTGAACTACGTAAAAAAGTACTTTTTGAAATCGATAAAAGCAAAAGGAAAGCCGACTTTAATATTTTGTAAATCATTATCTGTGACATAGATAACCCATATTGGACTGTAAACAACCAAAAAATGGTCGAAAGTAGGCCGTGGTCACTCGACGATTATCAAGCCCTTCGTCTTCTTATCAACTTATCCCCAGTGTCTATTACACAGTGCCAGTAAACATGACGATCATTGATGTTGTATGTGGCAATACGGTGTTGGCAAAAAGGGACGAACAGAGAATGAATGACTTGTTTCTCTGCTGCAATAGTACTTTGTTCGACCCGTTATCAGTAAATTTCGCTCAAAAACTTGCCACCGTAAGCATGATGAACGCTACATTTTGTAGTCTTCGATGAATCACACAGCAATATAATTGAATAGTGTGATTCCTAACAAGGAAGTACACTTGACAACGATAGCATTCTAATATTTTGAACTTAAAATTTCTCGCCTCCATATTTATTGAAAAATGTCAAAATCTGAATAAACAAATGTATAAAGATAAAATATTCGTTTATTTGAAAACGCACAGACACCTGCGTGGAAACAATGATAACAACGATGATACCCGAATAAATAGTGCTAATAGTAATAATATGGAGTTTTGTTCTTGTTCAGTAGCTGAGATAACTGAAATTAAAAATATAATAAGAATTAAAGAAAGGCTTACTAATTTATTAACAACAGGAGCTTTAGTAGGCTCCTTGGAATCTTTCGAAGGTTGTGCAGCATCGGATTCTTTTTCTTCCTTTTTATTCGACTTTTTGTGTGTCTTTTCTTCTACTTTAGGTCGCTTTGTTGAAGATTTTTTATCGTCGGAACTGCGTCTGCGTTTTGTTCTATATTTTGCCGGAGACGAAGAACGAGACTTCCTGAAACGAAATAAAACATAAATTAAACATAAATCACTACCTCCGTTTTTGATCTCTACTACGAGATCTGCTTCTCTTTTTACTGCTTTTGTCTTTTTTGTATTTGTAATGGGGAGATGGAGAACGCTATAAATAAAAACAAGATAAAAATAAAAAGAATAAAAGTACCTCTCTTCTATAAGTCTTCTTGTGATGATGATAATGCTTCGATGGCTCTGGAGAACTTCTAGATTTTTTAGTTGAAAATTTCGAATCTCTTTCACTTTCTTTTTCAGAATAATCGCGCCTTACTAATGTTGATTTTGGTTCTTCTTTAGTATCATCCGTTGGTTGTATAGGGCCTATAACCAGTGGAACATCACCATTCTGAAAAAAATCAGTAGATTATATAAAAACTAATTTCACCTTCTGTTTAGGTGAAGTAGAACGGCCGGAATGACGTGATGGAGGACGAGAGTCATCAGTAGAAGAAGGACGATAAAGCTAAAAAAAATAAGATGAATTAAACGAAAGAAATCTACAGGAGATGATTCCACAGGTTTGCGGAAAGCGCCTGGTAACTGAGGTCCAATTTGATCCGTAACTTCCACATGTGCGGGAGCGATCTGTAAAATAAAAATAGAACGAAGAGGAATAGACATACAGGTGACTTGACAGGAGATCTATCTTTCTTAGGTGATTGCGAAGGTGATCGGGCTCTTTTCGGGGTACGTGAGCGAGATCGAGAAGGAGAACGATGAGAACGATTTCGTCTATTTGAATAAGAATTGTTATGTCCGCCACGGCGATATCGACGAGGTGAAGACTGCAAATGGAAATATAAAAATATAAAATAAAATTTACGGATGGCGATCTTCGTCTGCCATAGCGTCTCGGACTTGGACTTTCCCGTCGCTTTTTACTAAACGGTGGAGTGCGACTGCCGCTTGATCGTGATCTACTTGATGATGATGACGACGAAGCAGAAAACTCGGAAGGTTGATATGGTCTCGGCGATCGCTTCTTCCTGCTACCACCAGGTGTTCGACTTCTCTTCTTTTTGTCACGTCGACGAACAATATTTCTTCTATTAATATAACGAAGATCTGATTTAAATTAATAAAAGAAATGAGAATTGGAATTACCTAATCGATCACATCGTGGATGAACAAAGGATCCATAATGACCTATATCGTCTGCTTGGTATGGACATCGAACTTTAAAGTATTCAACAGCAAATCCTTCCGTTTTTAGTGCCTCTTCTGTCTCTTCACGGTCGGCTCTATAAACAATTTTTTTTATCAGCTACATGTTATTTTAATTAAAATAGATTAAACTTACTTAAACTTTTCGTCATTCCACAGTGTGGTTCGAACCGCCATCATTACTTGTCCTAGTTTGTTGGTGCCTTTCCATTTTGTAGGATCTGTTGCCTCTTCCGAATCAATAGATATTCCTTTAAAAAATTAAAATTTTAAATGAAAACAAACCTATTCCCCAAACCGTATCGGTTGGCGAACATTCCGCCAACGTTGAACCGTGTGTCATAAAAAGTAATTTTCTTAATTCTTCATTCTGTGAGAATTTAGCTTCTAAAGCTGTTTTCATTACTCGCTCACTATACTTTTCCCATCTAAAATTAATTATTACGAAAATAAATAAAGAGCTACAAACTTTGTTTGATCAAATGCCTTTAGCTGAGCTCCCATTCGTTTAATCATTTTAGGATCCGTTCCTCTTAATACACATGTAGCTGATAGACTATCATCGCAGGAAATAGCTTTATTATACCTGAAAATATTGATTTCTACAAAAAGTAAAAAAAAAACTTACATATAAAATTGTTCCACACAATTACAAGTGATCAATTTACCATCAATAGCTCTGGCATTGAAATTACATCTGAAGAAATTGGAAAAGGGGCTCTTGAATGTATAAAATAGTGTAAAATCCCCATTGGGTGTAGATAATCGTCTTGTGCCCATTCCGGCTAAAAATAAATCGATTAATTGGCATGAAATAAGAGCGTTCAGTTGCTTTCTTTTTCTAAATATTTTCGAAGCAAAATGTACTGTAAAAAGCGAGAAAAAAAACTCTCAAAAGAAACAACAGTGAAATATAAGAAACAAGCTTTCGAAACCCGCCCTGACACCGTAATATTTTTAAATGACTGGACTAAAAATGGGATTGAATGTACGTAGGAAATTTTCATGCAAACGGCATGAGATATTGTATTTGTTTTGGTCTTTCCATGCTTTGAATTGTTGTTTGTTTTCCTTCAATATTTCTCAATGTTGGTTTTTACTAATGTTACTTTGGACAATACTATATTGAAATAGATGAAGAAATTTTTTTACTATAGATATCTTGCAAAAACGATATGCTGTGTAAGGAAATATCCATTTTGGTTCTATTATAACTATCTTAATAATATATTTGCAATTTGTTTGATATTCTAATACATCTTATTGATAATTTTGATATTTGCAGAGCATGGATCCAGAAGCGGCTTTAAGTGACAATCATCTTGCTGAATCGGTTGCTTTTCGTCGTCGATCACAATCCTTCTCTGATGATTATTCCGTTCAGCGAACCAATGACGATGCAACCCAATGTAAACTTTCTGCTGTTCAAGTAGATCACTTCAATATTTTATGTTTTGTTTATAGCTAAACTATTGGGAAGATCCTTTCATCAAGAAATTTATGTCTGGCCTAGACGGCAGTATTTCAAGAAAGGATCCGGAAATTCATATAGGTTATTGGGCACGTGTTCATGCCGTCTGGGAAACGGTTGTTAAATTTATCAGCGTAACTGGAGGAAACTGTCAAATTGTATCATTAGGTGATTATTTTCGGATTGAACTTGATACAAAATATATTTTAGGTTGTGGTTTCGATACTTTATATTGGCGGCTGAAGCATGAGAACAAGCCATTTGTAAAATTCATTGAAGTTGATTTCAGCTCTGTTACTGCAAAGAAGATTCGTCATATTCGCAAACCGGGCTCTGACTTGATGAAATTCTTCTCAGAATCTTGTAAGTATTGGATAAAACTTAATAATTAAATTTAGTGCAAGAAGAACAGCATTGCGATCTACATTGTGGCGACTATCATTTAGTTGGAGCTGATATTCGTCAATGGGAAGAGCTTAATACGAAATTGGAATCAACCGGTCTCCAAAAAGATTTACCGACCTTTTTCCTTGCTGAGTATGAAGTTTTTCCTTTTTATTTTTCATTATAGATGTGTATTGGTTTATATGCCTGCCGATAATAGTCTGACGCTATTGAAGAACATTGCTGATAACTTTCCTGTAGCTGCTTTTCTTAACTACGAACAGGTGAGCCGATGAAAATTATTTATATCTTATTAAGTTCCGCACTTCCGATCAATTTAGCAAGATTATGGAAAACAATTTGGAAAAAAGAGGACTTCAGTTGCCTGGTTTGGCTGCATCTGAGAATGCAGAAAGCCAACGAGCACGATTTGCTGAAACTGGTTGGGATCACATTACTATCAAGTCTATGAGTGAGGTTTACAAAGGTCTTGATAGTAAATTACGTGCAAGGTAAGCTTTTTATCTTTCAAATTTTCAAATTTGTGCAGTATCGAATCTATTGAACGCTTGGACGAGATGGAGCTTCTGTATCAGCTATTAGAACATTATTGCATCGTTTGGGCAGTTCACGATGCAACTGGTAAACTTGCCAATGGTTTAAATCTCTAAATTTGTTGACTTTTCTGTATATTTTAAATGTTTCAAAGTATCTCAGCCCAGTACAGTGTAACGTGTATTTGTAGTCCGGTTCAATAAACATCAGGTTTTTATACTTTCTTATTTATTTTTTTTTTGGGTTGTTCCATACTTATCGTTAAAACTTTTATATATATGTCAAGTTTTAGATGTCGCTTACATGGAGATTAGACTATAGCGCAGCATCTCGTGGCTGTAGAACTAATGATCCTATTTTCAACCCTCCAGGTTATACAGCAAATGCCGCAGCTGTTCAGCATCATGTATGTTTTACTTCGTTTATAATTTATTAAATTTAGGTCGAGTCAGATCAATCAGTTGAACAACAAGAACATCTTGCGAGAAAGAGAGCTTGGGATGTAGCTATGGCTCCTGCAAAAAGTCTTCCCATGAATATGTTTATGATGTATATGGCTGGTAAAAGTGTATGTTATTTTCTTTATTTTATATTTAATCAACCAGGTTTCAATCTTCCCTATTATGATGGTCGGAATGCTTTTATGGCGTCCTTTAAAGGCTCTGTTCTCCGTTAATGAAACATTCCGCCCATTGATGGATCAAAATACCGGTTCTCTTCTAATTCACAAGCTTATTTTCATTCTAGGAAATTTTGGAGCTATTGCAATTGCTGTTTATAAAGTAGATCCCTTAATTGATCAATTACTTTTTTCTAGGTACACACAATGGGTCTATTACCAAATACACCGTCAGATTGGCTCGAATTCATTCCTCAAGCAGAACGGATGCAATATTCTATCTTTAGTGACGCGTATATTTAATGTGAATCTAAGTTACTAGTTTTTGTACATCCGTTTATTTTTTTAATAAAATTAATTGTCAACAGAGCGATTACAATTGAACCAGTCGTCACTAATTGAGCGAGGATAGAATATATATTTTCTTAAATAGTTATGTAAAAAAGAAGACCTTACTTTTTTCCTGATATTTGCCAATATTTATCACCAACAAAAAGGAAAGTACCAACACCACGTTGATATAGAGCGGCGTCGATGCGTTTTGGAGTCTATAAAAAAGATTAATTTATATTTTTCATTACTTTTTTGCCTTTAATTAGTTCTGAAATTCGTTTTGGCCATTCAACAGCCATTCCCCATCGTGAATATTTCCAGAATTTGCTTTCTTTGAAGAAATAAGGTTGGCCGTCTTCATGCCATGCAGTTGCAGCTTCTATTCTGTCCGGCATATCAACGAGACCTTTTGAAATGTGCTTCGGATAACCACTCAAAGGTTGGTTGTCTCTATCAAAGATATAGTAGTCTTTGTTCTAAAGTTTGTTTATGATTTGTTTAGATTAACCTTGAATATGTAAGTATGACCGTTGGAATTGGTCATAGCAGCGTCAAACGGTCCTGGAATTCCCCAAAAATCTTGTATTTTCTGAGGTAAATAGTCCGCTATATCTTTTTCGATTCTCCAAAAATATAGACCTGCAATATCCTTCCGTTTTTTTTGTCATGAAATAAAACCTCTAAAAGCAAAAATACTGCCATTCGAAATTTGTGTAATTGCATCGATACGAGAATCCTTACAAATATCCGGTTTATCTTGCCGAGCCGGATGAGTAATGCTAATTTTCCGACTGGCTGCACCCGAAATGCCATAAAGACGATCAATTCCGGCCAAATCATCTAATTTATACTATTATATTTTTTGATTTTTAGCTTACCATGATGTAAATGCAACCGGTCACCCGAATAGGTATGATAGAAAGGTGCCATGATGGCTGCCGGCTCATGTGAATGTTTCAAACCAAGGGCATGACCAATTTCATGTACAGCAACGGCATATAAATCTAACCCCGGGCCGTCTTTATCCTCACTCCATAATTCGTCATCATCAAAATGAAGATCACCACCATAACGGGGAAAGAACGCATGAGCAAGTATTTGTCCTATTTTTTGTTTTTCACAAAAAAATCAAACCTCGTCCATCAAATGGTTCACCATCGCCATGAGCTCCTGAAACAAATAGTATATCGATATGTGCCTCAGTAGATGGTGAATATTCAAAAACTAGAGTCGTTTGTTCCTCCCAAACCTGAAAAGATTTTGTATCACAGAAAAGTAAAATGAAACAAATAGAAATCACCAAAAATTACTTGAAAAGCCCTGCTGAAAACTCTTTCCACCTGTTCCTGTGACAAACTACTGCAAGGTGACCCGAATTTATAGGTGACTTTGTGAACACCCCAGAAGGATCCTAAATTTTTCTATAAACAAATCAAAGAGGTAGAACCTTCTATAGCATACCGCCTATTTCTGCTGCCATTGACAAGGAAAAACGACTAAAAAGTATAACGAAAGCGAAAGTGACCTACTACCAAAAGACAGCCGCTGAGGAAAGAGGTGGAGGTTCGCATGTAACAGATGGGACAGCCATTACCCTGCCTATTATGAGGCGGCGGCGACTGTTGCCCCGGGAGATAGTCATAAAGAGAGGTAGAATGATTGCTACACAAAGGACCTAAGGCGAACGTGTGGGAGAAGGAACAGACGAATCGACCCGATGAGATTCATCGCCGTGACTTCGATGAACGCCGCGAAGATGTTCAAACTTTATCGAATTTCAGTGAAGGATAGGAGTCGGGGCGGATACGGATCTTGTGTTATGTGACACAATCAACAGAAAACTTGGAGCTGCGCTCTACTCTTTCTAGGCTTAGTGGGATACACAAGTAGAAGTAGCCATCGTTGGAGGAAGAGTCTTCTGAAATGACACATCATCTTTGACATAGAAGTCCCCTGAAGGACGATCAACCAATCTCTTGTAACCCTCCTTTTTCCTTATCGTTGTATTTATTCTATTTACTTTCCTCATAGCTCAGTCACTCATGGGCTTGATTGTTTGTCAGTATTTGTGCCAAAAATCTCAACCTCCTTGGGCTTTGTTAATAAAAGTAGAAAAGGAATAAGAAATCATCAAGAGGTAATCGATCAATTCGATGTCTACAATGTTATCTGATGACATACAAGCCGAAGGTGTGGCTAAAAATGGTCATCGATCGAGGAAATCCTTCAGATGAGACTTCGGATTGACTGGCTACATCGTTCTGCTCCGGAAGCCATCATTAGGGCTGCTTCTCATCTCATTAAACTTGGAATTCTGATGGACAACGGCGCTTTGACAATAGTTGGGAAAATGATAAGTTGTATAAAGTAACATTTTTTTTAGGATATTATTCATGTATTACCGAATTTTACAGTAGTGGTAAACAGTGTGATGAACTTCCATAAGAGATCCAATAAATAGTTAAATACATGAAGGAATACTCAAATTTGGACAAGAATTCTACTATTCAGAATATTTAATTGAATAAAAAGTTGTTTAATTTCAATGGTTGGTTGTTTAATAATTGTTGTGAATAACTATGGAGCAATGTAAGTCGGAGTTCAAGACAAATACATTTATTTCTGTTGAATTTCTGTAGCGAGGGACAGAAAATATTCAAACTATCCTGGTAGTAATTTCCAAAAAAAATGACAGAACAATATTTCGTATAGTATAAAATACAATTAATAACAATAGAATAGCAAAAAAAAGGAAAGAAAAAAAAAGCTTAATTGTAAGACATATATGAGTTTCTATATTTTTAAAAAGCTCTTCTTTCGAAAAAAAATTGATTATATTATTGTTACAATCGGGTATGATCCCGCTAGGTTACACCCAGGCGTTCGTTTATGTTTTAAATGACAGATGTTGATCATTGGTAAAAACATATTTATTTGTTGACTTTTCTTGGGCTCCCACTCTGATCAATTTATCTGCTCAACGATCCTTTCGAAACAGCTGGTTTTTCTTCTTTTTTCTGCTCTCAAAAGCTGCCAACCGGCAACAAATTAGACCAATTCTCACAGTCGATTCGCCAATTACCGGTGCTTCCTAATTATCGGAGGTCCGTCAACGATGGCGGCGACCCATAGCCCTCTTTGTCACTCTCACATTTCGAATTCCTTGGGGAGGCCGCCAGCTTTCTTCGACTTTTGGCAGACTCGTCACTCACTGTCCGTTGCGATTGAAGGGCTACTCCCCCGTCTAGCCGTTGGCAAGCGTTTCCGCGTTTAAATTAGGAATATTCGCCGAGATAAAAAAATGATATCTTATGATTTTTTCATTTTTACGTAAAATGTGAAAATTCATTAAGTAATTCATTTTTTTGATTTTTTTTTCTTTAATGGTGAAAAATATTGTGTAGAAGATGAATAATAAAAGAAAATATAAACAAACAAAAGAAAGAAGACAAATATATTTCTAATAACTCTGGCCAACTTTAGTAGGAATTTTTTTTTTATTTCATCGTAGTGGGGATCTCTCCTTTTTCTGGCCTTTTCTGCCTGTTTTTTCCTCCCCCAAGAACCCAAAAAAAATCCGAGGTTTTTGCTCCTTTGCGTCGTTTATGTTGACAAACACGCGTTAAACCGTTGAATCATCTGTGGTTGAAAACTAGCTTCGTGGGTATTTTCTCAGATTTCGATGTCTAACCGGAAGTTATTCCTGTCTCCCTTGTCAATACATTCAATATCCTTCCTTTCATTCTCCGCTACTCTTGCCTATAATTCATGATGGCTCTCCCGCGGGAGAGACTCTTCTGGTCATTGTTGCCGACGGACGCTCAGCTGTCCGAGAGGGGAGGAAATCGACACCCAGATAGTGAAAGACCTGGGGGGGGGGGGGTTTATGTATGAACGAAGGGACAAATACTGTTGCGCGACCCGAAAAATCTCAATGGATGGCTAGGATACGTGTATAGTGTGCACATTCCTTTTTTTACGCATTCTTATGAGCTGTTTGTTATTTTCCAGATCGTCCGTTTTTGGTTCTTTAAAAGAGTCTAGTTTTCTCAGTCTAATAAACGGTATTTCGTTGGAAAATTGGAGTTTTTAATGTCATTCAAAAGGTTTTAATTCTTCGCACATTATTTCAGCTAACAAAATTCTGTCAATTTATATTTCAATCAATGCGTCTCAAGGAGATGCATAACTTTGTAGAATATCGCAATTCACAAAAGCCAAAAATGTAACTAAAAATATTAAGCTAAAAAAATCCCGCATAATTAGATATAATTTATTTATTAAATCGTTTCTTCATTGTTATGAGCTTCCGCAATGGGTCATGCATCCCATAGAAATATTTTTATTTATTTTAAATAGCATTTTCATGCAAAATCTTGTATTAAAGAGTTGTAGATCTTTTAAAATTTTTAAAATACTAAACGAAAAAATTTGAATTTCAAATTAGAGCAAGATATGATTTCCCCTGTTCTACTGCCTGCTTCATGGCTGTTCGCCTACACTAAAGGTGTAGAACTTCACGCCGATATCATATTTCCTCTTCCTCCTGCTGACAGGGTTTTTCTTTAAAGTGCCGGATTGGCAACGTGTTTTGAAGGAGTTTTGAATCCGGTGAAATATTTTCAGGTATCTTTATTATTTTACCATATTAAAACAATTTTTATGGGTTCTTTAAACTCGTCTAGGGGTAATAAAGAACAAAAATGATGAAAAATGGACGGTTTTTAATCTCAAAATTGAACCTATCCTAGCATTCCAGGGGCCCTTTTAATCATTCTTATATTTCTTAAATTTTCATTTCCACTAAAAATCATTCAAAGCCTTTCCACTTCCATTTAATCCTTCCTCTCGTTCCCAAGTAATCCTCTCCGGGCACCTGTTCATAGTTCTTCTCTTAGCCGATTAGCTGCTTCTTCAGATTTTTTTCTTTCATTCCGATCCATCCGTCAGTCGGCATCTGTGATGGATTGCTTACATGACTATAGTGTTTCAGTGACTATGGGAGGACTCAACTGCCTTGGAATATTTTGGGCTCTTTTAAGTACCATAGCGTCAATTTTGATAAGTTAGTTTAATTTTTTTTCGGAGCCAAAACCGAAACCTAATATTACCATAAATGTTCTTTTAGTTGGTAGCTTATTATACCCTGAATGGCTTGTTGGAACGGTCAAAATCGAAGGTGTCAGTGTGGTCGCCTACTTTGGGGCCTATAAACGTTGTAATTATCCAATTTACGATGAGGTTTGACTTATTTTTCACCTTAATATCGATCTAGAATTCCAAAAAAGTCGCCTTGATGTCAGAATGTGGACGATATGAATCCTTCGCGGCTGTACCTTCTATAGCATGGCAAGCGTCAATCATTTTGGCAGCAGCCTCAGCCTGTCTCTCTCTGCTTCTCACATTACTTCTTTTACCGTCGATTTGTGTAAAGGATATCGTAACAAGGAACACGTCAATAATTGTGGGATTTTTTCAAGTGGTGACGAGTAAGTTTTTCCATGAAGTTTTATGAAAAAGTCTTCCTTTCAAATTATTTTTGAGCTCTCAATTTTTCAGAGAAGATATTCAAAACCAGCATTAAAAATTCCTTTAGAATACATATAGGCTTGTTTTGGTTGAATAATCTATTAGAATTAATTCTTTTTACAATTGTTACCATGCACTATCCTTCCTTCGTTTATATTTTCAATTTTTTCATTTTTTGGAAAAAAAATTTTTATTCCCCTGTTAGCATCTCAAGCGTTTCTTTTTGTCCCTCTCCGTATCAATGTTTTCCCTCGATCAAGCGGCAAAAGCAAAACAACAGTTGTTCCTTCCCTATTTACGTCATCTATCTTTTTCAGTTATGGGTATTTGCGGTTCGTTAATCCTTTATTCAGCTGGTTGGGATAACCCAGAGGTTAAAGATGCATGCGGAAGTAAGGCTGACAGATTTCGAATTGGTTCGTTTCCTCTTTTTTTTCTTTTGATAGGCTGCTTTCAGGAAATTGCCGTGTTGGACGTGCCTTTATGTCTATGGGTCTCGGAGCCTTCATTCTCTGTCTCTGTGCAATATTATCTATTTGTGGGGGAAAAAAAGAAAAATTCAATCGAGATGAGCTGATTAGAGGCTATGATAACACCAGACTCGATCTAGCTAAATAATTTCTTTACTACCTAAAGCAATGATCTTAAAAAGACTTAAAATTCTTGCGCACTGAAATATTTTGATTGTAATTCGTTGTGTTTTTTCCTCAGATAGAGTTAATCAATCTATCAGGAAAAATTCTTCGTGTAAATAGGTGTAGACAAATTTTGGGAAAATAAAAAAATGTAAAATGCACAACAATTAAAATATTTCTATTAACAACATTGCACGCATCGCGTTACGTACCAATACGTATTTTTTTCACAAACTGATCCAAAACCGGTCATATTTATTATGTTTCATTTTCCTCATATACTTTTTGCTCAAATTGTATATATTTCATGTGATAAATGTATTAAATCAGATGCATGAAAATGAATAATTATCGCCTAAGAAACAAATTTATATCACAATGCCGTGAGAGAGCCAAAAGATGTGTTTATTTTTTTTTTGCATCAGGAATGAATAAGATATAAAGTTTTTTTATTGGATTTTTTGACTACTTATTTTGGTAACTACGGATAGACGATTGTTTCATTCACAATTCACGAAAATACTAAAAATTCTGGACAAAAAGTCCAAAATTTCGATTGAACCAAAGTAAATTCCAGTCAAAACATCCATCACCCCATAATTGTTATCGTACGTCGCAGTTATTTGATAAGAGCAGTGAGATAGACATATCAACTCGTTATCTTATTTTTCCAACTCAAAAAATTCCTTTTCGATTCATTTATATAAATTCTTTGATATTTTTTATATTTACATTTATTTCGGCCTCCTAATGTTACCAGGAAGCTGTTCTCTCATCCCTTCTCCTGAAAAGTGCACATAGGCATGGCGTAATTGGGGTTGTCCCTTGAGATATTTCAGAATTCGCCATTTCCCCTCTTTCTGCTCCTTTCGTGACAAAGATCGCCTTTCTATGCATAGAGAGAAAGTAGCGACGTCTTTGTCTCTTCAGAGCTCCCTCCCAAAAACGGCCATAACCTACTTGAGAATTCTTCGTCTTCCGCTGTCAAATTTTATCCCACACGTAATAATTGTGTGGAAGGAGGAGGGGACAGAGTTCGGATCGATAGGGAGGCGAGTGTCGTTCTTCCTCCTCTGAAGCTTAACCGTCGACGGAAAAGCTGTCAATTTTTATTTAAAATGGCGCGTCCATGACTGACAGAGAGATAGAGAAAAAGAACACAAGCCAACCCGCAATTACAACCGTCTCTTTCTCTCACTCTGCTTGCCGCCATGTCGCGTCATTTGTCGTCGTCGTCGATATTAGTAATAGTTTGAGGACTAATTGACGTTCTTCTTCATGCGTTAGCCTTGTTTTCACTACATTCATCTCAAGGGTTTTTAAAAGCTTTCCATGTATAGAAAAAAAATCGAAAAATTTAAACAAAAAATGCTTTTGTACTCAATATTTGTGTACAACAGTGACAGGTGGAGAATTCTGAGTTTTTCGCGATTTTTACATAAATTTACATATTTGCATATATATTCTTTAATATTTCTTTCATTCGCATATGTTTATCAAGATACTTTGGAGTTTGTAATTTGAATATAACAGAAATTCAAACATATGGATTTTCGCAAAATGTAAATTTTTTCATTTTACTCGCTTCACGATTATAAATTTCGATCATTTTTTGATAATTTTTTTCCTCAGTTCCTATCTCTTAATTTTCAGTCACGTCACTAGACTTTCTGGAAGACTATGTCCGATATTTGCTCTTTGTGCTTTGTTCTTCAAAGTGTAACTCTACACCTCTTTCTTTTTACATTTTGCTGCCGCATTCTTGATTATTCTACCTTATCTCATTATAAACGTTATCTCATTAAAAAAAACTAGAATACCTGCAAAATTGAATATAACGAAAAGTTTGGCTTTTCACTTGTTTTTTGGTTCTCGCTTTTTTTTCTCATCCCCATAACACTCTTTTTTGTTGAATTGTAGATACGAAAGATAAAAGAGTAAATGAAATATGAAACCGGGAATTGCTTTTATCTCGTAAAAGCAATCCAGGATATATTTTTTAGATGTTATTCTAAAATATTGTCGGTCACACAATTCATGATAAAAAACGCTTTATATCCTAGATCTTTCTTTGAAAACATTCTTTCTGTCTCAATATTTCATGTTAATTGCTGCTGTTTTGCACAGCGGAAACTAAAAGTTTTTGCGAACGTTGCTCTTCCTTCCAGTCGACTGAGCAAAATGCATTTACTCTCTTGCCTTCTCCCAAAAAAAAAGTTCTCTCAAAATTCTCCTTTCGATGAATAGAGGCCAGTTAGCATGATTGGCCAGGGACCTAATTGGTCCCCAAAAAGCCGTCGTTTTTGCATCAAATCCCTCTTGCCAGGTCACTATGTTTGCGGATCCACTTCGCCAGTTGTCTCGTTGTCTGCCGTCGTCTGTCGTAGTCTTCTCTAATTTTATTAGCAGGGCAGTCCTTTTGATTCGATTGGTAAAACTTTTTTTCTTTCCCTCGATGACGGCTTTCTGGGAATTCATACAACTTTGATTAGAGTCAATCAGCTCGTTGCCGGGGCAATATCTTATTATTAGCCGACAGGCTTCTGCCTACACAGCTCTCATCAGAATAAGTTGGGTTTGTACTTTTTTTAGAGACAAAAATTGGGTATTAAAATAGCAGATCTTTAAGGTTTAAGCGGCATTTAATTTCATTACCGCATTTGTCTTTTATTTTCCTTTTTGTTTAATTATGATTTTAGATGTAACTAATAAAACGATTTTATGTAAAAATATCGTGAATAAAAAATGTGACCTACATTAAGATTTGCGATTTTTTTTTACTTCTTTAAGATATTATTTTTTCGTGAATTTTGCCCTCATTTCAGCTGTTTTAGTTATAACGAAATTGAATTTACTAGCTTTTGATTCAAACTGAAAAATGATATAATTCTCTATTTTCTTGCAAAAGATGGAAAACACTTGCCTAATTGTTGTCTAGACGACTTTCGAAAGCCTATAATTGCGCCTAAAAAGAATAAAAGGACTCCATGATTTTGTTTTTAGCCTCATCAACGGAGGGAGCAATTTCTCAATGCACTTCTCGAAGAAGTAGCAAGTAAACAGCCAGCCAGTCAGCCGCTTTCTTTTTTTCCTCACTCTAGCATCTGCCTGTTAGTGGCTACCCAATCCACCTATTCTGCCATTCTGTGACGTCTTATATTTGATCGCCGTCTCATATTCCGATAACCTTTGCTCCGTAGGGGTGGGCAAAATCAAATTCTATGTTTTCTTAACACATTGATGATAATGTAGGGCATATGTGTACTTTTTGGCTCAAGAAATTTAATATATCATGTAATTAAAGTCGATATAGTTGCTTTTTCATAAAATCATATAATTAATGAAAAATGCAAAAATAGTCTGCTAGGACATGATATGGCACTTATGCCCAATAGTTTCTAGAGCAATAAAAATGTTTTTGTCCTGTGTGGCTTACAGCCTAAAAGCCTTCATTGCCAACAATGTATTAATATTTTTGGTTTTTTTATTTGATGTATTTCTATTTTACATGAAATTCTAGACATGAAATGGTACAAAATTGAAAAAGCATTTTTACAAAAAAAATATATTTCTTTATTTTTGCTTATTATAAAGCTACATTGTGTTTTTTCCATGGTAGAATTTATTTGTTTTCGAGAAATTATATATGCTACTTTTAACTAGAATAAGCGAAAAACATGAATTAGTAATTTTTTAATTTTCTAAAAGTCTTCTCCAATGTTTACTTATATAAACTTTCCTAGTTCTGAAATTTCACATAGAGTCTACTTGTACTAAGATGAAAAGAAAAGTTAAAAAGTTATCAAAAATTGTAAATCATTTTTGCCCTTTCGCCCACCTCTGGCCCTGAGATGCGTTAACCAGTTGGTAGCACTAGGTGCTAGGTGCATTGCGCAAAAACAATTTACCCCATTAGGACGTCGACGGCGGGTCGTAATCAATTGTTTTCATGAAAATTTCTCCTATCTCTAACGTTCCTATTTTCTCATAGCAAAAAGACATAAGGCGTCCTCTCCCTAGTAATAAATATTGGCCAGTTGGTGCAGTGCGGAGCGGTTTGCGCTGCTCTGCTGGACAGGGTTCGATTCCTGGTCGATTAGCTATGATGGATTTATCGAGCCAATCCTTTACAGAATTGATACTGTTGACTAAATGATAGGACTGAGCTTTTTGTTTTCATATTTAATTTAAATGGAAAGTAAATTTTCAGGCGAATGTGGTCATAAAGTCGCAAAATAAAAAGGAAACTAATTCTGTAACGAGTTCAACTCGTTTTAATGGCAGTATTGTGGGAGTTGGCTGTCGCTGGTGTCAATCATTCTATCCCGGGAAATGGAGGTGATGAATGCACTGATGTAGGTTTTTCAAACATAAATGGAAGAAAATAAACGTAGTGAAAATCATATTGGTTTTTTTTTCTCATTTCTTCTCTTCTTTTCATTAGACTGTATCGCCAAATCTAATCGTAAAAATGAAAAACAAAAGAGAAAATATTTTCAAGATTCCAAAAAAAATTCAAAAGCAGGTTATACATACATCGAAAATAATACCAAAACGTTTGCACTATTTTTCTATAAACTGGTATTTTTTACCAATTTTATATTTTTATAAATTTAGAATTGGAATTTTAAAATTATAAAAAGTAAAAATAAAACAATATTAGCAGAAAGCCAAATGTTAGATGTCACGCTATCAAATCATTGACCAATCGACAACGAAGACGGAAAAATGTTTTTAAGGTTTTTCGCAAAAACATAAAATCAAAATAAATTTTTAACTCAAAATGAAAGAAGCATAAGTAAAGCCTTTTTTCAGTTCGTTCCCCGGTGGCAAAAGGCGATCGAGAGCCTTCTCTTCGTCCCACTGGCCATATTTGCCGTCTACTCTGCCTATCCTTTCCTCGATCTCTCCTTTTCTCGTCCACCGAAGCACGCCTCTCGCTATGCCATTCTTACCGTCTATAGTCTAATTTTTGGAGCAGAACTTGCTTTTAAAATGATCTCTAGGTATTTTTTTAAAAGACAAAAAAGTGTTTTAAGGACTGGGATTTTCTTACTCAATCCTTGTCATATAACTACAATTATGCAGTTGACGATGCTCTCAATGGATTCTACCGATCGACGGGCGTGTTTTCTCTTCCGTTTGCATCTTTACTTCATGCCAGGAGCCTTCTTTGCCCTATTCTTTCCGATTTTGAATACTCGTCTTCTTCCGGGCGAAGTTTTTACCTATTATGCTCAGCACATCGCTATTATTCTCATGCCAGCGTACTTGATGTACTTGAGAGGAGGATTCGAGCCGGAAAAAGCATATGACTTCGTTTGGACACTGTTTGGGCTCTGCTGCTTCCTTCTATATCATTTTGCAGTGCTTCAACCAGTAGCAGCGGTAAGTTTTATTAAGTCTTACTTTCAATTGCAAAAAAAATTATTTTTTTTTAACAAATCATAACAAAAACATTTTTAGTTGTCAGTGGTTAATAACTGCTTACGCAAATTTACTCAATTTTTGCGGGCAGGAATCTCCGAACACAAATATAAAAAGTATAATTTTCAGTTGACTCGTGTTAACCTGAACAACATTCTCTGTCCTGCTATCTCAGATCCGTTTCAGTCTCGCGGCTATCGTATCATCGCCGTCGGTCATCAATTCCTTCTTATTCCGATTATCTCGAAGACCTATTCCGCTATTTCCTATTTCACTTTAGATATCGTTTATGCCATTTGGCCGCCGAAAGATGACTAAAAAAAGGTTCATTTGACGGTTCACTTCCATTCCTTTTGGTTGTGTTTTGTACGGGATTCTCCCCTGTTCACGTGTTTCTTTTAGGGAATTAGAAAACAAAAAAATTTCTAAATAATGACAATAATCTGTCTGTGATGTAATAATTTATAGATGAAGATAAATTTTGTTGTTACCAGATTTTATCGACTAAACTCGTTTTTGAGGGGTTATCCCATTCGATTCATCTTGACAAGCTCTGAAAAAAATCCTAAAAGAAAAAAAAAGTTACTTGACTGTCCCCAGCAAGATTTTAGCTGCTGTCCTGACTATGTCAGGAAAAGGTATCAAGGGTCACGGCCCTAGCGTGCCGCTGAGAGGCGGACGCTAGCAGACTGGCACGGAGCCACCTCGAAAGAGGTCGGAATGCTCCTACCGTTGGTCGAGACTATTAACTTAGCTTGAGTGAGAGTGATTTCCCCCTTTTCTATCTTGTCATTAGTAAATGTAGTAAATTAATAAATAATCATTAAAGCACCCTTTTGGATTAACTGGACTACCATCGTCGCATTTATCGTATCGTAGAGTCCGACTAACTAACAAATAGCAATCTACCACGACTACGGTCCGAACAGCTGCTGAATATTAATACTGTTGCCCGTCATCGAATACTGTAAGGAAGCCAATAATGCAAAGAAGCTATAAACCTTAAATTTTCACTGGAATCTGCATCATTTACATCTCAAAGGAGTCTCGCCTGCGAGCAGGATCGGTTATTTAATTGTGACTCGTCTCAACCCATTGAAGTTGACAAGTAAAAAACTGGAAAGAGGTCATTATTCTATCATTGTTTCTGGTCGTAGCACAATGACGGACTCCCTTTTCTTTGTAAAGGAAAATGAACTTCATCAAGCAATTAAGGTCAACCGCTATCCATAATTCCATAATTTTTTCTTTTAGACAAAACTGCAAGCAGCAACACGAAATGTCACATCATTTCCTCTATGGGCCTTTGGTTTTAAATATGCAAAGGTCACATTAGTGAAAGACAAGCCCGTGAGTTTTTTCGAATACAAATACAGCTGTTTGTTACATTTTCAAAGCGATAAATAAATTCTGTAAAAAAAAAATATTTTTTCTGATTACAATCAGATTTTACATAAAATTTACTATCTTTTAGCATAGGAATTCAGAAACCAAATCACAATGTAAAACTAAAACGTATTCTGCGCGCTGTAGTTTTAAAAGTGTTTAAGTATCCGAAAAAATAGAAAAGAAACTGGCAATAAAAATTTACCATCAACATTCTGATAAAATGTTCCGCTCACCTTTGATTGAAAAAAGATTTCCGAATGATTTTTGTTCCAGATTGGACTACTACTGAAAAAGGATACAGTAATCTCGGTCCGTCAAAATGGACAATTTTATGGTATTCTTCGCTCAGGCGATGTAATCACGCATATCGATGGAAAATTAATGCCAAATGATCATGACAAAATTTTCAAAGTCTTCTTGTCTAAGTTGCCAGCAACTTTCAATATCGCGTTCGCTCGTCTCAAAAATGTCTATAAAGGAAATATCGATGGGGAAAAACTAGTTCAACAATTGAGACAAGCAGGCTACAAATATGACTACAAATTTCTCTATTTCGTACGTGGAATGAGCCTTGGTGTAGATATACGCGATATTGAAATTGAGCAGGGAAAACCAAAAATGGTCTACGTCACCGCCATTCAACCAGATAGCATAGCCTCAATGAGCCTGGCAAAAGGAGACAGAATTCTCGAAATTGGAATGACTCGCATCAACTCGGCCAAACAGGCTATGGATCTTATAAAAGATTATTTGAAGACTTCCGGCTTTTTGCGAATCCTAGTCGAAATACCACATGAGGAAAATTACAAGAATTTTATTCGCATTTTGATTGGGGTATGTCTTTTCTAATTAGATTATCATCACTTCTGCGACTTATGAATGTTTTTAAAGGGTAATAATAGTCGTTTTAATATCACAGACGAAGATTTGATTTCAGCGATCATTTTCTGCTTGCAAAGCGTCAAATCTATGTGTTTGAAAAGATGCTATTTTTTTTTCATTTCATATTGCCTGTTGGCGCAATATTTATAAAATAAATGGAAATACGTTGTTTTTCTTAGGAATTAGCATTTTTGGTGCGGTTTGAAAAGATGCTATTTAATGAAGAAAAAAAAGAAAAACACAGAAACGTAGTTTTGAAGTTTTGTTCTGAACTCGTATGATTTACAACAAATTTAGAATTATGTAGCGAGTTTGCTAACTCAGCCAAAAAATCTCGTTGTCCAACCGGAGCTTCGTTCCATCGCATATCTCGGTGTTCAAGCAATCCTAAAGGCTCGAAAAAATAATGAAGAACCGAAGTCGATTCTCAGAAAGAAGCCGTCGATGATAACAGAGAAAAAGCGGTGTAAAGATACTAATAGCAAAGATTCGAAGTCATCAAAAGTCGAATTCAATAAAAAGGTCAAAGAATACGGGACTCCCATGGAGGCAACCTGCCGCTGGTTGATCAAGATTCCTAAGAAAATATAATTCTCAAATAAATAGTTTCTGGAATGGTTGTATTTTATTTTTGGCTCGGATAGATGAAGAATTTCCTTGGAATAATGATCAGCGTTGAGAGGTACAATTTTTTGCCATTGTTTGAATGAAGTTCTGCATGTTGCGACGCGCCTATCATACTCCACCAAATGAATTTTTTGTCTTCTTGCTAGTCGCTGTTTTTGATCGCCCATCTTCCTATTATCAAATGCAAAACTAGGAAATATTTTTGTTATAAAAAAATTTTTATGGGCCCAAGTCAACTAGTATCATAAAAGGTATTATTTTACATCTAAAAGTTATACTTGTCGTTGGGATATCTTCCTGGCTGAATACAAATTTTCCCGTTTCTTACTTGGAACTTTGTCGGATGAGGTACTAGCCTCCGCAGCATCTGTGCTTTGTGTTCATCGTGTGTCATCCAGTCATCGGACAAAAACTCTCCGGTGTCCTCAGAATTCGGGTTTAGGCACCAGTAGAACTGATCTGTGAGTCCCCTGTCGAAGACCAGGGGCAGTCACGGATGAACCCTCTATTGGTGTGGAAATTCGCCCGATCAAAGCATTGAAAATTAGCCATGAGGAGAAGATGTCAATGAACTAGCAATGAATGAAGACAAAAGCTAACAGAATGAGAGAAAACCAATTTAAATGAGAAATTTGAGGGGTTTGAGTAAATAATGGCGAGTTCTAGCACATTACTAACAAACATGTGATACGACGACAGATTGTTCGGGAATAACGTGAGCATAATGAGCAATATATTAATACAGATTCTGTAATCACAGTAAGTAAATCTCGTCCTTCCACTAAAGATTTAAAATCACAAAAAACACTGACATCCTCTTGTCGGAATACAGGCAGCAACTTTAGAAAGATGGAGAACAACAAGATATACCAACACCTTCCTCATTTACGAACAAGCGGACACATCAAAAGCGAAAGTACAATCGTCTCATTAGAACAGGATCAGGAGCGACGAACAAAGCCAATGATAAAGAAATTTCAGTCAAGAAATCACGCTTTAAGTTTATAATTTTATCATAATTTTTTTTCCTTTATGCTTTTTGATGCTTACAATGATGAGGCAACATTATTAATAATCAATTATATTAGAGGTGGTGTTTTTGAAAATACTCTAACCAATGATATTTTTTGCGCTTATAGCATCTTGTTCTAACCTGTTTTGCATTCTTTCTAGCAATGTTTGAACTAAATTTCCTAGATGTTGATAGCACGCGAAACATCGCCCCTACAAAATCTTTTTTTCTCTTTTTACCATTTGAAGGATGTGACAGGTTTTTTTAAATTTTGTTCTAATTAGCATCGAGGCTATTATTTGTTTAAAATCCAAGCAAAAACTTGAAGCTCGTCCGGTTATGTGGATCAAAAGGAATAAAAACATTTCAAGCGACAACTATCTGTTCCGAAAGGGATGGATCGAATCTGTTTGGCTTAAATTGGACCCTTAAAAGACTAATGAAAAAATAATATTGACTAATGTACAATTACAAATACAACTACAAATTGTCGCAATTATTAACTAACAATATATTACTGTGCATCTAAAAGTTATACTTGTTGTTGGGATATCTTCCTGGCTGAATATAAATTTTCCCGTTTCTTACTTGGAACTTTGTCGGATGAGGTACTAGCCTCCGCAGCATCTGTGCTTTGTGTTCATCGTGTGTCCTCCAGTCATCGGACAAAAACCCTCCGGTGTCCTCAGAATTCGGGTTTAGGCACCAGTAGAACTGATCTGTGAGTCCCCTGTCGATCAGATAGTCCACCAATTTGTTATGCCAGATTGCGTCCTTGCTTCCCGGTCGGAAATGACCTCCCCACTCGCCGATGACAACTGGCTGGCCGGTTTTATCTCTGGCTGCTTTGAAGTGTTGGTCCCAAATGGCTGGCAAATTGTTGGGGAAGTTGCCGCTTTTGAAATAGTCCTGGTTATAGACATCTGGTCCATAGACATGGGGTGAATAGACGACTTGCTTGTCCAAACTGTTATTGCCCGTCTTGATGGGATGCAATTCAACGCCTTCCAGATTTCCTCCCCACCAATGACCCACTTGATTCTTGTGAGGACTGTCAGTATTGGCTTCAACACCCTCCACGAAGAAAAGATTGTTGAATTTGGGTCCGAGTGCACGGATGAATCTCTCGGCGGCACGATTCCAGTCGGTGTTCTTCTCCAAGCCCCAACTGGCGGATCCATGTGGCTCGTTTTTTAAGTCGATGGCGAAGACATTCCACTTTTTGCCAAGACGATCCAGCACTTTGCCCCAGAGGTTCAGGACTTCGGATTCGGGATATTCACCATCTGACCACAACTCAATCAGCCCATCACGTATTCTGAAAAAATAGTTGAAGCAACATTGGAAATTCTGCAAATAAATGACTTAATGACTCATCTTTTTGTTCTGATTTTATTACGAATTTTGTATTAATGGAAATGTAATATGACGAGCTGTCGTTGCGAGCAATGAAGATAGATCCATAATAACCGTGCTCACCTCATATAATGGTAATCCAGCATAATCAACAATCCTCGAGCAGCCGCCCTGTCTACGAGAATTTCCATCACTTCTAGGCCGGTCTTGCCAACCAAATCGGGATTTACATGTCCGTTGACATTTGTGTTCGGTTTATTCTCGCGAACCAATTGAAGGGAAAAGGGCACTCGGATGGCATTGAATTCGTGTCTAAAGAGAATGTGTAAAAACGAGAGAGAGTCGAATCACTTGGCTATAATATCTAGGAAAGAATCCATCGAGTGGGACCACAATCCATGAGGAACGAGGGTATCTGACTCCGCTCCGAACCAGTTGATTCCCTTCAAGACCAGGGGCAGTCCATTGACACGGATGAGCCCTCTATCGGTGTGGAAATTCGCCCGATCAAAGCATTGAAAATTAGCCATGAGGAGAAGATGTCAATGAACTAGCAATGAATGAAGACAAAAGCTAACAAAATGAGAGAAAACCAATTTAAATGAGAAATTTGAGGGGTTTGAGTAAATAATGGCGAGTTCTAGCACATTACTAACAAACATGTGATACGACGACAGATTGTTCGGGAATCTCTCTCTCGGTTTCTCTGCGAATTCATGAACACAGTAGATGTTCATCAAGGCTTTCATCATCCTGACTGAACCGCAATTACAGGCTGCCTCGAGATCTTTCTGTCATATAGATTTCAAGCTCAATGCTCATACGGATTGCTTTGATAACCCTCTCAGGTGGTAGAAGAGCAACGTTCAATATTTAGATCTTCATCGGCAGACAGAATTGATTTAAATTTCTCTGATTGTTTACGAAAACAATTTTTCTCTTTTGTTGTATTCAGATTCTATCTAAAACCTCTCATACTTTAACGTATAAAATACTTGAATATCAATATGACTTTTCATTGAAACTTATTATCTTATTACCCTTCTATTATACCTGGATTAAAATGCAAGCTCTTCCAATCAGATGGATAAAAATCGGGTGGAGTCAATTGTGATAAGATTCCCTCATTTGTGCTCCTAAGATCCTGATAGTATACATTCGAATCAGCTTTTGAGAGATAGGCCAGCCACCAGGCGAAAGTAGAATCAATAAAAGTAAACCAATAGCTTGCCAGTTATCAAAACACTATCACAATATTGAGAAGAAAAGAACAGATCCTCTTCTGGTGTGCTGTTCCTCATAACGTAGATGTTTTTTACATCTGAATGACTGATGAAGGGATGGAAGAAGCAAACCGAAGAAAGTATTTTCTGCCCAAATGGGATCGTCGCCAAAGATGGTAACTAGAGGATTATGGTCATGATATTTGAAAACAAGATGTTTGGTTGCATGTAGAGCGAAGTAAGAGTTGGTCATCAGATGAACACCATCATTGACAGAAAAGTCTCCACGTCGAACATGAGTACATATTCTAAAACAATGAAAAGTTAAAATCTGATTTGTTTCTGGAAAACGAAAAATCGTTGACCTCCAGATCTGAAGAAACGTACAGGAATGTATTGTTTGAGTTCCTACTTTCTGTGTGTTGAAAATTCTTCAAGATACATTTGAGGGCCTTGATAGCCTTTATCAGAGGAAATTACGTGTGGAAACTGGTAAAGAAGGTGAAAAAAAAACTATAAAGGTCGACGTGGTTGTAAAACAAGTGCGGTTCCGTCGAAGGAACGAAAACCCATTTACGGGTACCGATAACTTTTTTTTCCTTTATTGTTGTTATTATTGTTTTTGTTAGCTTTTGTCATTGTATTATTGTTCACTTATTGTATTTCTTGTTTATCAATGATGGAATAAAATCGACCAAAAATAATAAAGTTGAATTTCCTAGAAATATTGTAGAACTGTTCTAAAAGAAATATGTATCTAGATACACCATGCGACACAAAAATACCTGATAAAACCCCGAAAAAATGGAGAAAAAAAGTGATATACAAGGAATTTTAAATTACAGTATGTGATATACAAGTATGTGCAGTATGTGATATACAAGTTGCCAAGAATTGTCATTTTTGGTCCGAAAAATTTTTTGGGGCGATTTGAAAATATGCTCTATTCAATGAAGAAAAAAAAGAACAGAAACTTTTCTTGGTAATGTAATGAATGGGTCATATTTATACGGGTCATGATTAGAAAGCTGCTGATGATTAGGTGACATAGTTTTGAACAGTTAGTGCACTAGTTGTAGGCCTAGTTGAACTGTGAAGTAGGAGAAGTTTGTTATTTGTTGTAGGACGAAATGAGTATAAACCATATCACTTAATCATCAGCATCTTTCTAATCAATTTAGTTACCCGGAGATCTCAGCAACTCGTGTGGCACAGAAGTTAAGTTCGGCTTCGTCCGGAACAATTCCAATCTTTGTGTTTTGTTTCACCACTGCTTCTTCTGATTCTTCAAACAGAATAAGAACTCTCTATTTCAGAATTACCCCTTTAGAGATCCAGCTATATATTAAAACATATTTAATTTTTTGAAAAGCGAAAATCATTTCAAACGCAATTCCAGGATAATCCAGTATTGATTGCTTAATCCACAGCCTTTTCTTCAACTTCTCTAATTTTTATAGATACAGAAATAGAAATCTTTCAAATGTTTTCTCACATCCCACATGAATCGATTCTGAATGTTATTAAGAAGGTCAATTTACCTCTTTTTTATTTACACAGTACTCTTCAGATGCCATTTAGAACTCTCGTCCGAGTCCGTCAATCATGCAAATTTATAAACCAAATTGTTCAGCGGAATATCCATCGTTTCAACTTCAATGTAATCTTTATTGCAAAGTTAATAATTGGTTTAGAAGGGAGAACACCCAAAATCGGAATTCGTCGTGTAAGTCTTTCCCTGTGAAGATAGTGTTCGGGCTTGTAATATCTTTACTTTTTCAGCCAAACATCAATCATACGGAATGGAAAGATCCAACAAGCTTAGAAGGAGCTAGGTTCGGATTTATGGTAGGAATAATATGAAGTAATTTGTTTTCAGGCATTTATCGGAACTGATATCCGTACATCAATACGCATAGTGGAAATCCTCAGACAATATCATATAAGAGCCGAAGTTTGTTGGGGTGATGGGTTTCGAATAAGGAATTATGCTGAAATCTTAAGCGCTTTGGGCGTTTCGATTAAGAGGACAACTTTTGAAGATATTTATTTTCTCCAACAAAAAGTAGGTTTTAATAATTATACATATACCATGCGTTTCATAATTATAGGATCCTTTTTTTTAACTTCAAAACATATTGTAAACATATAGACAAATATTTTCTTAGGTTCCTTTTAGGTGTAGAATCCGAATCTGCTATCCAATTGGTGCAGAAAAAATATATTTATAAATACTAACACAATGCAACAACTTTGTTAGTCTATTTGGTAGTTCCTAAATTCACAGATCTAATGTTATACTGCTGCTTTCTAATAACCTTTTTATTGAACAAACAATCTCTATAATCATCAACTTTTAGATCATTTTTCACAATACACTTCTTGATACCTTTACACTTTTTCTTTTCAGGTTCTTTAGGATCAAGTACTTTATAGGCATATTGTTTTGGTTTGAGAGCAACTAATTCAGTCATAATTTTTCCATTTAGTTCATTTTTGAACTTTCCAACAACTTTTTTATTTTCCTCTGAGTATAGCACATGATTTTCTGGATAATCACTGAAATCGAAGTGTCTTCGAAATAAGATATCTATTTGAGTGTCTTTGTAGGCATCATCAGTCTGATATCATAAATCAGACTGTCAGTATCTTGATAACACAACTGAACATTTTCAAATCCATACTTCTTTTGCATGATATTGTAATGAAAATCGTACATCAAATACTTACTCAACTCCAAGATAGCGAAGCCTACATAGATAGGTTTATCAAGAACAATATTAGTTTTTTCCATTTCTACAGCTACTAATTCTTGATTGTACATGATTGTTCTTTTGTAGTTTGGTTTAGTAGCTAACTTGACTATTTTATCTTCATCGGTAACTAAACGAACATCCACTCTTTCTCTCACATTTTCCATAGTTTTACCAAAGACTGAGTTATTCATCAGTTTGAAAAAATCTTTCTCAAAATCATTTTTAGCGTTTTTCCTGAGATTAGTATTAAGTTCTATATAAGGAGCTAACCAATAAGATTCATTAAATATGATAATTCTTCGAATTTTCTTTAACTTCATTCCATGTTCTACGCACTGCAGTAAGTTTTCATAATGAATCACATATTTTTCTTTGTCAAATAGAGTATTGCATAACTTCCTTTGAGTTCCGATTTTAGCATTTTCTGGACACAGTGGAAAATCATTATGTCTTGAATGTAGTTCTTTTGGATACTCCAGATCTAACTCAAAAATACAACCTTTACCATGACTTTTTAATCTTTTTATATAATCTGTTATACCACTATTGAGAATAGCAATAAGAGAATGATTTTCGAATTCAAAGTTTCCAGTAGGTATTTTTTGACACATTTTTGACACAACCATACAAATTATTAGCGTCTAAGTACATCAAGTAATTTGATGGAACTGAAGGATCAAAATTCGGAGTGTATTTATTATTTGCTTTTGAATATCTTTTGACAGCATTAACCATTCCACTTCTAATTCCTTTTTCAATCATTAGGTATTTCTCTACATCTTGAAGTACTTCTAATTCTACTTTAGTCTTTTTTAGCATTGCATCCCAAGCTAATCCAGGACTTGTGTAATACCAGCAAGGATCAAGTTCATAAACCCGGAGACTCAAGTCTCTAAAATTCTCAAAAACATCTGCCAATAGTAGGACATCATTGCTCATATAAATTCTAGTATAATCTCTTAAGTTAGTGCAATTCATTTTGTTCCAAACCAATTTAGCATAAAGATAATCCTTTTGAGAACACTCCTTACCATTAAGCTTATCATAAAATGAAGAAATACTCGGAAGCCTTACTTCGTTATATTTTTTAAAAGAATCCATGTAGTCATATGGATAAACTCCTTTTTTCCTCATGATTTCAAATACATCATTACCTTGGGTAGAGTAATAATTTCTAGAAATACTCATCTGATCATTACTCAAGTATCCAGCGAGTTTATCTAATGATGATGGCATGAAAGAGAAAGAATCGAGAAATCTAATTTCGCATCTGTCGTAAAAATTTCTACTTTCAGAGGGAAGATGATAACTGAAGCTAATAAACTTTTCAGTGTTGCTAGAAATGTTTTTGATATCAATTCCATAATCTTTCAAGAATTTAGTACTTTCGGGACAACCAATAATGAGATGAGAATCATATCCTTTAAGATTGTGAAAGAAAACTGGCTAATAGTTGTCATTTATAACATGAAAAATATTCGAAAAATGTTGAAAAATGAAAAATGGGCAAAATGGTCTAAAGGCTTTTTGACCTAAAAATGACATTTTTCGAAAATGACGCATTTTCTGGTAATTAAGACACAAAATGGAGTTGTAAATGTTCAAAAATGATCGAAAACTGCAGAAAACCAAGTTTGGGCAAAAAGCTGTCCCAGCGTCAACATTTTATATACTACTAGTAGTAGATGCCTTATGGCTGTCATTGTAAAAATGCTCTATGAGATTTGAAGGAATTTCAGGAAAAAACATTGTGACGTAAACAGAGAACCAGAGTTTGTTACTTGTTGTAGAACGAAATGAGTGTAAACTATGTCACCTAATCATCAGCAGCTTTCTAATCATGACCCGTTTAAATATGACCCATTCATTACGTTCTCAAGAGTTAAATAAACAGTTTATAATAACCATAACTTTTAACTATTCACAGAAGAATGAGCCTTTTTGAGGACGAGAAGGGTCGATTGCATTCAAGCCACTGCAAATCCACTTTCTATTCTTATAAACTGCACAAGTAAACCAAATTCCGTCATCATCTATTTTTAATCAAGACTTTACCGGAGCAGTTCGAGTTTCTTAAATTAAAAGCCTTGCATTCAGTCACAAAAGATTACCAGCCGATTTTGACCAAGAATCGGGTGGTCCGACAGTAATAATAACGATTATAAAAAATCATAGCAACGCCTTTTTTTATTAGTTTAGGACAAAATTGGAATTCGAAAGTTCATTTGTTGAGTTTAAAATATATTTTGTGATTTTTTTTCAATTCCTTCTGAGAAGCCGCTAGTTGGATCAAATTTTTCATCTTTTCCATTTGCATATAGAGAGAAGCCAATTTCCTGCTGCTGCTCTATATTTCGGTCGAGTTTAATCAAATATCTTGTTTTCATAAAAAAACATCGTCTCATCAATTTTGCGGAACACCCATGAAAATGCTTCGTTTATCCAGAAAATTAATACCAACAAAATTTTAAGCAGATACAGCAAAGATAAAAAATCGCTAGGTGGACTCGATCTAACAAGTTTTTTCTTTACCTGTATTGAACTTCTCACTGCTATATATATATTTTTATGGAGATTCTGAATAATTCCATAAAAATTTGTAAAACAACGGCGGAATAAGATAATAACGACTAATATTGAAGTGAACACTGTCCAGCCCTGAATTGTTCTCTTGGCCGTTAGTTACATCTCCCGACCAGATTTTTTTTATTTCAATTTGTCATGCGGCAACCAATTGGTTTCCCTCTCTCTCCTCTCGTTCCAATGCTAATCACTTTTGAGATGTGACTGACTCCCCTCGGCTGTAATCTCTAGACCCATCTCCTGTGTCTCTTTCCTGCCGAACCACCTGCCGTGGCGACAAAGGGGCCCTCATAGTCTTCCCATGCCAGCTGATGTTCACCACCTCATCCATTATTCTAGGTTCGTGTCATTAATTGTTCCAATTGTCCGCCGCAGGCGTCGTCTGTTTATGTTACAATTGTTGTCCAGACGGAACTCCGATTAGTAAATTTACATATCAAAGAAAAAAGAAGCAAGAGAAAAAATTATTAGCCATTCTGTAAACATTACAATATTTCGTCCATCTCTAGGTGATACATAGTTACGTACAATTTTATTACTAGCCCAAAAAAAAAAAAAAAAAAACTTCATATAAATTTTATTTTTTCAGTTTTTCTCACTGTTTCTATAAATGGAGGTGACCGTTACATGTCCCAGTTGTTGGAAAACCTTTTATCTGACTACAATAAAAATGTTAGACCAGTGAAAAATGCATCTGATGCATTAAAAGTAAAATTTGGAGCCAGTCTATGCAGGCTAATCGATGTAGATGAAGTCAATCAAGTTCTAACGACTAGTTTGTGGTTGGAAATGGTAAATTTCGCTGAAGATAATGAGAAAAATAAGTTTAGCAGTGGAGAGATAGGAAACTGATATGGAATCCGAAAGATTGGGACGGTATTCATGAAGTTTTTATTCCGTCAGATCAAATATGGATTCCCGACATTCTATTGTACAATAAGTGAGTTTAAAATGACATAAAAACGAAAGAAATTAAAAGTAAATTGCAAAAAATTCTGTATTTTATTTCCGATTACCGTTTACATTCTATTAGAACTTTATTATTTTTTCAAAGAATTGCCAAATTAGCTGAAATGCAAAGAGAAAACATGAAAAACTTAATTCAAGCAACATTGAAATGTGATACTCTATCATTTGATGCTTCCATCATTTTTTTTCTTGTTTCTGCACTTTTCTCGTTACTGTTTAGTGATTAGAAAAAGACAAAACCTGCAAGGAATATGGTGCAAATTGAATCACCAAATGACAAAGTACAGCGATTCAATAACATACGTATGCATATACGATCAAACTTTTATGAAAGTTTTTTCCAATGAAATTTAGTGCCGACGGAGAGCCACACATCACTGTCAGCAGCTTGGCTCGTGTTGATTATAATGGAACAGTGCTCTGGCAGCCTCCTTCAATTTATAAAAGCCTCTGTCCTGTAACTTTGTCTCTTGCTCTAAAATTTTATAGATCAACATTGAATATTTTCCTTACGACATCCAGCAATGTTTTTTGAAATTCGGTGGCTGGTCGAATGATGGTCAAACGCTCGATATGGAACAAATTCCTGTCAATGTGCATGATGTGCCCGAGTTGAGAATTGACGACAGTGGGCAAGAATATTTATTTTTGCAGGACGGCATGGGGCTTGCTTTTTATCACGAGTAAAGTCATTCCCTTGCTGAAAAGTTGGTTTTAGAAGCGCCGAATGGGATCTTTTATCCGTAACCTCGTCACGATTTGCTCAAATCTACCCCGGTTGCTGCGGTCAACAATATTATATTGATATTCGCTATAATATCGTTCTTCGACGAAAAGCCATCTTCTTTACTGTGATGTTAACCATTCCTTGTATGCTAATCGGTAAGTTTCACGCCCAAAAATGATAAAAAAAAATAAATTTAGCTAATTTGACGCCGTTTGTTTTTGTAATTCCACCAAATGAGCATAAAATGACTTTCTCTATTTCGACTTTCGTCGCATTTTCCGTCTTTTATCTTGTACTCATTGAACTTCTACCACCAACTTCACTTGTTCTTCCTCTTATCGGTATTTTTTTCCCCAACAAAGCGATTTTTCAGGAAAATACCTTCTTTTTACACTTTTCATGATCTTCGGCTCTATTTTAATGTCTGTTTGGAGCATTCAAATCTATCGGAAGTATGAGAAACACCTCACTATAAATAAACAAAAAATTTAGGCAAGCTTTTGTTTCAGAAATGGCTGACTGGCAACGGCTAGTCTTCGTGCGAACATTGCCAAAATATCTCTGGCTCAAGCAGCTGAAAGTTGATAATGAGGATAAAAAGAGTACTATACGATCACGAAGTCGTTCGAATTCACCACTTCCTGGTATTCGATCAGAAGAACGACCTCCAGCTAGGCATAGAATGCAGAGTCTCATCGAGGTAAGATCCTTAAAATGAAAATAAAAATTCAGATGGACGAGTCGTTGAGAAAATTCCGTCGAGCTGATATGGTCGATGTTCTTCATCGAATAGCTGGAAATTTAAAAATCATTGCAGCTAATTTTAACAATCAACAGCTAGAAAGCAAGGTAAAACCCATGAAGGAATCAATTTTTTCAGATCACAGATGAATGGCGACTGATGTCCCTAGTAATCGACCGCGTCTTTCTTTCCATTTATCTTGTTCTTGTTACCATAGCTAACGTGTATTTCATCTACAATTCCCAAAGTCTCTATGATACTCGATCCAGTCTCGGCAAATCTATCCCCTTCAAACCGCTTTCTGGTGATTCTCTAATAATAACTGAAGGCCTGAATCAAGTTTAATAAAGGCTATATTAATAACAAAAAAAAACAATAATGATAAACCTCCTAGAGGCACTCTCTGAATATATGCAATATATGCACAGGCAATATGGTAAACCCGTATTAAATTGCAAAGAAAGTAGGATATATTACAGTGCACAAAGCAAAATAAATTGGGTAAAATAGACTATTCTGCTACTAAATTATGATCTACATATATTTAGACATCTCATTATAGAGGGCCAAGACTAGAGCTGCTCCCGTTCCTCTCATCGCATTGACCATAGCACCATGGAAAAATGATTTCCAGCCTTCGTTAGCCAAAATGATCTGAAAAAAAATTTTATGAAAATAAACGACGAAAAATGATATCAAAGAAAATTTCAGGTCATTCTAACTCCTATCAAAGAATCTAGTTAAAAAGTGTCAGTTTTGATCGACACAAAGTACACTACTTGGCGATAAGGAAGTCAAAGGAAACATACCTTAGCACACGATAGTGATCCTGCATACTGTCTCTTGTCTGCTGTTTTACCTGCATCCATCATCAATCGTCGTCTTACAGTGTCCAATGGATATGATATCATAGCAGCTATTAATGTTGATACCTGAAATAAAACATAAACAAGAAAAATTTGAGGAAATACCTGTCCTAAGCAAAAAGCACCTGTAAAACCTAAAGTTCGACCATCATGTGCAACGTATGGAAGAGCGAAATCAAAAAGACCATAATAGAACCCTCTGTACATCATAATGTAGTTAAGAGATGGTAGAAGACCGCTAAAAATGAAATGGAAATAAAATAGAAATGATTTTCCTACATATAGAGTCCTTTAATACCATCATGTTTAACTATTTTACGTATACAATCTGTCATTCCACGGAATTCTCGATCCTGAATAATATTAAAAAATTAATTTACAAAAAAAACCTTTCTATCTTTGCCTAAATCAATCGCCAATCTTGTTCGTACAAAATCCAATGGGTAAATTATACTAAATGTAGCGACACCAGCACCACCTCCAGCTGCAAGGTTCCCTAAAAAAAGCAAAAGTAATAAAAAACGAAAGTATACCAACCGATCAGAAATCTATAATGTTGAGCTTGAGGATCTACACCATCGACTAGATGTTTCTTGAAGAGATTTTTGAAAGCAAGACCTAAACTTTCCTTAACATGAAAATAACCTCAAAAAGCTGGACATACCTGTGACATAGCTCTAAAAATATTTACTAAGTTTCCTCGCCAGAAAGAAAGAAAACCTTGTTCTTTAGGAACACGAATAAAGCAGTCAACCATTCCTTTATATCTCTTCTCAGCAGCTAACGTTGTTTGAGCATTTTGTAACTAAAAAGGCCAAAAAAGAAAATAGGCAAATAGATTTTTTATACCTGTAAAATTAATTTCACACGTTCCACAGGAGCAATAACAGTCTTTGCTACAACAGCAGCAAATGCTCCAGCTAGGAAATCCTTTGAAAATCGCAATAAATCTTGCTTTAATGCTAAAAAAATCTTTAAAGTATTAAAAATTTCTTACCTTTCGTCCGTAAATTGGAGTCCAACGAACCTGTCGCCAATATAGTCATTTTCCGGTGCTATTAGAGGCTATAAACGTTTCATAGGTCTGAAAAGTAAGTATGTAAACAGGAAGGAATGATGAAATATGAGAGACCAAAGAATAAATATTTTGATATTGAAATTTATCAAATTCTATTCTACCGTTTATAGCATATAATTTCAATTAAAAACTAAGAAAAAAATAAGTGAAAGAGTTTTTTTTTGATAAGCTATTGACCGTACGACGTGTCTGGGAAAATGGCGGCTGTCTAGTGACGTAATCACGGGCACTCCAGAGCCTGTTTTCATATAAAAAATACTCGCTATTGAAAGGGATAATACGATTAGTTTTTACCATTAGCAAAGAGAGAAACAACACTATTTTTAGCAAAAAATAAGTAAATTGACCATTATTTTATATCTTTTTTCTAAATTATACATGTTTTTTTCACTTATTTTTTTTACTGGAATTACTGAAACATATGAAATTTATTTAGCATAATAAAAAAATATATTTACAATAAAAAAATAGTGATGACACCTGGATTTCTGCTGCAACAAGCTGAATAATTGTTAAGCTTTTCTCATTTCACTACGATTTTCTGATTCATTTCGTCAACAAATATTTTGGATAAAAAGTTGAGTGAAGCATGAAAAGTCAGGAAAGAAAAAAAAGAAGGTAGTTAGAAGCTGACATGGAGCAGCTGTTTCAAGGTTTCTTTTATATGTGGGGGGAACATGAGCTGTTTTGTAATTGAGTTCTCGCTTAACCAATACTTGTATTTTTTAAAATGAAGAATTTCAAAAACTACGCTCGTTTTTGCGGTGAATTTTGCCTGGTTTCAGTTCTTTTTTCATTTTATATGAGAATAAATAAATGAAAATGCGAAGCGTCTAGATGAGTTTACTGTGTATTTTTTTTAATTTTAAAGCTCACCTTTTGTATCTTATGATCCTGTGCTGCAGTTGTTCACATTGAGATGATCGGTAATTCGTTTGTCGTTCGTGGACTACCATGGGATCGTCTACCATTGGGATTCTTGGTTTCTGCTCAATCGAATTGCTTTTTGACTGCTGTCAAAGCCTTCTAATATTTTTTGCTGCTTCAGGAGGTCACCTTGAATATACAGTAAATTTAAAAGGTTTCTCTAACCATTTCATACAATGTTGAATATTGATCGGCAGTAGCTAGTCCATATAAAAAAATCTTTTTTAAAGTTGTCATTAGATCGACATTCCAGTCATTAAATGATATACTTCTCATATGGCAGTGGGGAGATATTTTCGATAGAGCAGCATTAGTCAATGAAAAAAGCTGTTAGACAGTGAAAGTGAATCTCACTGACTAACAGCATAAAATTGAAATCATCATGGCCCAGTTTGCGGCGAACCTTCTTTTTAATGTCCACCGCCTGACGATAAAATAAAACGAATGAGCGGTAGGACTATTTTTTTAACCTTTCAGGTATCTTAGCAAATAAAAATTCTTTTTTAAAGTTCAAGGAAATCATCAACACGTAGATGACCATTTGTCTGCAAGGCAACAAAACAATGGCTTTGTATTTTTCCCAAAGACAATGAATTTTACGCTGCTTTTTTATGGCTGAAAGAGTAACAATACTGTAGTTTTACCCTGCGTTGTGTTACAACGCAATAAATATCACCGCGCGTGATTGCAAAAGAATTTATGGGCGGTAGAGTATGATGATCATAAAGTTATCAGTCTCACTAGCTGGCTAGCTGCGCGCGGTAATCATTCATCTTCTTTTTTTTTGGCAATTATATCAACTGTTTTCATAGTTTTCCACCATAAAAGTACAATATTATGGACAACGGTCTCATTTCTATTTTCATTTCCGATCTTGTCACCACTATATAAACTGACCAATATCTCATGATGCTATTTCTTCAGTTGGCGCTAAATGTATTGTCGTTTCTTTTTCTTTTTTTCTACGTAAACCGTGTTTATCAGCATCTTGATATTCCACGTGAATTAGTTCGACGAACAAATCGCCGAACGCGGGTTTCAACCGGTTCAGAAGTGACCCATTGTGATATGATAGCTGCAGCTGGTAAAGAGTGGTTAATAATAGAGGGACGATATCTTTTAGCTAAAAATTAACGGTTTTTGGTTTTTGATTACTTCAGTAATTAAAGAAAATTGATCTTTTACCGTTCTCAATTTAGTTTGCTTTTTTGTGATCAGACTGTGATGTCTATGATGATACTTAGCACCTCTAGTGTCAATCCTTAATCGTTTACCGATTTCTGATGTCTTCATGTTTTTCCTGTTTTTATTGTAATCTCTACGGTTTCTCTGTTAACTGAGGAATTCTTTAAAAGTTTGTTTGTTAGCTTTCAGACTCTTTGTGGCTTCTCTTAAGAAAACGCTGCTGTATATAACCTATACGAACAGCATCAACTTTACAACGAGACGATGTGTATACCGGCATTGTCACGTTGTCTTTAAAATGGCGTCATTCAAGATCATTTTAGAGAGAAGATATCCTGCTTATCCCAAGGACGCGAAGCCATTATCATTTCCGCTTGCTGAAGAGAAGGGGTTATTTTCACTTTGGACCATTTACACCGTGTGGAACTTTGAACATCTAATTGCTTCCGATATGAGAAAGGTTTTCGAGATTTTAGCAGCAGCGCCAGCGGCGTTCTTATTTACTTCGCGCTTTTTGCTTCCGTGTTACACGTTTTCTGTCCTGCTCGAGGAGGTGTTGGATCTCATTGTTCTCTCATAATTATCCATCTCTCTTTGTTTACCTTGACCTGTATTCTGTCATTTTAGGGAAGATGTTCTCTCGTCCGACGATCTATGAACTCCTGTGCATATCGACAATGGGCTTCGGTCAAATGTTTATGATGACAGGATACAATACTCAAAGTTTTGTATCGGAATCCGTATTGCATTCGATTCATTCACGAGCTCCTGATGTTATCGATAGTTATGCGGGATATTATGGGTAAAAATAACTTTTTTTAAACTAGTTTTTAGGCAGTCTGTGATGTATTTAGTTTATACATTTTGTAATTTATTCGCCCCGTCACTTCTTCATCTTCTTGGTGCAAAATGGACAGTTTTTCTAGGTAATTTTTGATTTATCACTTAAATTGGGGGTCAAATTCCATTGGCATGTATGTTTGGGTGATGCAGGACATAGCTACACATTTAAAAAAAAAGATTGCGCCACTGTATTATCAGTGTAAAGTCTGACGTGTATCACACCGGTAAGTTTTTCGTTGTTTTTAGAGTACCACTGAAACACATTTAGATGGAATTGAACCCGTAGTATTTTTTTCCTTTACTTACCAATTTATATTTTCAGGCTCATTCTGCATTACGCTCTTCTATGTAGGATTTTTCCATCTCAACCAGTATTATTACTATATCACCTCCGGTCTTATGGGTCTCGGTTTTGCATGTAAGTTTAAAAAATTAAGAAAATATGAAGGAAATAGTGTTCTATGCCGGACAGGGCAGCTACATAACGTCTCACTCATCGATGAGAACAATTTCAAGAAATTCGGTTCTTGTTTGGACTATTAATAGTGGCTGGTTTGTTGCAGTTTCCATTAGATCGCCCAAAATCTATGCAGCATGCTCGTCGGGGGAGGAATCCTCGCTCTCATCTTCTTGTTCGGTGCTACTCCCCCACCAGCTGTTGATTTTGCAGTTGGAAATATGACTGGTTCAGTCAATACGCACCATTACAGGCAGTTCAGTGATCATGAGGTTGTTTGAACTTGATAAAAAATAATTTCTAGGTGGTTATCATGTACGGAGCATTCTCAGCTATTGCTTTCACAGCAAATCTTGTCTTCCTTTGCCTTCCATCAAAAGAAGTTCCCGACGCATTGAGCTCCTCTAAAGATCTTAAATGGGATGGTCTCGTCAAGCATATAGGTATTTTTTAAGTTGTTTCTCTTCAAAATATTTTAGGAGAACAAGTTCGCTGTTGTGTTAAGCCACAAATTCTTCTTCTGGCTCCCTTGTTTATGCATTGGGGCATGTTCACTTCCTTCTGGGTTGGTGTCTATCCAACAACTCTGACTTTCACCAAATCACTCTCCAGCTTTGTCTATCTTCCAGCTTTATATTCGGTCGCCGTTGGACTTGGTGAAATTGGAAGTAAGTCAAAAAAAGTAATAGAAAAAAAAAACTAAATTCAGTGGGATTATTGGTCTCCTCTCTCTCGCATAAATATCCTTCCTTCGGCCTTCGTCCAACCATGGTTCTGTGTATCACTTTGACTCTGGCTGTTTTCGGTTTGACAGCTGCTTCAACACCGAGACTGTCCTCGATTATGCCAAATGATGCTCCAGCTCTTTTAATGCAACCTAGGTATGGCAAAAAAAAGTATAAAAATTACATATTATTTCAGAGTTTGGTCTGTATTAATCATCGCCTTCCTTCTTGGATGCATCGATGCTAGTCTTTCTACAGTTCGTGGGGTCATCTGTGCCATTGTAATTCCCAAGAGACGCTCCCATGTCTTTTCTTCCGGTAAATTTTACCAGGTAAATCATTAACATTATCAAAACAATCATTTTTAGTCCCTTTCTGGTTGTTTGATCTTCTTTTTCTCACCGAAACTACCGCTTTATGAAACACTTGGAGTTATGACAATTTCCTTGACCGTTGCTACAATTGGCTTTTGGTTCGTAACGGCCGACACGAAGATTGATCATCACGACCCTAAGGTTCATCCTTTAGAAGAGGAGCAACAATGCGAATCACAAGCTTAAAATTCATTTAGTCAGTTCTATTTGTCACGCAGACGATTTTTTGTCGAAGATTGCTACCCTTGTAGGTGGCATTACTGTATATTATGTTTCAAGTTATAACCAAATAAAACGGGTTTTTGTAAGAATATATACAACCATTCATATTAAAAATAATATTTTGAAAGCAGAAATTTAATTAGACCCGACGAAGATGATAAAGATCACTTTTGATCCGTTTCCATAGTTTCATCAGATTTTTCTTGTGTTCCACTTGTACTTTGAAGGGCATTCTGCAGCTGTTCTTCTTCTCTCTTCAATATGTGTTCACGTTCTTTCTCGGAATAAGCAGCCGACTCGGCAGGAGTTAAGAATGATGTTGTGACTACATCACTCCATGTTATAGTTCGCGCCTACAATTAAATAGAATAAAAAGAGAGTTGAAACATACTCCAAGATTAATTAATGCTCTGTGACGAAGAAGTAGATCCAAACCAATCAAAACTTCGTGAGCAGCGCAACCATTCGGCATAACATGTAGAGTCACAGGTAATTCGTGATTTTCAACGGTCATATCACACTTGTAAATAACTCCTGTCGATTGTTGCGTCCCTCCAATACCACGAAATTGACGAGCATGCTCTTTATTGATCAAATGATCCAGTCCGCAACGTTGGACGTAATCTTCAGAAATAAGTGACTGGGCAGCTCCTACAAATAAATAATTAAACAATGATATTACTACCTGTATCAATAAAAGCATGCCCTTCAATGCCATTCAATTTCATTTTAATATATAACATATCAACAGGAATAATACATTCAGGTGTCTCATGCATCGCCTGTTCAAAATTTCTTAAATAACAAATTAATTGCATAGAAGCTGAGTCCTACTCTTGAAGAGCTGCATTTGCCTTCTCCTCTTCCATGCGTTTTTGCTGTGAAACATGTCCACCACCTTTTTGAGCAGCTAAAAGCTTTTGCAATGCATTCCTATATGCAATTAAGAAAGCCCCTAAACGAAAAAGTTTTCAACAGATAAGAAAAACTTACATTTGTCATTAGGACAACGTTCAAATTGATCCAATAGACCAGGATAAGTTCTTTCAAATGATCGACGAGCACTATTACGCTGATTTGGAGTTGCCTGCTTCAGCTGTTTGTATAATTGACAGCCATCTCTCGAATGTTGAATTTCTTCTCTCATTTGATAGATATTTGTCGGAAGTTTAATCGAACGAATAAGATTCAAACGATCATTTTCAGAAATTTCCATCAATTCGAGTTTTACTTCAGGAGAAAGAATAACTAAGTCGTTTTCTTTCAAATTCATGAACTAAAAAGAATAAATAATAGAAGAAAAATCACCTTTAGATTTCCCGCTTTTTCAATATCAGCTTTACTATGAGTTTTTCCATCAATTGTTATCTCATAGTCAGAACCTTGTTGTAAACCCAAAATTGGAGCAATTGTCTTGATAAATTGTTCATAATTGTTATCCAAGTTAATCTGAAAAGAACAATTAAACATAGAAAACGTTGGTTTGATTTATACAAAAAAAAAATTTTTTCTAATTGAATCAAAGTGTTTCAAGTATATAAAACTAAAAACAACTAAATCTTTCTCAGATTTATCAAAAATAAACATTTCAATGAAATAATGAAAAGAAAAACCTACCTCTACCGTTATCACAGCTTGATTGCCGCGATCAGAAGCTAAAAATGATAGATGCATCGAAATCGAGTAAAATATGTACACGTACTTAACTGAAAAAAATAATCAATTATAGATGGAAAAGAATAAAAGGAAGATAATGAGAAAAGATGGCCGCAGGCTGGTCTAATATCATCATCACGTGCGAGCAATAAGGTCAGCCGTTTCGAAACAGCTGACCGGCGTGACAGAAATTTAGATGACAAAAACTACATTCGGTATGAAATTATTGATTTCCACATATTATGAAAACCAACAAAAAGTGCAACTAATAAATACAAACTACGGAATTACGAAATAATAATAATTAAAGCACTACATAAACAATTTATGCGAAAAATAACAAACTATTGAGTGATTACAACAGATGGTATATCTATTCGTTGTATTTGTTGTATTGGAACACGAGCCGTTACTTCATCTACCTTGGTTTTGTGTAGATGGACCCAAGGAATGACTAAAAAACTATCATAAATCAGAATAACTAACCTTGTTCATTACACTTGATTCCATTTTCACCTTGACACTGACGTCCACCCCAGTTATAATTTCCTAGTTTTTCGCCACACGATGGACAACATATTTTCCCCGAATATTCCTCCGTCTTCATCCATTTCATTGGCTCAATAAGATAGCCGAAAGTACAACGCTAAATATAAGGTGAAAAAAAGAACAAAGCAAATAACCTGGCCATCATCACGATTATGCTGTAAAAGATGTTCTCCGAAAAAGACTGCTTGTCGACATTTTCCACATCTGAATTTATTTCCTTTGTTCTGTTCCGACCGTTCGCTTTGTGTTGAAAATGTCGACGTTTCTGGTAAACAGAATGCGAGTTCTGAATCATTTTTTGCGATAAATGAATGTGACATACCTGCGTGAGGAGTATTGCTTGTAGATAGACACCAGTGCCTATATTTTGATGAAGAAGAGAGTGTTTTTGAATCTGCAACATAACCAAGACTTTCAAAAATTTGCAACTGTTCCATGAAACCGGAATTTGGTCTGTAAAAATTATTTGAAAAATTAAATGAGCTTACTGTACACTAGGTTTACATTTCTTTATATAAACTAAAGATTTACAAAGGTTCCAATTAAACTTTTTCATAATATAAGCGCAAGCAAAGGCAACACTCCGCGACATACCAGCTTCGCTAAAAAAAAAAAGATCGAAAATTATAAAGAAAAAATTACCAATGGATTAGAACGTTTTGTGAATGTGTTACACCTTCTGTTACATACTGAATGCCTTCTTCTAGACGATTTAAAATATCTTGATGAGGTAGGTCCAAAGCAAATATAAATCTATAAAATAAATTCTAAACCGGATGGTAGTCACTTGTATTCAATACCATCGACCCGTTTCTCTGGAGGAACAGCCAATGCCGAAACAGTTAACACTCGGCTAATCTTAAAATACTGAAATAAAAAAGAATGGAGACTTACATTTGCTTCATTGAGAAGCTTTTTTCCTTCTTCTGTTACCAACGGGCCAGCACCAGAGATATAAACATGGTCTGCTATTTTATCGATCATCTTCTGAAAAAAACGAATTAATAAAGCTGTATATTAGATAGAATAGAGAATTTGTCGAGCATGACAACAGCACGCGGCGGAGCAATAAAGAGACGATAAGGCGGTAGTGCGTGTGCGGCAGAAGTATGACGTGTGACGACACTGAATTGATTAAAAACAAAAAATTAAAAGAAGTCTATTAGGCTCGATTCATCATTTAAAAAAGACAACACGAAAAATATTGGAAAGATCCGATAGAAAGCAGTGAATCACACCTCTCACTGCATACTTTGTCTTTTAACTAACACTGATAACCTTTTAGAGGTTAACAGCTAAATTCGAGTCAAAACAAGTCAATATTTGATGAACAGCCTCGTCTCTTAAAAAAATATGGTCACAAATTCCAAGATTGCAATAATTATCAGGAAATCCGAATTCATGTTGATATGAAAAGCAGCTCATTCGACCCAGATGAACAGATCATTTTCATATCATGAAATGTTGATAAGGTAAAAGTGGCTAAATTCACCAAAATAAAGGACTTTAAACAATGGGTTCTTACTCGTATATTTAGCAAAGATATGAGACAATCACAATTTAAACTGGCAAGAATAAAACTGGTGATAAAATAGAATTCTGCAAAAAAAAAAAATACAAACTGTATTATCAATAAAAGAGGATTATTTTGGCACATAGGCGTCCCTCTTTCTATCGGCTACGTTAATCTGAATGCGGTGCCAGGCATTATTTAGAAGGCCACGAACATTCCATATACCTGCTGGTGTTTCTGGTTGCGTGTTATATGCTCTAAACAATTATGAATAGTAGTGAAAAATGTGCACCTATCAGTTGCTTTAACAGCAATTTCAAATTTGTCTACTTCTTTAGGAATCTTTACGAACGTACGGAAAAGCGTCCAAGACCACATGTGCTCCTACAAACATAAGAAAAAATAGAAAATTACCATATCTTGTTTCGGATCTTGTTGTAATTCAGCACTTTGCCATGTCTTTCCACCGTCAGTAGTGACTTCAACTCGAATAATACCTCTTCCTCCACCACTCCAAGCATAACCGGCTACCTCAACTGTTTCATCATCTCGCTCAACAGTTGTTCCATTAGCTGGGATACAAAATGCACTCTGAATCGGATATTCTTGAATGGAAGGAACTGAATCCCAGTCTAGATGATCTCCGATTTGTACAGCTGGAGAAAAGGCTCTAAAACTCCTAATAAAACATAAGCCTTACGGATAAACCTGTAATCTTTCCTCTGAAAATGACTTGGGCTCTCTTCATCACTTAATCTAATAGTTTTAAGCCATTTAACTTGTCTTGCTCCAACATTTCCAGGAGCAATAAGTCGAAGAGGAGCTCCGTGATCCAAAGGAATATCTTCATCATTCATCTTGTAGGCAATTATAGTTTCCGGTGACATTGCTTTGTCAAACGGTATCGAAGCCCCATAAGGATTACCTGACAAAGCTTAAATTGCATAAAAACACAAACAAACCTGTTGGGTCGACATCGGCACCTTCTAAATGAACATGTCTGATTCGGCTATCAGTTGGATCAACACCAGCAGTAATTAGAATGTCCTAAACAGTTTACAAATTGTTGAGAAGACTATCTTACCCGTAGCCGAACACCAGTCCATTTTGCATTACTTATCGCTGTTTCTGCCCACATTAATCCTTGTACTTTTTTGTAGCTAAATACACATTTCTATAGAAGATAAGGATGTGCTTACTCATTCATATTCGCACGCCTATTACCGGCACATTGTATTGCTGAATTTAAGGAAACTTCTCTATATTTCAATTTCAGATCTTTCACTGACAAGCTAATCGGCTGTTGTACTCCAAGACCTTCTACACTTAGTTTATGTGTTTCAGAATTTGTCTGAAAATAAACTACAAGCATACAAATCAAACCTTAGGAACGGGTAAATGATTTCGAACAAAGAACAAGTCATTTGGTGTATTAAAATGATCGGGTAATAGAGACGGAGGTGTTTCAGCATTGAACGGCTTCGCATTATTTACTATTAAAGCAGGATGTCGGGTAGGATCTGTAGAAAATGGATCTGAGGCATCAGCCTGCAACAAAACAACGTTGACAACGAACGGAAAAAAATAAAACAAAAAAAAAAAGCTAGGGCTACTTACTTTTCTCGACGGTTCTACAAAATCACGGGGATCTAAATTGCCAATTCGAAGAGTTTCTAATATTTCCATAACCTAAACAGTACTGATTATAATAAAATCTCACATCTTTTGTCATATGCTGCGAGTAAAGTGACCAGAAAGGTTCAACAGCTCCTCCAGCAGCCATAAGAATCTTATCTCCACCAGGGTGACCATTTACAAAGTCGGTAACATCGTAGACACCCTAAAAACCAACAATTTAACAGTTGTGATAAACAGAGATATTGTATGGACTAGAAGCAACAGAAGTAAATGGCATAAATATTACCAAAAACGTAACATTTTGTACGTAACCCATTGTCTATCAGCCGTTTTTCCATGTTTCTTCACATCTTCTTGACGATATATCGGCAGCTCCTTTCTTTCCGGTGGTGAAAATAGTCGTATATCATTTTGTGTAGCTTGAGCAACAATATCTCTACACAACACCTTATATGCAACATATCCAGATGCGACCAGCGTTGTTCCGAGTAGAATATATGAGTGTTCTATAAGGGCAACGGTAAATAAAAGAAAAATAGCTCACTGCTTGGTTCAAAATATTTTTCTTGAGAGTTATAATAGTTTTTCTGCTCATTTGTAAACCGGCACAAGGATAATAACTTCCTTTGTCTTAAACATCGATTCAGCAGCATATTTCTGAAAGTTGGGAAATTATTATGTAGAACTTAAAGGGAAGAAAACAGTAAACACGTGACGTTAAAAACCTGTAAATACTGCTTACTGTGAAAATAATACGTAAAGGTAATTGGCGCGAAACTCAATATAACGCCCAATTTTGAGACCCAATTGTCTATTACAACTGAGCTTTTATTTGTTTTTCGTTTATTATTCTTTCTCTATCCTATTAATTTTCGTTTAGAAAATGTCTCTTGACACCGTTGCCGATTGTGCTGCTGTTATTATCGAAGATATTAAAGAAAACCAAATAGTTGTTGAGATGGCAGAACCTCCCCAGAAGAAAACCAAATTGGAAGAGGAGGTATATCTTTTGTTGTTATGTTATATTTTGTTTCCCAAACTTACTTGAACACATCTAACAAACATTAACATGATGTATAAAAAAGGATAAAAGTGTACTAAATGTAAAATTTTTATGGTCTGCAAAATTGTGCATCGACTGCGGTCGAAAAATGTAATTGAAGCAATTTTATTTTGTGATTTTACTATTTATGCTTTGTTTTCATATGTTTTTTTCCATTTAATGTAGAGGAAAACCCGAGTGACATTCGCCAAGTACCGGTAAGATTTGGGAATATTGTATACCCACTGCGCATCGACTGCAGCTATACATAAAATTTCTATAGAACAGACTTTTCCTTTTAGAAATTATAGACAAACATTTAAATGATGATTTTTTTCCACAATATTTGAAAATCTTCTTATCCTTACATAACACTAATCTCATATTATTTTAGGAAATAAGACTCACGGTACGATTTGTTAAAACTTCACCGAATGCTCAAACACCAACATATGGTTCTACAGCTGCTGCTGGTGCGGATCTCTACAGTGCGGAAAATGCCGTCATTCCGGCTAAAGGTATGTTGTTTGTATTATAATATTGGTTCAGGAAAATATTGTATCTCAACTGATCTACAAGTCGAATTGCCTTTTGGCTATTATGGACGTGTCGCTCCTCGTTCTGGTTAGTCATTCAGTTTGAACATTGATTTGTTTTTTAGGACTTGCTGCCAAGAATTTTATCGATGTTGGAGCTGGTGTCGTCGACAGCGACTATCGTGGCGTACTGAAGGTCCTTCTCTTCAACTTCAGTGATCAAGATTTCGAAGTATGTTCTTTTCAATTTAACCGTAGCTTACTATTCTGTTTAGGTAAAAATGGGAGATAGGATTGCTCAATTTATTTGCGAGCGTATAGCCCACTGCAATTACGTTGAAGTCCAATCGCTGGAAGAAACTGAACGCGGAGCAGGCGGATTCGGATCAACTGGTGTTTAAGTAACTTTGAATCTAATCTTGTAATTTTACTGACTTTTTGCTTGTATATTAAATATTCTGCGCTTATTTCTTTTGTATTGACCTCTTCGCAAAGCTACGCGACTTTTCCGCCGGCTCTTGAAATCTGAGTGGAACAAGTCTTTGTATGTCATTCGCCTGTAACTAACGGACATCTATGACGACTGGGTGTATCGGTGAGCCATTTATGCAACTTGCTGAGCATACAAGTTGTGCTGAATCACCTCCATGCACTCATATACAGTGTTTCACAAAAATCAGATGTTTATTAGGTGAGTTTTATTTTTCAGCTTTGAACTAAAAAATCAATTTATTTTATCAAATGCCGCGAATGGAATTCAGTAGGCAGGAAAAAGACCGGTCGGGGCTGCCCCGAAGGTGACAGATGAAAACAAGGAGAGACCACACCTGCGGTCTAGTTTATCTTTTTTTTTTTATCTATTCTTCGTAAAATAGATCAAGTACCCGAAGATTTTCTTTTTGAGTGTTCTGACGAGGAAGTTTTTGCCGTCGCCGATGAATTTCCAGTCGTCTTTATTTTTCTTATAATTGTTCACTTAAAATCTTTACTTTCATGATAATATTGTTTTTTTCTTTCGTGATTTTTCCGTGTTCAATTTCTTTTCCTTAAAAATAACAAAAAAAAGTGACATATCATCCCATTATCTTCCCCGCCATACAATCTCGGCGGGTGGACAGCAAGGGGCAAATGTCATTACAACAATCGTTTGTCTCTGTGACGATCCTACTCAGCTCACTCTGAAGTGCTATGAGGATAATATTTCCGAAACTGAGAGACGTTATGTTTGGAAGAGACTGTATTTTTAATAATAGCTTTTTTTCCTGGAAGTAATTTGATTGAGTTATGTGAGATTAACGTCGCGGACTTATTATTTACTTAAACTTGTTAGAGTAGAAACAAAGGATTACACATTCATCATGCGCTATTGATTCCCCATCTCACCTTATCAACATTCTTCTTTTGTGAATCGGAGGCTGGCGATAATTCTTTTTTAGTCAGCCATTGTGGGTGTGCCTTTGGAGAATATACGAGTTTTTGCATGAAATTTCATTCTCTGACTGAATATTAAATCTTCCATCGTTTTCATGGAAATTATTTTTTGAACGGAATTAGTCATAAATCTGTTTTTTTAACCCGATTTTCGCATCAATGTTTACTTACTCATTGAGTTCTTCGCCTGCTGAATGGCATTTCATGAGAAGAAAAGCCCTCAAAGCGGTTTCTAATCGTCTTCATACTTTCTGGACAAGAAATTATTAAAAAACAAAACAACTTTCCTTTTCAAAACTTTTCCTCATCTCTGTCAGCCACCTCCCTCTCTCGTAACTTTGGTACTCCTTGACCTTGATAGATGTGTCCGAAAAACTGGAATCCGTTGAATTTTTCGCGCGGTGCATTTTCGTCGTCGCTGCGCCTTCACCCCTGGTTGTCCTAGGCAACCAGTTATGGAATACTTCTCCCATAACGATACTCACCCAACAATATTGAATATGGGCTAGAATTCTTCATCTGTCGCGCCCACCCAAAGCATTAGTCAAGCTGCCTTATCTCACATGAAGCGACTATTTGCGTTGGTGTCGGCTCTCCCGTTACCTGCCCGCCGGCAGCTACAAAGTGCCAGTTTTCATTCTTTTCTTTTGTCGTTTCTGCGAGCTTATTGTTATGCTTCGAAAATTTTGAGAAAGCCAGTCAGCGAAATTGTTTCCATGTTCAGTGGTCTTCTTTCACTACTCCTTGCATATATTTCATCATATTCTTAAATTTAAAACTTTTTTTTAATCATAAACTATTAGCTTTTAAAAATAAAAAACAAACTTGTTAAAGAGACAAAAGATTAGTTAAAAAATGTTTTTCAGGAGTTGATGTATTTTATTCGATTATTTTTAACTCCTAAGAATATTTTCTCATATTATATTAAAAATCTAAAAGTTGAAAGTATCAATTAAAATTTCAGTAATTCCATTCAAATTAAGTCAAATAAACGTTTTCTTGATAATATGAATAACCAGCAAAACGACAACTAAACCGCCTATATAACGATCGTATCAGGTGTCCTAGTCTAATAAACACTGCCGTCGTCCCAAACTGGTACATACAAAACAGAATTCCCTATTTGCATGTGACAGCTGCCATCGAATTTTGAGTCACCCGACTCCTAGCGGTATTTTGTTTGCGCTCCACCTTAGGCGTTGCAACCACTTTCGTTGCTTCTGTTAGATGCATTTCTAGTTTCGCCACAATTGAATAATTGTCGGTTGTCGCGCAGTTGTTGAAAAATGATGACATGCTGGCTAATATGTCACGTGAGATTTGCGCGAAGAAGAAAATCGCAGAATCTACCAATAAATCAGAAGCATTATTTTCGAACTTTTGGTAGCTTTCTCGCTCGTTTATTGCTAACAGTTTGATCTTTTCACAGCAAAATGATTTATCTTCCGTTTGCATTATAAATAACAAAATAATTCAATATTTCTAGAAAATAATTCTTTTTATTTTTAAAATTTTGATAGATCCCGTTCCGGTTTCTCGTATTTTCGTTTCACCTTCTTCCTATTGAGCCATAAGAGCTATCACAAACAGCCGCATCTCCCGCAAAAAACCCTCAATGAAGTTCTTTTTCTTTCGATAGACTGTATTGTCGTGTATTTGTGACTGAGTGAACCTCTATATTTGCAGCGGGGTCTTTGTCACCCGTGATCGCTGGTTGTCGTGCACCGGATAGAGAGCTCTTCTGTATCTGTCCCGAGACTTCTTTTCCCCTCTGGTAAGTTTTTTAAACATTTTATTTGTATCCATTCCTAGGCGTTTTGCTAGCAGAATGGGTTCTCGTTCAAATTCGACTCTAATTCAATCAAAAGCAGAAGAAGATGTAGGTACTACGACAATAGCTACTACAACAGCATCACATCACGGACCGTCTTCTGGCCAAATAGCCGGTATTGTATGCGGTGTCATTGTAAGTCAACCACGGAAGTTTTTCGCTGCGTTTTGAATAGAATAAGCCGTTCACGCGAGTTGTCAGTACAATAGCCTCAAAATACAGTAAAGCCGTTTCGAAAAGCAAAAAAAAAAATTTTTAGGCTGCTGTTATCCTCCTTGCATTCATCGCCTTTTTCACATATCGATATATGAAAGGACGACGAAAGAATCATGGAGAATATCGGCCACAATTTGAAGAACTACATCATGCCAAAGATTTGCCCTATTTGCAACCGCCAGCAGTTGAAGGACTCATCTAACAATCTCCATCTCCAGAACTACGGTGTAGATTATTACCATTACTTATACCTGTGATATTGATTTGCCAGATTAATTATAATCGTATTTGGTGCTTATAAACTATATTAGGTTTTCAAAATGAGAGATAATGTGATTCTCATTAGGGTTGAGCGGACAGCTCGAACTCGTATTCGAGTAATAATTTTTTTTCTTACTATCAACATTTTTTGCTTATCCAGTCATTCTGCGTATCATGATGATGTGTGCAAGTTTTCAATCATTTTCATTATAGATGTATAAAACTACAAAAGAGGGAGAAGACAGTTGGCTCGTGTAAGTAGATTATAGAGAATTTATGAATTGCAGTCCGTTGGCAGATAGTCCTTTAAAGGAACAGTATCACGACTTGGAGCATATTTACAGTCTAACTACGGTAGCGTTACGGTAGCGCGAGATTTTTATCTTTTATTTCATTTCCTTGTGTAATTTCAATTTTTTATTAATAGATAAAGTTAAAAACCTAGTATTGTCAGACTACCTGTTATTGAAACAAAATTTATTCAAAATTTTACACAAAAGGATAATAAAAAAAGTATCGTCAGAGGTTAAGGACATCTTCTTCGATATACATTATCTGAAAAACTTATAAATATATATACTTTAGAATGAAAATAGGTAGTTGCCATTTTTGTGAAGCTCAAAACGTTTTTGTACATCGATTTCCCAGAAAATTGGAACAAAAAGCCACGCTTCAGCCGCTCTCAAGGACGAAGAACCGTTAACAAGAAGCCTACGAACGTTTTCCGCACGCGTATAATTCAAAAGGCTAACGATATTTACATGGAGAAAAAGGCACAAGGACCTATGGAAGAAGATATATCTACTGATACCGAAATCCTTCTCAACTCAGGAAATTATCAAATGTTTGATATCGAAAATAATCTACAAGAGTTAATTGACGATATTGATGAGATTTGTCTCCATTAAGTTTAACTTTTATAAATAAAATGTATAAATCACTAACCTTGCATTTTCCGCTTCTTGCTTCGTGTCGGGACTTGGCGAATTTCACCCGGGCTTATTTTCTAATAATAACAGACGGCTAGATAGAAAAAACAAATAAAAATAAAAGAAAAATAGTAAAATCACAAAAAAAACCTAGAGAAAACTGCTTTGACAACATTTTAAATGGGAAGTCGATGCGCAGTTTTGTGGGCCATTTTCCCCAAAATTCAAAGTCGTGAGACTGTGTCACAAGTTTGAATGTGGCTGAGATGGCTGAGGGCGTCAAATTGTATATGACGTACGCACGTACAGCGCGTACGATGTATATTACGTGCATTTGTATATCGCGTATCTGTATATAACGTACGGACAAAAAAGTATTTTTTCTCCCATTTTTTGGAGTATTTTCAGAGTTTTTTTGTGTGTAATAGTATGTCTAGAGACTTGCCGTTCATTTGCAATTACCGTTGGATTTTTTTCAAAAATTTATTTTTTATATTTTGGCCGCTTTTGACCATTATAAAACACTTATAACATCTACTGACAAAAAACAATGACTGGGAAAACATTTAACTCATTCTTTCATTTTCCTTATCTCATTCAATTCAATTTTTCGTCTTGATTTCATATCTGGTGTTAATTTTAGAGATTTCCGCTTTGAAAGTGTTGTTTTAGCTTTTTTTAGCGGCACCAACTGTCGATAGACATGCAGATTATAAGTGTTTCAGAAGAACATCCGTTTATAGATATAATGATAATGCAGAAACAACATTATGCGAATAAAAGAAAATAACAAACCAAACAAATAAAAACAAACAATACATGCTCACTAAGTAATATTAAAATTATCATCAACTTGTGAATGTTTGACAGCTCTTATAATTGGGATACTAACATTTTAAATGTAAGATAATGTAATACATACCTTTGTATTGGTTTCCGTTGTGACGGTACTGCGCTCTTCTTACTGCCTCGTCTGCCTCTGTAATTCGGCTTTTCGCCTTCGTTGGCGTTTTGCGTTCTGAGTTGCCTTTGGTAGAGTGTATCCAGTGATTCCAGCTCTCCTTGCAAAGCAGTTAATGCCATATGACGTAAATCTTCCGAAGCATTTCGAATAAATGCGATCCTTTACCAAACTGTTTAACAGAAAAAGATAGACTAACTTATGTACACAAAGAAGATCACTACACTCATAACATTTAAAAATATTTTCGGAGAAACATAATACAGCACATTTGTTTCCACTAAATACCAGAAAACGGTTTTTGTTATCATCACATTTTAAAGTCAATTTTTCAGAATCTAACAGAAGTTTCTCTTTCGATTCACTGGATCTCCCTAGAAAGTTATTATGTATAGCAAAGCCTATACCTTGAAATATCCATCTGCAGAATAATAGAAATTCCAAATAAAAACACCGGACCAGTGGTCATAATATAGCAAAAGTTACCTAGATAACTATTCAAGCGTTTTTTTTATATTCAATTCTTTTCACAATTTTGAGCTCCTTCTTTTGTCATTTCCTGGCCTTTTTTAAGAGGTTTAGTTCTAGTAGATGGAAATAACTGATTCCTCATTTTGGGAAATTGTTGCGGAGCTTGATCACAACCACTGAGCTGATCGTTATCGATTTGTCATATAAGATCCATTTCTCGTCGTAGGTCACAATACGGTCAAGAAACGGAAAATGTTGCGCAAAAACAGCGGCCACGCCACTTCAAAACGGCGATTTTTCAGATTTTCATCAGAAGAAAAATAAAATAAAAAGCCGCTACAGTACTTTAAGGCTGCGTATTTGTGGGCGGGGCAAAGGGTGTGAAACCGTCCCTTTAACTCGTGTAGAAAAATAATACAGTAACAAAAAAAATTCTATGATTCTATAGACAACTTTGTGTCACAATTTCTATTCATGAATGTCGATTCGGTTTGATGTAATGAATAGAAGTATTTTCGACGGGTTTGAAAAATTTCTTTGTAGCTTCAATAATCCAGGAATAATAGATTTTGTTCATGGCAATAACGGTCAAAGACGTTATTTCTCCAAACGATGCCGCTACAACAGCGAATATGTAATTGAACTCTAAATATAAGTAAATTATACCAAAGAAGTCTTACCTGTTCCAAATGTATTCACGAAAAACGAAGAAGCTCGGAAATATAGAACCATCGATACAAGCATAATCATAGTTACGAAAGCTTGTACTGAGTTTTGAAAAAAGAACTTCTTATGCATTTTCTTGGTCTTCTTCGAAATAGCCATTCCTTTAATGGAACGATAGGTGTGGATGAATAAAATAGGAACAAATATAATAGTTTCGAATGAAATGACGAGTAGAGGATAGAATCCATATTGAATAACCTTATTAAAGTTATAAGAACATAGATTGTGCAGGCGAATTATCTCTTCCGTGATACAGGTGAATGTCTAAATGTTTTTTGAGAAAAAAATAACCAAACTTGAAAATTATCACTTGGCTCATATGTTACCGCGACCATAATTATGATATATAGAAATTCTATAGAAACTATAACATAAAAAATTCTTAAAACTAGCTCTGTTTCCCAGATATTTCTTTGACCTTTGATTGACATATAGCGATAGACGTATAAATTTGCCAGAGTGATTGCATATATTATTGCGATAATTACAACAATTGTAATAGAAATTCGACAAAAGTTGAAGGGAAGATATTTGATAGGTCCATAAATTATAAAGGCTGGGATTGGTAACAGAAAATATGGCTGGATGGACATCCATATCTGACAAATATCCATTTTCTTTTGTTTTTTTTAACTTACATTGATATCTATTAAAAAAATAGCTATCTGATGCATGAGTAATATCCATCGATACTTTTTCCAATTGGAAGGTGAACGATAGATAATACAATGGCAAGTGAAGATATTAATCAATACTCCCAACGTCGTCCATAAATTCAGGGAAAGAGAATACAGATTCGTTGTTTCGGTAGATGGCAGTTTGAAAATCGGGCATTCCATGCATAAACGTAGGCAGCTGTGATCGTTATTAAAACGTTGACATTTTCGTCTGAGAGCAGATGTAAATTAGTAAAACTTTTTAATTATGAAAGTCGAAGATGATTTTTAAATATCATCAGAAAGCATACTATAAACCTGATCGTTATTAATAGTATGACATTTACAACTGTGAGCAGGTTTAAATTAGTAATTAATATATGAAAAGAATAATGTCTAGTAATATATTCGTAGAAGGCAGACAGCTGATACCTTTCTTCTTCAATACACATTCCCTTTTTTGATTAAAAATTTATCGATGATCCTCCGGACATCAATAAATTTTGTAATTTCATCAAAACATTTGGAAGCAACCAGGGAAGACCAGCAACATCTTGAAAAAAATGAAAAGGGTCATGTCTTCTAACAAACACGTAAAAGGGAGCAGTTCTGTTGCATGAGCAGATTTCATCAAAAAATGAAGTTATAAAAAGAACATAAAAAAGAATGCAGGTAGCTGACACCTTTCTTCTTCATTACACATTCCCTTTTTTGATTAAAAATTTATCGATGATCCTCCGTTTGGAGGCAACCAGGGTAAAAGGGAACAGACACAATTATTATCATCATATTTTATTTTCAACGGAACAACTGCGACCACGAAAATCGCTGGCAGGTGCGATTGGTCCTTATTTTTAATTTTTTCTTTAGATTAGCAGGCATTTATTGTGCCAATGGTGAATACCGAGTCAAAAGTCTTTCTATCTATGTGCAAGAGGTTTTAAAAGATCCAATCGACGGAGGATTTGGGAGATTGCTACTACTCGACAGTTCGCGTATTTTTTAAAATTTCTATTTTTTTATTTTCATGTTGTTTCAGGAGCCGAAGGTTATGATAGTCTTTTTGTGACTTATCCAGTAAACCGCCATATAATATATTATGACAATAAGGACCTTCCAAAAGCTTACGTGTACATTTCTGAACATGATGATGACGAATTTGTGCTGGCAAGCATTTCGTCTATTCTGTGGGATATTCCTGTAGGTTTGATTGGAGTCTGGCACTAAATGGAAGAAGTAATCAAATAACAGACAGTGGCAATCTGATCAAATTGGACATGATTTTTGCAATATTGATTTGCTCAGGATGGTTAAAAATTTAGTTTTCTAACTTTCTTAACATTTTTTTACTTAGAAAAGGACTAATACATATGTTTGTATGTTCAGAAACGACCCCAACGTTTTAATATGATAAGGGCGATAATAATATCTCGTCGAAATTCTTCCGATGGCAGACAGTTTTTTTTCAGGGTCAACGTATCGAAATCTATGGTGGCTGGCCTCCTCTGTCTAACGAAACACTTCTTGCAACCTACACGTGATTCCTTCGTTTTTCTTATAATTTTTGTTTATAGTCGAGTTCGCATTTTTATTTTATAGGGTTGACCAACTGCAAGTTGATTTCTCCAGTTTCCTGGAGAGCCATATCTTCATGAAAAAAAATCGATAAGACTGGATTTATTCGAACAAATTGGTTGGATGGAAGTGAAGTGAAAACGACGATATTGGATGCACAAGAGTCAAATTCAGACTACTGTTATGAAGATTATACCAACACTACAAAGATGTCTCTTGCCTTTACCTTCTCCTTTCGAAATGATTGTGTTCCGACGGCAAGACTGAATATCACAACATCTAGAAAGCGATGCCGTTGTGGACTATGTGCTCCAAAATGCCCTGGAAAGAAGGCTATTCTTATTTGTGTTATTAATTTTGGTTCTCAATTAAAACAAAAGGTTCACTTTTAAAAAGTTTGTGGATCGAAAAATTTAAAAAAGGAAGAGATTCGATTCCTCATTTTTCTACAGCAAATGTTAATAATTATCGATTCTGTACATATTTGGATAAACATTTCCAGCAATAACTATATCTTTGATTTCTACTCATGAATGTGGATTAGGCTTGATAAAATGAATAGAAGTGTTTTCGGCAGGTTTGAAAAATTTCTTGGTTGCTTCAAAAATCCAGGAGTAATAGATTTTGTTCATGGCTACAAGCATCAGCGAAACTGTTCCTCCGTACGATACCACTACAGCAACGAATATGTAATTGGATTCTAAATAAAGACAGTTAACAAAAGAAGTCTTACCTGTTCCAAATGTATTCACGAAAAAAGAAGACAATCGGAAATACAGAATGATCCCTACAAGTACAATCATAGTGAAGGAAGCTTGGGCTGAGTTTTGAAAAAAGAACTTCTTATGCATTCTCTTGGTCTTCTTCGAAATAGCCATTCGTTTAATGGAAAGACAGGTGTGGATGCCAAAAATAGGAACAAAAATGGCGATTTCGATTGCAATGACGATTACAGGATAGAATCCATATGACGTAGCCTTGTCAAAGTCAAAGGAACACAGATTGGACAGGTGAATAATCTCTTCCGTGATACAGGTGAAGGACTAAATGTGTTTAAACAAACAAAATAATAAAACCTGCAAATTATCATTTGGCTCATACATTACGTCGACAATAATATTAACGGCTAATATTTCCATAAAAACTATAACATAAAAAATCCGTAGAACTAACGGTATTTCCCAAATATTTCTATAACCTTTGATTAACATATAGCGATAGAGGTATAAATGTGCCATGGTGATTGCATATATTGTTGCGGTAATTACAACAATTGCAATAGAAATTCGACAAAAGTTGAAGGGAAGATATTTGATAGGTCCATAAATTATAAAGGCTGGGATTGGTAACAGAAAATATGGCTGGTTGGACATCCATATCTGACAAATATCCATTTTCTTTTGTTTTTTTAACTTACATTGATATCTATTAAAAAAATAGCTATCTGATGCATGAGTAATATCCATCGATACATTTTCCAATTGGAAGGTGAACGATAGATAATACAATGGCAAGTGAAGATATTAATCAATACTCCCAACGTCGTCCATAAATTCAGGGAAAGAGAATACAGATTCGTTGTTTCGGTAGATGGCAGTTTGAAAATCGGGCATTCCATGCATAAACGTAGGCAGCTGTGATCGTTATTAAAACGTTGACATTTTCGTCTGAGAGCAGATGTAAATTAGTAAAACTTTTTAATTATGAAAGTCGAAGATGATTTTTAAATATCATCAGAAAGCATACTATAAACCTGATCGTTATTAATAGTATGACATTTACAACTGTGAGCAGGTATTTTCTCTCACTGGTTTTTAGATTCTTTTAGCTCTAACTTCGTAAGAAAAGGCTCGTTACACTTATTTTTTCCGTTGATAGGAAGAAATCAAAATTTGGGTAGTTTTTATTGTGTCACAACCACACAAGGGTCCCAGAAAGGGAAATTTCAAGAATTAAAGAGAAAATAACAATGCTTTTTCATTTTCATCAGAGAATGAAGATTTTTTGACGTACAGTTCATTTTTAAAATATATTTTTTTTCATTAACTACGGCGAACATAATTTTTGTGCTACTTTCATTGCTCCTCCATCTACACTATTCGTCGAACGATAGGCAACAAGCAATTCACCTTGATTGAAGGCAAGATCAGCTTGATCGCTTTAAACTTCTCTCCAACGAACTGCATTGGGGACTGTTTGAAATTCATCAGTTCAAATTGTATGAACCATTAATTTACTATGAAGCCATATCGATAAATCTTTCTAGAAAGTTTCAAGAAAAGGTTCAGAGTTGGTATAATTATGTGACGATCTTTCTACCCTAACCAAACGTCCAACTGACAATTTTCTATTTATTACTTGTAACAAAATATATATTACTTTATTTTTTCATTCTTAACTTAACCCCTAACGTGATTTTCTCATCATTTAATTCGCTTTCGCGCAGCATAGGAATTTAAAAATTCCAAATTGAGAAGCAATTTTAGGGTAACTTTGAACTTTTTATTGTTGCCTAAATATTTTAACCCTCCCCCCCCCCCCTAACGCTGCTTGTCTTCTCCTAACTTTCCACTCATGGTTAGATCCAACACTTGTCGAGACGGTCATTGTTACGTCAGCAGTACCTTATTAATTGGCGAAGAGAAGCGCAAGGTTGGCCGAAGTTGGCAAACAGGAAATATTGACCCAGGAATCTTCTTCCGCTTGACTACTGTAATACAGTAATTCAGTCGTGTGGTAACTAGGGTGTAATAATCCATTGCACAACAGGCAATCGAGACAATTAGCTGCTCCACGAACCAATTGACACCCCACATTGCGTCACAGGAACGCAATTATGGAAGCTGAGACACTCAGTTGATCAGGTCTTTAGGACAAAGAAAATGAGAATAGAAATAAACAAGGTCAAGAAAGCTTTTTGAACGCAAAGAGGGTCAAAAAAGGTCTGAGAAGAGTAATAGTTAAGAACTTTAAAAGTAGAGAAAATAAGAAAAAGCGTACGACATCCGGGATTCCCAAGCCGTCTCCGATCCAAGTACTAACCGGGCCCAACATTGCTTGACTTGCCAGATAGGACGGGATGGCGTACTTTTAACGTGGTATGGTCGTAAGCTATCCGGATACTTATTATGTAGCTCACTATTTTTCAGTTTTTCAATTTTTCTAATTTTTGATTTTTATTAACTACTAATTCACATTTTCGCTCGAGTTTAAAGCAGTGTAAATGTTGTTTTTTGTAGGCAATTGTAAAGTAAATTAGTTGCTGCTTTCTTTTCTGTTAACATGTTTTCATTATTTCCCCCCCCCCCCCCCCCCTCCCCCGGCAACAGTTTCCTTTCTTCTGTTTACTTCTTCGGCGGTCTCTAATTTTCGGCTCTCTAATCGTCGTTATCCGGCTGCAGCCGACCCTTTTGTCTCCCTGCTTCCTAAGTCGAAAATGGGCTCAGAGTGACCTCCGTTGACACCTTAGATCTTGTTAATATGGCTATTGTCTATATGACTCTAGGTGACGGACACACTTGCTCCTTTTGGGAAAGCCAAAAGGGTGTATAAGGGATGAATATACATTGTTGAGAGGTTTAGCCAGATTGGTGAGAAAGAATGATGTAATTGCCATGGGGGATTGTAGTAAGATTGGAGGATTTGAGAATCCAGGCCGATCGAATATAAAAAAACATAGAATAGAAGCCATGTTTTGTATAATTGACCTAAAACCAAAGGATAAATTCAAAATAAATCTCTAAATTTGTCTAGCAAATATTTTTCACATTGTAATGATTGATTCTCATCGAGAAACTGCCTTCTCAAGTCCAATTTTCAGCAAAATGTTCTTCAGTTTTCCTCCAACGACTATCAAACCGTCTTTTAATTTTTTGATTTAATTTGATTTGGATCTTAGACATTCTTAGACGAAATTTAAAAAAAACTAAAATTTGAATTTGGCGTCCACAATTGTAGTATAGTAGTCATATTTCTTGTAAATTCCCTCATTTTTCTTGCAATTTTTTTCCTTTCCCATTCACCTGTCACCTATCCTCTAACCGCATCACACCTTCCTTTCCCCTCTTTTTCGGTTCTTTTCTGTTATTCCCTCTGGTCATCGCCTCCGTACCTGTCTCTTTCTCACCGCCAAAAAGAGGAACAAGGTTGTTGCGACTTCTCTGAGAAATGTCTTCCGTTGTTCATCTATCGGCACGCGACTGTCGGCGGATCGGCCATCAATCAACTTTTCGCCTCTCCGATACCACAACAAAGAGATGGATTCGAGACGAGAGTAGTCGATAGAAAGAAAAAAATATTTCCTCTGACGTAACGGGAAGGATTACAGTATCAATTACAAAGCATCGAGTGTCTATATATTGCTTCCACCTGTCCGCATTTGTTATTGTTCCATGAGAATGGTGGCGATGGGATTATCATAAGGTCAGAAGAGATTTATAGGGTTGGAGGAGGTAGAAAATCACATTGAAAATGCATTTTATTTAGAGACACTATTTTTTATTTTTCATCCAGAATTCGATTTTTTCCCAAGCCCTTCCATACTTTTTGCAGAAAAATAAATATATATCAAAATGACAATTGGAATTGTTTTTTAAAATCAAAACTGGATCTTTAATGATAAAATCGACAATTTAAGTACTAGATCTCAACATGATGCCTCAAAAAATCAAGTTAAACGTTTCAGGACCCCCCCCCCCCCCCCCCCTTCAATAATTTCATAGAGAGTTATGATGAATGAAGAAATCTTAATCCTGCCTCCTTTCACCTGGCAGATTCACCTCACGAGAGAGATTTATGACGAGATTAGAATATGAATAGGCTCCCGCGAACTGAACTGAACTGTCATAACAATCGTAAATGAGACACAATTGCAGGATGGAGCAGAAAAGGTGTATGGCTCTTTTGACTCGGAAAACGCTAAAAATTATGAGGAAAAAAAACCATCTGTCGTTGAATGGAATCGATCCAATAAAAATCTAAATTTTTTCATCATAGGATTGTCGCATTTGTTGTGGTTTCTACAGAAAAATTTTTCAAAAATATCAAATTTTATAAATCTTTGGATTAGAAAGTTATAGATTTTTTTGAGAAGATATCAAGAACGTTTTCTTCATCTTCCTCTTGAACCTGACGATAATTGCCACCTGATGGGGGCGTTTGATAACATAACGAGACGTCCGGATCTAATCCCCCCTCGTATAAACGATATCATATAGTGTCGACGGCGATTGTCACCTTATCATCTTGCGTCTACTTCTCTTGTCATACTGTACTTCTTTCAAATAATTTGAAAGAATCAGCTGATGAGGACGGGTTTCCTCTTAATGACATTACAAAAACGGCAGTTTTTAGTTTTTAGCACTTTCTTACTGTCACATTTCTATTAAACGTCACAAAAATAATTTTTTAGGGGACAAATGTATTGTCAGAATATTATGATCTTCTGGCCGAGGTAAGAGAGAGCCTTTCGTGGGAACAGACGGGCTTTCAACTGCTCTGCTGGGGGTCATTTTTCGTTAAAAAAATAAAACTTCTCAGCTATTAGAATTTGATAGAAATGGTTAACAAAGATCAGGATAACATTTTGCAACCATTAGCGATGAGGACATGTTGGTACCTAGGAACAAGTTGTTCTCCTGAGCTAGGGTTGGCAATTTTTGTAATAGTACCCTTTCTTTTGAGTTCTAGATTATTCAATTTGGAGGAAAATATAAAAATATAAAAAAATCAATGTTTTTCTGCTAAAAATGCTTCAGACAACGCGTTATATACTTTTATCGCAAATTTCCTGCTCCCGGTACATTTTTCTTGATTTCTAAATTCTTTATTTTTCCCTCATCGATATGTCTTTTCCTGCTGCTTGTTATGCTCTTTGCTCCCATTTATATTGCTATTGAGAGAGACAGACACGAGAGTAGAGAGGCTATTGTGACGTTGTGAAACTATTGATGGGAGTTTATGAACTTTAGCTGGCTACTGTAAATATTTGGACTGAAAATGACCTTATCACAAGTCACAAGATGGATTCAAAAACATTTAATTTTCTTGCAAAAATTAAGTAGTATTATGATGCTAAAATAAGAGGTAAAAATTTTTTTTTTTTTTTCGTAAATTTTATGAGTTATTGAAGTACTTTAATTCGGCTTTTTGGAAAGGTAACTTTCTTATCCAAATTTACATGATTTGTAGTAAAGAATGACTCTGAAAAGGTGATACAGAAGATCACTTTTATTGCCAAAAATTGTTAGCTCAAATAATTTCGTAAAAATCTTCGGGACACCCGCCTGGACCACCCTGCGGTGCGAATCTCCGTTGGTAATAATAATAAATTTCAACGATAAGATCTGTCAAAATGGAAAGACCACTCCAGGTGTGGTCCAGCTACTGACTGCTTATTTTTCTTCATGGACTCCTTGAATAGGCATCCCCTCATTGATTCCCTCCGGCACCGTGATTGTGTCGACGCCGGTTGACCAATCATCTCCCCTCGCTCCGCCCATATTTGGCACGATTCTTGAGACAGGGCGGAGGGCGGAGTCCGGGAGAGGAAAAGACCCCTACTGAGCTGCCCACTGTGAGCGGAGCAGTTGGAAGCCATCCTCCCTCTACCGTATGATGCATAGTAACTACGCAACGGCTGCCAGTGGTGCTCCGGCTGCTGCCAGATTTCGGAATGACGACTGTGGTGCTGGAGGAGGATACATACCCGGACATGGGCATCAGCTACTCTTTCGAGGTTTGATTTTTTGAAATTTGTACATTCTATAAGAAAAAACGAGGCTACCTGAATTTTTTTTGTGAATTTATAACAACTAAAAATCCCATACTTAATTTTTTTTTTAAACATTGCCTTATAGATTTAAAATTTTATTCTCTTGCAGAAGGCAATGTGCCTGTCTATCCGCCAGCCGACTTCTCACCATGGTTCCAGCCCTTTCCACCAGGTCCACCGCCGGAATACTTTGCACAATACAAGTAAGATTTTTTTTTCTGAGATTTTTTGGATCATTATGGTTAAATAATTTTTTATTCGGCTTAAAAAAAAATTCTTACATATTGTGCCTAGCAAGAAAATAATATCTACGAAAAATTGTTTTGATTTTTTATTAAAAAATTTTTGTGAAATTTTTGAAGCCTTATCTTCAAAAAAGTTGTTTTATTTGAAAATAATAGCAACCATTATTTTCTAGTCTTCATGATAATTGCTAAATTTTAAGCCTCCTTTTCCACCAAAAAAAACCTCTTAACCTACCGTAGTTGTCAATCAAAATACCGCTATCCTTTTAAACATCGCATGAAACGCTCTTGTTCCCCTTTTTTTTATCAAACAGAAGCAACAGTTAGAACCGGTTCTGTTTACGCAATTACCGTATCCTTTTCTAGCAATCTTTTTCCTTTTCAGACCGCCGCCATTTGGTTTCCAGAACGGGAAGATAGGAAGCGATGGGAAACCGAAGGTTTGCAAATGGATTCTGGAAGATGGAAAGGCGTGTGGAATGCACTTTTTTGACGAAAAACAACTGGGAGATCATTTAACGACCATGCACATCGGACAATGTGAAAGCGCTGTCCACATCTGTCGATGGAAGGATTGTGTCAGGATGGCCAAAGCATTTAAGGTGAGTAATTTTTTTAAAGCGTTGTGACCTTTCAAAAAGTGACGGGCCGAAGAAGGGAACATTTAAAAAAATAAGATTCTATATGACGAAAAAAATTTCAAAACAATCAGATTGAACATTTTAAAAAAAAAGTTTAGAAATCTTAAAACTATTTTTTGGATAGGTACAATTTTTTCTGTCAATTTTCCCTTAATTTATATAGTTAACAAATATTTTTTATCTACAATAGTTTTTTTTTATTCAGCAGACATTTCCTTACTTTACCTGCTATTCTCCCTTCTAGAAATTAATTACCCGTGCCTCGATTGTGTTGCGGCAAGTCTTGGCGCGCTACATTTTAGCCAGATACGTTAAAGGGGAACTGGGATAATTTATACGGAAAGTGAATACATTTACAAGCTAATGTTTAAAAAAAATTTTATTAAACACGAAACGGAAAAGAAAAACGGAGAGGAAAAAATAGCAGACAATAGCACTATTCATACGACCAACGTTGCACGCTCAAGTCGCCCGCAGAACATAACAAAAAAATCTTCAACAGTAGTAGTTTTCTCAGAGTTTGTTGCAAAAAAGGTGTGTAACAGCTGAAAAGTAAACCGAGGATAAATTTGGACGCTATTTCCAACGGACCAGTCTTACTCTATATTTTTAGGCGAAATACAAGCTGGTCAATCATGTCCGAGTCCATACAGGAGAGCGTCCCTTCAGTTGTGAAACGTGTAAGAAGGACTTTGCTAGGAGTGAAAATATGAAAATTCACATGAGGACACATACACGTGAGTTGATTTTTTTTGAGTCATATATATATATATGGGTTGACCCGAATCTCCTTCACACCATGTCCATCCAGATGTCAGACTGAGTGTGATTCTTAATCGAAGGGATTAGAGCAGAGATCGACAGAGAGGACAATAGACAAGTGCGCAACAGATAGAGAGACAAATTGAGATGATTTTATTTGGGGGAAAGAAATGGTCCGATCTGTAAAATGCATCACATATATGTGGTTATTTTGTAGGTATTTATCGACTGGATAAAATGATTTCTCGATGACAGCTAAATTAGACTAAAGAACCATTTTTCTTTTCCTTCTTCTCTCCGTAAAAGAGCTCTATCTATGCCATTGGGGGCACTTCCTTGTGGGAAGTGATATCCAAGGACTTTTCTCTGCTTCCCGATAGCTCTTTTTCATGGAGAAGAAGGTCATACACATACACGTGCGTAAATAAAAAAGGTGACGGCTTTTAAACCGCCAAGAGGATTTTCTTGGAAATTATAAGAAGTTTTATTATTTAGTTAAGTATAGGAAAAGCAATCGCGCCATGTTGTCTTTAGAAATTTTTAGGATATTTCGTTTCATTGAAAATGCTTACTACTTCTTTTTGAAAATTTTAATTTTTATATTATATATCGAACGGGGTTCGATGATATAAAAAGAAAAATATGTCTGAAAACTTTTTTCATAATATTTATTTAGCTTGATTTTTCTCACTCAGCTCTATTCTATAGTAAATTGTAATCCCATCTTTTAATTAAGACAGTCTTCGCCTTCTTATATTCTTATACTGTCCTCCTATATTGTTGTCTATCCTTTTCCTATCTTGATCTTCTTCTAATTAGCTACCCAAAGATGTACTGTCGATTGCGTAAATCGGCTGGTGGAGTGGCTTTGTTGCGCCAAGTCAAAAGACTGCCGACGTAAACATACCGCTCCTTCTGCGTAATCCTCTAATCCTCTATGTCATCCGTTTTGGTTTTCCGGCTATCTCTTCTCAACTTCGAAAAGTTTCCAAACAGCGGGAACTCTTTTGGAGGTACTTTACAGCAATGAGGACAAAGTGAATGGGATTTCGGGCGAGAGAGCTAGCCATTCATATGCAAAGTGATCCTAACAATTTCGAATTGATGTTGCAATTATCGACTTGTTTTTGAGAAGATTTGTACACCTGGCCCGCACCTTGGCACCTACATAATAATTGGTGCAACAACAACAATCAATTCACCCAAAACTCGAAAGGGAGAGGACAAGACAATTAGGACTTGCCCAGCTTTCAACTATAGGCAAATGCAAAAAAAAGAAGAAAATATTTAAAAGAATGGGAGATTTTTATTATCTATGGGTCTTTAATAACCCCCGAACAATAAGTCGTTAGGATTTGCCATGGAAAATCTTTAGTTATCATAAGTGGTAAAAAATTGCATTAGAAAGTTCCAGATCTCATAAATACTGAGAATCCCAAAATCAGCTTTTTTTTTAATGTCTGGTTGAAACCATTAGATTTTTTTTTGAACAAGCCAAAAATGATTGTTCTCATGTCTCCATCTCCCCCACTCAACCTTTCATCATCTCTCCACTTATTGTGCTTACCCATTGTCTCTTCTCCGGCTAATTACCCTCTTCTCTTCTGCTCCTTGGGTCGCGCACGATAACCCTTAACACCTTGTGCCTTTCCCGTCAGCATCGCTTGTCTCCTTTGAAACCGGGTGCTCGTTCTCGCACATCTGCACAGATTAAGCGAAAGACTGAAAAATGGTAGACAGATGGTGACCTAAAAATTCCTTTTCAGATGAGAAACCCTTCAGCTGTACCCATCCGTCGTGTGATAGAAAATTTGCAAATTCATCAGATCGAAAGAAGCATATGCATGTACACAATCAGGATAAACCATATACTTGTCGGATCAAAGGATGTGGAAAGACATACACGCATCCGAGCTCGTTGAGAAAACATCAGAAGGTGAGAAGGGAAAGTAAATAGGGGGTGAGAGAAGGATATGGGTCAGGGAGAAAATTTGTGATATATGAACCAAAAAATATAGGATTCTTGCATGAAATGTAAGAGGGTGCGAAATATTTTGAGTACTATCCATCTTACATATTTCTCAAATTGAACAACCCAGAACCTATAAAAAAGAAAAGAAAAAAAGTCTTAAAAAATTGTCAGCTCCGAGTGATTTGCTCGTAGTCAGCGGCATGTCCTCACCTGGTTAAGTCGCTAGATAAAATCATAAATGATAAGTAAAAAATTTTCTAAAAATATTTTTTTCCAGTTTCATTGAATTCTCCTTTCCATTTTTCAAAATGACTAATTTTTTGAGTCTCTTGCTGTGAATGTCTCGACAAATGACGGATAGTTCTTTCTTTTTTCATGTGAAGTACGTATTTTACCGGAAATTTAACTCCTAAAAATATGAACCATAATATGATTAAAAAAAAAACTTTTGCTCATCGCTATAGACTTTATCAAATTCATCACACCTGGCAGTGCTACTAATTGTGGCTAATCCTCTAGATATGATCTCAAGCTGACTGCCTATCAGGAGGAGACCAGTCTGTCTCTCTTTATCTCCTTCTAATCCGATTTTGCTACCGTATAAGAGGCCGATTGTTTGTGACGTGCGCAGTCTCACCTCAAAGGAGGTCTTCTCATTTCGCGTGAATAACAGTCCGAATAGCCGGTTCTGTCTCACGAGTCGGGAGGGAGGAAAACGCTTTTTGAATTCGAAATGAGAAAAAATGACAATTGTAACAATAATTTTTAGGCTCATGAGAAGCACAACAATACAACGCCGGATCTTGATGAGAGCTCAGATTCGGGACACGCGTCAGCCAGCTCACCAGGAGATGAATTTATTCCAAAAATAGAATCAGATGTAAGTATAAAAGTAGGGAACATAGCCTTTAATGAGTTAAATTTTTCGAAGAAGAAGCTCAATTCTTACCCCAGAATGAAAAATTATTTTTATCCGGTCAATTTGGAAATTTTGACCTAAAAATAGTCATTCAGAAACTCAATATGGCCTAAAAATCATAAAAGATCACAATATACTTTTCATTTCACTTTTTCAGCAGATGCCCTTCGCCTATCCAACTCCCCTCGTGCCGTCTCCATATTGCTCTCCAGCTCTTCAACAGCCACCCCTCTATCCACCTGGAATGTTTCCTCATCCCGATTTATATCCAGTTTTTCGATAATTGTTCTGTTATCCATCCATCCCTTCTCCTTCATATCCTGTGAACTGTTGGCCTTCTCTCCCCTGCGGGTTCTTGTCTATTTTCTGTTTTAAAAGTACCTCTTGGATGGGTTGTATAGCGCCTTGCCACATCTGTCGTTTCTGACATTGTAATCATGTATATTTATTATATTGATTGGTTGAGAGTACATGACAATAAAGGATTGATTTAATGAAATTTGCAAAGCTCTTAGTGGATAAATGTTAATAATCTTCAAAAAATTCCTTTGTGTTCAACTGACAAGTCGGCAATTCATCTGACTTGGTAAGTCACGCAACATTCGCGTCGCGGCTAGATAGGCTCAATTCCGGTGATCTTTTAAAGTTTGGTTTAAGCGGTCGTAGGATTGAGTAAATTTTTTTTCAAAACTTGTAAAATTAAAAAAAAATTTAAGCAAAAAACTGGTCATCCACTGCCTTAATAATTTATTTTAATCCAGGCATTCACCAGCTGCCCTTCATTTTCCACTTCTATTCAATCACATCCACCGGAATGAGTCTTATAGATAGCCACCCCGTTGAGTGGAATCATTTTTCACAGTTCCGTCCTTTTGTAGAATACCGCCGCACACGACCAGACACACGACTACCGTAATAAGTGCATTGAACCTCTTGGTTTTTGGAAAAAGTGATTTTTTTTCTGTAGCACTTGACGTTTTTATCAGAAGGAGCGGTTCTATAGTAAAAAACCTAATCTTTGAAAAAGATGCACGAGAAACTGAAAAAAAATCCTAATACTATCTCTTCTTTCTACAGTTACTGAAAAAGAAATAAAGAATGTTTTCATCGTAAACAGGTTGGTTGCCTTGTTTCTCGGCTAGCGGCGCCTGTATTCCCACATTTTTCACCTGGATAAATGAATCGGCGATGAAACACAAAAGAGGTTAGCCGCCTTGTGGGAAAGAGAGTTCAACGATTTCACTTCACTGATCTCTAAAATTAACAATATAACAATAACAAAAAAAAACGAGAAAAAATTGAGTGTAAATATCTAAAAAAAAACATTAGAGAATTCGACCCTTCTTGCGCAGCTTAGCCATCTTCTTCTTTTTCTTTTCTTCTGATCGTTTTTCCATGTTAGCAGTACGCTTTTCTTGTCTCTAAAAATTATAAAGTGAGATAACTGGAAGCAGTAAACCTTCTCCTTATCGGCATTTACTCTATCCACACGTTGATCCCATTTTGTAAGACGTTTCTCCTTTGCTTTCTCTTTCTTTCGAAGTCCTTTCTTTAACAATTCGATGTTGTCCTAAAGTATATAATTATAAGCAAATCATAATGAAAAATATACCTTGACTTTAACACCTTCGGCCTTTTTCAGAGCTCGTTCCCACTTGATAGCCTCTTCCATTTCTTTTGCTTTCTCTGGATCAGCTTCTTTCAACTCTTTTAGTTTTTCCTCTCGTTTTTCAGCCTTATGTAATAAACTGCGATAATCTTTTCCTGTGAATTTTTGCTTCTTTTCACTTGTTGACAGCTACAATATAGAAAGCTATAGACTACAAAAAAAATGCCTACTCTCTTCTTCTTTGGATCCTTGACAATGAAATCAAACTTCGAAAATACAACATTTCCCGCATCATTTATAATTTTAATATCTTCATTCTTCACGGATTTATCGCCATTGTCACTAAAAATCATACTTGAAAAGTAGAAAATAATCAAACCCTTTGGTATTAGCCTTTTCTTCAGCTCTTTTCTGTTTCAATTGAAGTTTGCTCATACGTCGTTTAAGTTTCTTTTCCGCAATTTGTTCAGCAGCCTTCTTTGCGGCTGGTGTATCAGCATTTTTGCTTACTCTAGACGCTAAAAACATTGTGAAAAATTAAAAAGAAGATTACATTTGAAGTCTTGCAATTTTTTTTGTAATTTGAGCATTGCAACTCGACGGCTTTCAATCGGATCTAATGTCGTTGGGTCGATCTTTTCATACTTTTCTAACTCCTAAACTCAACTTTTAATTTTAAGGTCTTCAAACCTTATCCAATTTACTTTTTTTAGCAGCCGTGCCTGAAGCAGGCGAAACCTTCCTCTTCTGACCTTTTACTTGAACTTTTCCCGCCTCTTCATCTGTTGAATCATCATTTTCCATTTCATCATCCGATTCTTCTTTTTCTGGAGTTGTCCGCATTGTAGGTCTAAAAAACAATGAAAGAATAAAAAAATCTAGCAAACTTTATCGCAGCAATGGGTTTAGCTGATTTTTCAACAGTAACAGAAGATTTTTTGGGTCCATCATCTTCATCAGAACCGTCGTCTTCACTGGAAGACGCTTCTTTCTTTGTTTTCTGTTGTTTTGGTGTTTGTGTCTCTTTCTTTTCAAGGGATCCATTGACTTGGGGCTTTACTAACTTTTTTGGAGCCTAAAAAAATTAAGTTAACTATAAAAATTGTAAGCAAACCTTGTTAACATCGTTACGATTATTGAGAGAAAGCCATTCAAAAACCTCAGAAATTTTGGTCGGAACACCTAGAGTCCGAGCGACAGCGCCTTTTTGCTGCTTGTTTAGCATTTTCTTCTCACCTATAAGAACAAAAAGTTAAAAAAAACATCAACAAAAATTAGAAACTTACGTTTTGATAACTGTTGCTTTACTAAAGAATGCTTCTTCTGACGTAATTTATCTTGAATCGCTTCATCAAAACCCCAATTAATCATTGGTATCATATCACAAATGTTAAAAATCTAAAAAAAAATCCTAAAATAAAATTTAAAAAAAAAAATACATTTTTCTCAACAGCCGCAACTTTGTCCAAAATCGATAAACTTTTAGTAGTTTCCGTCATCTAAAAGAATAGTGTAATGATCAAAAATGAATTAAAAGGTATGCAAAAGATAAAACTTGCAGAAAGATCAGCACAATTTTTGAAAAATATTAATTACTCTAGGCTAGTACTATGGCCTAAATTACAACGACCAGATTCACGAGATTTTAAACCGAGGTATATCTAAAGACGTGTAAAATACCGGTGAATGTAATATATAAAATCCTAAAATTGAGATCACTGGACAACACAACAAAAAAAAAATTCAAACATTGAGAAGTTATACTGGAATGAGCTCGGACGCAAGACTAGATTGTAGTGATTCCGCGCGTGTTTGAAGAACGATCCATACATCTTCAGCTAATTCTTGAAGTGATGTATAACGGACTCGCTTCTCGCTAAAGACATCGTGAACGAAGAGAGTTATTTGTTCCTAAAATAAAAGTTCTGAAATAAAAACATTCCAACCTTGAAATATTGACAAAGTTCACCAATTTTATGCTCTGTTCCAAGAAATCCAAGTGTAATAGCTGGACTAACTGCTTCGGAAATGTTGTAAAAGTGCCCAATAAACCCGTTTTGATTCTAAAAACAAAGATCATAATAAAATAGTGTAATACCTTCAAACGTTGTCTTTTCGCTTTGAGCATCGACCATATAACCGTACTAATTGTAGAATATTTCATCGACTGGGACAAAAAATAATTTTTTGTTACTGAGATTTAACAAATCAAATTAGAAACAACAACAAACCTGAATATATAGCCGATGGTGGTGTTTTCAGATCGTCAAATGAATCCAAAAGTATAAAATCCAAAACAACGTCCCAAAATCCAAAATATTTTACATTTCGTTGTCGAAGCTCTCCTTCCATTTGTTTAATATTGTTATCATCGTTTAAAAAATCCATTAAAGCATCAAAAGCTTTGTAAAATGACGAAGGATCCTGAACAATAATAAAAATATCGTAGAAGTATACCTGCTTCGAGTGCTTTAATATTTCACCTAACAATGTTCTACCAGTATTTGCAAGCCATACACGTCGATGATCGTCACTGAGAGCTATATCAAAAGCTTGTCTTAAACACCACAGCTTAGCAGCGAATTCAGTCTCACTTTCACATTCGCAAAATTCTGTACGGGCTCGCCGATAAGAAACCTATTTATATGATAGAACTAAAGAAAAAAAATCACCTCTCCATTTGTAGCTGCGCGAAGACCTTCTTGATAAAATACCATATCATTTTCATTGATATCTAGAAGATCACGATCTTCTTCGTCTAATTGAATAGGCTACAATATTATAGTTCATAGAATAATAAGGCTTTCTTACAAAATCTAAAGCCGACATGAAAGAATCATCGGAAAGAACGGACAGTGTACCAGCACGAGGACTAGCATAGCCTGCAAAGCCCGATGACATCGAAGCAACTAAAAATATACTGGAAACATCGAAACGTAATAATTACCTTCTTCCCTCATATCAGATAAATTTCCAAATTCACCTGCAAGTCGGTTGAGATCAGATTCGATGATTCTCAGTCTATCTACACATGATGAGAGCAGTTCTACTCGATTTCTGAATAAATATTATGAATAAAAAGATTTGATAGAAAGAAAAAGTCTTACTTGTCCTTATCACTTCTATTTTTCACAAGTTCCAAGCCAGTTGACGCTCTTTCCAATACTTTTATTTGTTCCTGCATGTTTTCAATAACTAAAAAAATAGATTAAAATCTGATAGTAGAACGCAAAATTTCTACTCCAAAGCTACAAAAGCAAAATAAGTTACCATAAACTATGTCATTCTCCGTTGGAGCAATACTTGTGCTCAATTGATTCCTTTGACGTATGCTTAATCTTTGTGTACCTCCTCTATCACTGAAAGAAGGTGTTGTTCTGTTACGAGAGACGGCTCTAACTAAACATTACAATTTAAAAGTCACAAGAAGATAGCTTACAATTTTCTGATCGATCTTGTCTAGAATTATAATCAAAATCAACAGCATCGTGGTAATGGTGATATGGAGGATCGTCTTGTTGTTTATTTTTCCATCTAAAACCAATAAAATATGGTAAAAATAAAGTTGCCTACCTTCGCCAGAGCAATACAAGTAATCCAAAGCTAACACCTACTGTTGTGTAAACGACTACATTTTTATTGAATAACCTTGCAGTTGATCGAACTTCGGACATGCTGAAATGCAACTTTTATCGAAAATAAAGTTATAGAATGATCGATAAGAAAGATAAGAACTGAGATTACATCATTTCTACTTGTCTAGTAATAACTTATATTTACATTTTTATTATAAACAAATTTAGCATGTATTTTTGAGAAAAGTATGATTGATTCGGGAGAAAACAAAAGAATAGGATTATAGAGAAAGTTGAAGAGTTACAGTCATTCAGGGCACGAAAAATATGAATACGTGATTGCGTACTTCAAGTTTTCAGTAGGTATTTCAATGGGAACGACACAATATGGACATCGCAACGGTGTGTTACCATGAAATAAACAAATCTCTCACCCATACTGTACTAAAAACAAAATTGGAATAATCGCAAAACCTATTCCTCCTACTCTCCAGTTCAAATTCAGATGGAGTTCTTGAGTTTTTCAGCTTCTTGAGCTTTGGCGAAGGCTCCTCCACAAACAGTTGGCTGGTCGGCGGACCAAACAGAGACAGTTCGAGCCGCCCAAATGAAGACATTATTTAAAAATAAATAAGAAATGACCCTCTTTTTGGAACATATCTACTACTCCGGAAAGTTGGTGCTTCTATAAATATTAGAGAAATGTCGAATCGAAGAAGTGGTTCGCTTCTAGTGAATTAGTCAATCAATATTCGATTACCTCTGGGTTTGAGTAGGAAAAGCAAGCGTTTATTAGCATTTTTGACCGTTTGTAAGGCAAAGAACAGAATATTTACTTTTAACATTTCCCTAGGACTACATAAAGTTTATTTAAAAATAAATAAGAAATGACCCTCCCCGGAGGTTTAGGCGATTATACGATACAGGTATAAGTGATGATAACAAATTTTTTTATTTGGTCCTCAAGGTTTTCAATCCAAACCTGCGTATCAGGGAGTATCGGAGTATGTCTATATTCCCCTCCGCGTAACAGCTAAATATTGGATAAGGAAATTAAATAAACATACTAGATTAACGAAAAATTCGAGGTTGTATAATTTCTCGTCTACTCTTCTACGAAGGATGGATAGATCTTGTGTTCTATCTATTACGATGTGTTCAATATAGTGTTGATTGAAGTAATCCATGTACTAAAGAAAACGATTATAGAAAAAAAAATACCTGTTTCTTATAATTTTCGGCCCGTTGTAACTTAGATTTTTTTTTTAATTTTATTAAATTTATCTCTTTCTACTTCAGCATTCATTTTTCTAAATCATTTTAAAATTGTAAATAATAAATATAGAGTAAGTATAATATCCATCTATACTATAAAAAATCAAGAAATTAGAAAATGGAGAGATTTAAAAAAACAACGCAAAAAAAGACAAAACAAACACATCCTTATTCTTTGCCAAATATGAAGTTTTTATTTTCTATTCATTTTTGTTTTATTATAACCATCTTAACAATATATTTGCAATTATTTCGACAAAACCCTTATACACCTTATTGATAATTTTGATATTTTCAGAGCATGGATCCAGAAGCGGCGTTAAATGACAATCATCTTGCTGAATTGGTTGCTTTTCGTCGTCGATCACAATCCTTCTCTGATGATTATTCCCTTCAGCGAACCAATGACGATGCAACCCAGTGTAAACTTTCTGCTGTTCAAGTAGATCACTTCAATATTTTATGTTTTGTTTATAGCTAAACCATTGGGAAGATCTTTTCATCAAGAAATTTATGTCTCGCCTAGACGGCAGTATTTCAAGAAAGGATCCGGAAATTCATATAGGTTATTGGGCACGTGTTCATGCCGTCTAGGAAACGGTTGTTAAATTTATCAGCGTAACTGGAGGAAACTGTCAAATTGTATCATTAGATGATTATTTTCGGATTGAACTTGATACAAAACATTGCTGATAACTTTCCTGTAGCTGCTTTTCTTAACTACGAACAGGTGAGCCGATGACCATTATTTATATCTTATTCAGTACCGCACTTCCGATCAATTCAGCAAGATTATGGAAAACAACTTGGAAAAAAGAGAACTTCAGCTGCCTGGTTTGGCTGCTTCTAAGAATGCAGAAAGCCAACGAGCACGATTTGCTGAAAGTGGCGGGGATCATATTACTATCAAGTCTATGAGTGAGGTTTACAAAGGTCTTTATAGTAAGTTACGTGCAAGGTGAGCTTTTTACCACATGTTTTCAAATTCGTTTAGTATCGAAGCTATTGAACGCTTGGACGAAATGGAGCTTCTGTATCAGCTATTAGAACATTATTGCATTGTTTGGGCAGTTCACGATTCAACTGGTAAACTTGCCAATGGTTTAAATCTCTAAATTTGGTGACTTTCTGTATATTTTAAATGTTTCCAAGTATCTCAGCCCAGTACAGTGTAACGTGTATTTGTAGAATTGTGTTTGTTGTTCCCATAGAATCATTAACGAGGAAAGAAAAAAGGCCATACCGTTACATAATTATTTGACATTTTACAACTTACGAAGAGTAAGATTACCTTCAACCAAGTATTTGAAATCTTTCTTACTGCTATGTCCTTCCGGCACAACCTTGTCTGTTGAGGAACAAATTCAAGGTTGTGCCTATTATCTAAAAGCTAAAATCTTTTAGATAATAGTTTCAGTTCCCCGAAACATTAAGTGTCTGCTCAAATTCCGAGCAGATAGCTGTAACGGAATTATGACGTATAATGCATAATCTACATCAAAGGAAAATCGCCAAATTCCATGATGCAGAAGCTTCGAATCCAAGTCAAACATTTTTTTTTCTTCTTTTCCGGGACGGTCACTACATGGCCAAGGGAAATAATGGGAACGGGCGAATACGGCCAAACGCAACTTTGGAATCGGCTCAAAAAGAAATTTACCGTTTTGGAAAATTCCAAAATTGCTGATTCCATTTTGGAATCATTCCTTTTTTGCCGTGTCCATTTCGGATTTTACCGTTTAGTGACCGTCCCGATTTTGAATGAAATGTGGAAATTAAGAAAATTTTTATTCAATTTTAGCAAAGCAAATAAGTTGAGTTAAACGTATTGTACAGTAGGATTCCTTTCCAAATTTTTCTATTGCTTCATGTATTTCCTCTCTCATTAAATCATTTGTAAAGTGAAATTTAATTACTCTATTTGCCACAGCCGTAAGATCAGGTAATATAAAACCATAAATAATATCCTAAAATGGATTTTGCTTTTTTAATAGACAATATTTACTTCATAGCCTCGTATATGTTTGACATTAAGTCCATGAATCAGTAAAAGGTATCCTCTGGTAATCGGTATAAGATAGGCCGAGTAGCGAGCAGATAGCTGTAACGGAATTATGACGTATAATACATAATCTACATCCAAGGAACATCGCCAAATTCCATGATGCAGAAGCTTCGAATCCAAGTCAAACATTTTTTTTTCTTCTTCTCCAAAGAAAAGCTCATTCCTCTTTAGTGGCATTTCAAACTCTCGTAGTTTACAGTATTCGTTCTCTATGATACTCTGGAAAGTGTTGAAAAATAAACAAAACTCACAGAAATTAAAGGTGCCAATGATTGAGATTTCCAACTGTTACCTGAATTAGAAATCTCGATTGATTCGAAGCCAACTAAAAGTTCGAAGAAATCGTTAGGTAAGTCTACAAGGTTTTGGATATCAACTTGGACAATTCCCTAAAAGAATATATGTCAATTTTGAGGCGCTTGGTTGATTTTTGGGTAATTCTAAACCTTGCGGATTTTTCAATTACCACAGACAGTGTGTTCTTAGAAAACTAACAAACCATTTTACATATTTAAAAACACTCACGTTTTGTTGTAGACCATAAAGATCTTCAAAACGTGTATAGCCAAATAAATGAATCGATGTAACGCCCAAAGCGTTTAAAATTTCAGCACATTCTCTTATTCTAACTCTATTATAATAGCATTTTCCAGCTCTTATGCGATATTGTTTGAGAATGTTTATTATACTTCGAATTGAATCTTCGGATCCCAAGCGAGGATAACGGAAATTAGCCCAGATAAACGTCTGGAAAAAATCATGTCACATTATTTATACCATAGAATAAATTTTGATTCCTTCTAGACTTGATGGGTCCATCCATTGTATAGTATTTCCCCGCTGAAAAAATTAGTTATTCTTCAATTTGACACAGACAGTGTCTTACCATCAAAATTCCAATCTTGGGCGTCGCTCCTTCCAAATCAATTTGAAGTTGGTACCTATCCCATACGTTTACTAAGTTGAAGGTGAAACGATGGATATTCCGCTGAACAGTTTGGTTCATAAATCTGCATGATTGACGGAGTCGGACGACGGTTTGGAATGACATCTGAAAGGGATAAATTAGAGATAAACTGACCTTTTCAATAACATTCAGAATTGATTCTTGTGGAATATTAGGAACCTTTTGGGACATATCTACTACTCCGGAAAGTTGGTGCTTCTATAAATATTAGAGAAATGTCGAATCGAAGAAGTGGTTCGCTTCTAGTGAATTAGTCAATCAATATTCGATTACCTCTGGGTTTGAGTAGGAAAAGCAAGCGTTTATTAGCATTTTTATTCAAACTAATTCTAGTGAATGAATTAGTTTGAATATTAATGACGTATAAGAAAGAAAACAAACTGAAGACTTTTCTTAAGCATAAAATCTACTAAATTATAGCAAATGCTGAGGTCCTGGACGAGTAACAATACCGCTGTTCGAGGACTTTCCTCAACTGTTGAAAGAGTTGTTCACAAACAATGATGAAACAGCCAACATTTTAAAGGTACTATTCGCTCCAACAACAGTGCTTTGGCTACAGGTAGTCTCATGTACAAGGTAAGTACTTTTGTTACCAGTTATTGCAATTTACAGAATGGGTTGATGACCGGAAGAGGTCCTGGCGTCTTTCACATTCACGGTGGGATCCAACACAAGGTCGGTCCAGCTCTTCCGGATCCAAACCAACGGCAGAGATACGGACAGCTATGGTTCATTGACACGAACCAGGCCCATCAGGAGCGGATGGGCTTAGCAGTTAACATGAATTGCCGATCAGCCATGATGACCAGTCTGGCGTCTCTTCTGACCCAGATAAACCCCTACGCCCAGAGCTACAAAATGATGGCAGATATATACCGTGAGCAAGTAGTGATAGCACGACAGAATGGAACGGCTATGCCTGACATCAAAATGGTTTTTCTTAACAGTTGCAATAGAGATCAGCGACGCTACAATGCTCCAGTATCAAATGAGGTGGCTGCTATTTATGTCGATGATCCGAGTCCTCAAGAGTACTCCACCGTTCTCATGGACTTGACTTATGGACTGCAGACGATTTGAGTCGGTGACGAGATTTCTTTTATTCTGCACAATTTCTATTTGATTAGAAGCTGGATCCTATGGTCTACCCACTCTTCTTCCCTACGGGTCGTCAAGGCTGGCACACGCAAATGCAGAGCACTAATGCTCGAGGTCAGCTGAAGAGAGTCACCATACTATGACTATCTAATCTATGTCCGTCGCCAGTTTAGCCCATTACACTGGGGAGCCAAACTGTTTCAACAATTTTTAGTCGATGTTGCGGTTCGTGCGGAAATGAATGACCTGTTTTGGATTCGCTTCAACCAAGTTCGTCTTATCAACCTTGTAGGCCCTTTTTTCAGAACCAGATCCATGCCGAGTTATATCAGAATCTCCAGCAATTCGTTACTGAGGGAGTGGGTCTTGCCAAAACTGGGATTGTGGTTCCATGGTATCTCCTCGGCTCTACAGCCAGTGTTACGCTGTGAGTTCCTGTCTATATATACTACTTAGGATACCATGGCAATTGTCCCCCGCTTTGGCAAGCCCGATCTTTTCCTAACTTTAACGATGAATCCGGACTATTTGAAGATTTGAGAAAACATCACTTTGACGAGAAATTATAAGTTAGATACAGCCGATATCGGTCAATCTTTTCATTTTTTGAACATCCGATCTTTAGTCGATCAGTCGATATCTGCGGAACTGCCAGATCCCATAGTTGACTCTACGCCATTGTTACAAAAATGATGTGGAGCTATAAATTTGAGGTCTCCATGTATACGCGATGGAAAATGTAGCAAGAGATACCCGAAAGATTTTTGTGAGACAACCGACGTCAGCGGTCCCGGCTTTTCCGTCTATAGGCATCGAAATAATGGAAAAACATTCATCAAAAACGGCTTTACATAGTCCAATCACAAATGGCTCCGTATGTTACATACCGTCAAATATCTCTACAAGTATATATACAAAGTTTGTTTTTTCAAATTTGTTTTTTTCGGAATCTCTAGAACTTTAGGCAGAAATTCAACTACGTAGTGAGAGAAAAACCGCCAATGGAGGAGTTATTGATGAAATCGAAAAACATATAGACGGTCGGTACCTTTGTCCTCCCGAAGCCGTTCACCGTCTTCTCGGTTACCATATCCACGGTCGCTCCCACTCTATCGAACACCTTGAAGTGCACCTTTCGGAGCAACAGCGAGTTCGATTTCGTCCTGGAGACGAGGAGAGAGTTTTACAAGACGAAGCGATTAGGAGGACCACCCTTACAGAGTATTTCAAAATCAATAGAGAATGGCACGATAAAGAGCTCAGGGGAGAGTCACTAGGAGAAGTCGATCCGAGACATTTGTTTTATGGAGAGATTTCAGAACATTTTGTTTGGCATGCTAGTTAATTCTCTTAATCTATTACTCTTCAGAATAAAGCCTGGAAAGTTCGGTCGATAACGACAAAGCCAAAAATTGGCCGTCTTCTTCACGCCTCCATTAGAGATGTTGAGCGGCACTGCCTTCGTCGACTATTTCTCTTTCGAAGATATGAGAACCGTCAACGGTAATCTGTTCCCAACGTTTGAAACGGCCGCTCTTGATATGGGACTAATCCATACAAACCGGCACTATTTCTAGACCCAAATTAGAAGCGCATGCCCTATCGTTCTTCAGCGTGCAATAGATTTTGCGAAATGTTTCCAATTATACATTCCCTCACAAATCAGATAAGTCTCCAAGAATGAAAAAACATTTGATTCTCAAAAATGAAGTCATCGTCCTGAAATTTCAGAGATTAAAAAAACTAAAATAAGATAGTACATATGGAAATAGTATATAGTGAATGTTGAGAGCCTTGGCTCCTTTGACAATATCGAAAAATTCTTGAATAGGTAGACGGACGATCAATCTTTCACTCTGGAAATATGTGATGGTGACCATATCCCATTCCTTTTCGAATCTTTCTAATATATTTTCTAGTATATTTGGATTTTCCATAGGTCCATAAAATATATCGTAACCTCTCAAATATCGAATTTGGTCCGAGTATGGTACAGTACCGAGATATTCTTCTTCGTTTCCTTGTGAATTATGTTTATTGTTCCCATAGAATCATTAACGAAGAAAAGTAAAACGACTGACCGTTTAATAATTATTTGACAACTTACGAAGAGTAAGATTAACTCGTAAAATAGCGATTGCCTTCAATCAAATATTTGAAATCTTTCTTACTGTTCTCTATCATCTAAAAGGTAAAATCTTTCAGATAATAGTTTCAGTTCCTTGGAACTTTAAGTGTCTGCTCAAATTCCGAAAAAGGGGGTGGTTACATAAAACGAATTGTATATCAAAGCAAGGCAATCAGTATTTGTACGTAATTACGTATCCTCTTTATAGTTCACAAGATTTCCCAATATTGCACCTTATCCATCACAGCCTTCTTTAATTTCTTCTTGATTTGTCCACAAATAATGAACCTATCGCCTATTGAACGTCTACCAGGCTCTATTTTATTCAAAATTGTGGCACTAACTCCGAACACGACGCTAAGGGATTGTTTCTACGTGTCCAAAAGGTTCAATAATGTTTTAAAGGAAAATATAATATATTTGCCGAAAATTGGAATCACGAAATGTTCAATCAAGGAGGTAGAATTTGGTTTTTGAACTGAAGATATTTTTTCAGAAAGAACATGAAATTCAATTTGGAATGGAAAAAAGCTCGTATAATTCACCTAAGCGAATTTGGAAATGTGTCCTTAAGAAGAGTGACAATAAACAAATTTGTTCCAATTGGGATGTAGCGGAATTTTTCCAAAAACAAGGTATGTTTTCCTTTGATCTTCGATTTTTTTTATCTTCTAGGTCATACTGGATACAAATGGAATGCTGGCATTAAAGAGGCGTCGGTTTGGGTCAGGGATCTGAATGACGCTCTGGAAAATGCGTTAACGTTTGTATGCAGTCGAAGTCACTTTTTGATCATGGACCTGGTTAGTTATTATATTAATAGTTTTTATATATCTTTACAGGAAAACGTGTCCTCAGAAAAAGCTGAAATAATCAGTAATATATTGAAAAAGAATAGAAGTGGAGCAACAAATCTTAAAATAGTGATGGAGAAAAAGATAACTATGGAGCATATAAACCTAATAAGATTTACAAGTATGGGTATTTTTTTTATAACCGTGGAATATAAATTTACCTACTATGATGAAAATGATCAATTCGAACCTATAAATCGTTTTCTTGAATAGATTCACCCTATTTTTGACTAAAATTTTCTTCCTAACCTAGGGCCTTGTGGCCATATTTTGACCTTCCTAGGTAATCTAACATCGAACAATTCGAATCCAATATCTACCATGATAAAAAGTTTATCCTCTATCGAGTAATCTCCTTCTTCACTTATATCCTTTTACGGTTAAAACTTCCGTTCTATATTGGGAACCTAAAAATTCAATTAGACTTTCCAAATCTAACTGATATCCAAAAAATCCAAAAATGCAATTACCCAAGACATATTTTTGATACTAGATATTCACTAGTTTCTTTCAGATTGTGAGACATTCCACGCCTCTAGTTCAGGAAATGCCAACTTTGATCTTCTCTTTCAACATCCAGAAGTTTTTAAATCAGTTAGTTATCAGTTTTATTTTTTTTATTTGTATTTCAATTGATATGGTTTTACAATGTATTTATTTTCAGGTGTGGTCTTTTTCCTTACTGGCACCTTTTATGCACAACAGTGCTCTTCCAGTTAACGATGACTTTTTGTTGGCTATAAAAGCAGATAATTTTGAAATCCTCGCTCAAACATCAATAACCCTCGAAGGAATTCAAAAGCTTGTGGAGGTTGGTCATTTTTCTTTTTTGTGATCAGTGGTTTTTTTTAACTAATATTACATAAAAATGCGTACCGTAATATATGGAATGACATTTTTTCCAAATAGAACAATCCAGAGACTATTGGGAAAATATAAAAAAAGCATTCAACCTTAGATCAGGAGAGAAATCCGCCTATAACTATAAAAATAGTTTCCCTGATTTGATTGGATAAAAAAATAAATGGATAACAATAAAAAAATCTGACTTTGATTATTTTATTTTCAGAATTTTGTTGCTCAACGCCGAGCTATTGAAACATTTTCTTTTCTCATGAATTTGCCGGAAGAATTAGATGAAATCGAAAGCTTTTTTGTCAGGAAAAGATTTATCCAAAAAAAAGATGTTGCTGTTTCAAGTGAAGATAAGGTATCATTCGTCGTCAATGAAACTCAGCTTCTCATCGATATTTATCCTGCAACTGGTCGTGTTGAAATTATCAATGATAATAAGGATTGGCAAAATGATACATTTTCTGATGATGACGACGAAGATAGTGAATAAATTCATTTCATCTCTATAATTGTTTTTTGCGAATGCTTATACGTACAACTGAAGCTTTTTTTAAACATCTAACTGACGTATTATATTTTTAACCCCCATATCTATGAAAAGAGAATTTCAACTGCTCGATTTTGAATGAAACATTGGAATTAAGAACATTTTCATTCAATTCTGGTTAGTATTAGATCGTTCGGTAATTAATGCAGGATTTTTCTTTAAAGATACACGTTAGTGTCCTGCATTAATTTCCGAACAACCTAATACAAAGCAAAGAAGTTTTCAATAACATACAGTGTGCGGCAAAATTATGGTAACAAGATAAAAATTACGTAAAAACGAAACTTTTTCTCAGAAGATAAAACAAACATATACTCCATTCCAAAAAAACAACGCAGAAATATTAAGGCCCCTTACAGCCTAAATATCCGAAAAACCTCCGTATTTTGAAAAATACTTACGTATCATTATTTTTTATTCACTTTTCATGAAATCTTTCTCATTTTATTCCTTGTTTTTATTTATTTTCTTTCATTGATAATAAGGAATGGAAGTATTCAGCTATATTGCAGTTTTGATGTAATATGCATCTAGCTGAAATCTATCATCTTCTTTCAACAAAATCAGTTCTTAGGTAACAATGAAAAAGAAATAAATAAAAACCAGGAATAAAATGAGAAAGATTTCATGAAAAGTAAATAAAAGATAACCGTACGTGGTTACATAAGTATTTTTTCGAAATACAGGTTTTTCGGTTCTTTAGGGGGGATACTGTAAGGGGCCTAAAAAATTTTGCGTTGTTTTTTTGAAATTGACTATATAGACTTTAGCTGGGGCACCGTCCTGTTTAAAGCACCAGCGTCTTTTACCAAAATGTTCATTAGCCCAGGGCAAAAGTTGAGTCTTCAACATGTCCAAATAGTTGTTTCCTTTGACTTTTACACCGTGAGACACGAATAAAGGGAGTTTTGCCGTCAGATGTTATTCCTGCGAAAACCATCACACTTTCCGGGTAACCAGTTCGCTAGATAGTTGCATTCGGTTTCGAATTAGCGTATATCTGATCATTCTGCTGTAAGCCTCAATAGAACTTGTCATTATTATTGTATTGAACTCAGTAGGATCCGCCTCAACACATTGTAATCCTAACCTAAGTACAGCCCCGCCCAAAGTGCAAGGCAGTCGCCGGAGGACTGGCATCACGAGCGGCCATGTCCTCCTCTCTCCCCCTCTCTCTTTCCTATCCTAACCTCTGAAGTGTTAGTGACTATATAAATATTCAAGCCTCTATGTGCTTAGAAGGACTTCATCTGGGACAGATATCATGGGACACACTAAACCTCTACGTCTGATCAACGAGAAGGTTTACACTGCTTATTTAGCCCGGTCTTTTCTTTTGATTTTGCCATTATCTGAGAGAAACTGACTTTGCCTCTGCTTGTACGCTTTCTTCTTCAAATGTTTCTCAACAATTCAACCCACGGAACGCTCAGAAATTTTCATTTCCTTGGTCATCTTGCGGACAGATCGTGCTTGATTAAGTCGAAGACGATCACGTACCTTTATAACATTGGCCTTGGTGGTAACAGAAACGGGCCTTCCACGTCCAGATCGATCAGTATTATTTCCCAGCTTCATGAACCTTCTAATTGTTGTCGAAACCAGCTTCCTGGATACATTGAGCTGTCGTAAAATGTCAATCGCTTGAATATCATAAAAAAAGGAATCAAAGTGAAATTGAATGATCGAAGCTCGGCGGGGTCACCATTCTGGCAAGTATAGATAGTTTTTTTTGGGATAACTTTATTTTCAGTGCAGGTGCCGTACAAGTAAAGTAAAAGAAAAGCTCGACTAAAAGTATTAGAACGGGCTTTTTCTTCTCTTTTAATAATGTTTCCCTAAGACGTGCTATGCAAATTATCTATATGTGGGTTTTCAAGTAAGTTGTTTAGCCTATGCTTTACAGAATGAGACGAAAAAAAAAATCTCAGTGAGCCTACAGGGGTTAATTGGAGGAACTACTTAAAAGAAGTATGTGTGAAAATTGAAGATCGTTACGGAAAGATTGGTGGGATTGGCTCAGTTGTTGAAGTTGATGAAATGGCGGTACATGCAAGAAAATATGGCAGAAGAAACATTTGAGAGACTTTGGATCGCAGGAGGTTAGCTTTTCCTATCTTCATATTTTTTGTCTAGGTTATGATACATTATTGAGAAGTTATATTGAAGGAATAACAAGAGTGAATGAAAAGAATAATTTTCTGACTACAATTTTGAAACTCAAATATTGGCTTGAGTAATTATAGTTAGATATGTTATAGTTTTCCAAGAGAAGGAGTTGCACTAGCCTTCCAACCTCTTCTTCCTTTATAATTAATTTTTTCGCCTTCTCTTCCGCTTCTTACTGCCATTTTGCGGTTGTGGCAGTGCTCTAGATTTTATACTATTAAACAATGAAATGTGGAAATTAAGAAAATTTTTATTCAATTTTAGCAAAGCAAATAAGTTGAGTTAAACGGATTGTACAGTAGGATTCCTTTCCAAATTTTTCTATTGCTTCATGTATTTCCTCTCTCATTAAATCATTTGTAAAGTGAAATTTAATTACTCTATTTGCCACAGCCGTAAGATCAGGTAATATAAAACCATAAATAATATCCTAAAATGGATTTTGCTTTTTTAATAGACAATATTTACTTCATAGCCTCGTATATGTTTGACATTAAGTCCATGAATCAGTAAAAGGTATCCTCTGGTAATCGGTATAAGATAGGCCGAGTAGCGAGCAGATAGCTGTAACGGAATTATGACGTATAATACATAATCTACATCCAAGGAACATCGCCAAATTCCATGATGCAGAAGCTTCGAATCCAAGTCAAACATTTTTTTTTCTTCTTCTCCAAAGAAAAGCTCATTCCTCTTTAGTGGCATTTCAAACTCTCGTAGTTTACAGTATTCGTTCTCTATGATACTCTGGAAAGTGTTGAAAAATAAACAAAACTCACAGAAATTAAAGGTGCCAATGATTGAGATTTCCAACTGTTACCTGAATTAGAAATCTCGATTGATTCGAAGCCAACTAAAAGTTCGAAGAAATCGTTAGGTAAGTCTACAAGGTTTTGGATATCAACTTGGACAATTCCCTAAAAGAATATATGTCAATTTTGAGGCGCTTGGTTGATTTTTGGGTAATTCTAAACCTTGCGGATTTTTCAATTACCACAGACAGTGTGTTCTTAGAAAACTAACAAACCATTTTACATATTTAAAAACACTCACGTTTTGTTGTAGACCATAAAGATCTTCAAAACGTGTATAGCCAAATAAATGAATCGATGTAACGCCCAAAGCGTTTAAAATTTCAGCACATTCTCTTATTCTAACTCTATTATAATAGCATTTTCCAGCTCTTATGCGATATTGTTTGAGAATGTTTATTATACTTCGAATTGAATCTTCGGATCCCAAGCGAGGATAACGGAAATTAGCCCAGATAAACGTCTGGAAAAAATCATGTCACATTATTTATACCATAGAATAAATTTTGATTCCTTCTAGACTTGATGGGTCCATCCATTGTATAGTATTTCCCCGCTGAAAAAATTAGTTATTCTTCAATTTGACACAGACAGTGTCTTACCATCAAAATTCCAATCTTGGGCGTCGCTCCTTCCAAATCAATTTGAAGTTGGTACCTATCCCATACGTTTACTAAGTTGAAGGTGAAACGATGGATATTCCGCTGAACAGTTTGGTTCATAAATCTGCATGATTGACGGAGTCGGACGACGGTTTGGAATGACATCTGAAAGGGATAAATTAGAGATAAACTGACCTTTTCAATAACATTCAGAATTGATTCTTGTGGAATATTAGGAACCTTTTGGGACATATCTACTACTCCGGAAAGTTGGTGCTTCTATAAATATTAGAGAAATGTTCAATCGAAGAAGTGGTTCGCTTCTAGTGAATTAGTCAATCAATATTCGATTACCTCTAGGTTTGCGTCTCAATGTTTAGGTTATCACTGTCTAAAAAATTTTGTAAATTATAGAAAAAATAATAGTACCATTATTTTCAAGGTATCATCAAGGCTTGTTTTTACCCAAACCCAGAGGCAGCAGAAGTGCTCTTTTCTGCAACTTGTTTTCCATCATCTTGGTCGGAAGTGTGGAACTGAATAAGATATATTAATGTTCATCGGGTTGCTATCAATGCTTTTATTTCATCTAATTATGTTACCCTTCGCAGAGTCTAAGTAACATTAATTGCTGTATAATATTTTTACTGGATTGTTAATTACAACAGTAAGACTTGTTGATCATCCGATTAGAGTATATATAGATAGAAGATTTTGATATACTCCAATGAGTTTAGTTGAGCTGAAAACAACGAGTTTCTTTGATGAGCTTGGAAACAATTACTTACCGAGCCATGATAATTGGTAACAAGATGGCATACAGAACAAATACTCCAAGATTCCAGCATCAATGAGAGAATAAAAATAAATAGTCGTATTTACAAGATCACATTAATAGCTAAATAATAATTGCCAGATGGTTAGTTACAGTATTTATTGCACAGCCGATTAGACAGATTATCAATTAAAGGAGTCCCACAAACTGAAAAAGAAATTATATACTGTTTTAACAAACTTCACTAAAAACATTACAAACGTAGTTTGCTCTATCAAAAAATGTAGTAAGTTGACGGTTAAGGTCGTCGATCCAAACTTGTGAAGATGCTGGAATTGGATGGTGGGAGTACAATATACTAAAGAAAAAATTTAAAAAAATAAAAAATACATTTTTCTTCCAATTTTCAGCACTAGCTAATATATTTATAATACTAGCAAATTGATCTCTTACATTACCGTGGGAACTCATTCTAAATCATTTTAATAATACAAAAATAATAAGTATAGAGTAAGTATAATATCCATTTATACTATAAAAAATCAAGAAATTAAAAAATGGAGAGATTTAAAAAAACAACGCAAAAAAGACAAAACAAACACATCCTTATTCTTTACCAAGTATGAAGTTTTTATTTTCTATCCTTCTTTGTTTTCCTTCATTATTTCTCAATGTTGCTCTTTACTAATTGTGTTACTTAGGACAACGCTATATTGAAATAGATTAAAAAGATTTTCAACTATAGAAACCTTGCGAACACGATAAGCTTTGTAAGAAAATATCCATTTTTGTATTATTATAACCATCTTAACAATATATTAGCACTTATTTCGGCGCAAAAAAAGACAAAACAAACACATCCTTATTCTTTGCCAAATATGAAGTTTTTATTTTCTATTCATTTTTGTTTTATTATAACCATCTTAACAATATATTTGCAATTATTTCGACAAAACCCTTATACACCTTATTGATAATTTTGATATTTGCAGAATATGAATCCAGAGGCGGCTTTAAGTGACAATCATCTTGCTGAATCGGTTGCTTTTCGTCGTCGATTACAATCTTTCTCTGATAATTATTCTGTTCAGCGAACCAATGACGATGCAACCCAGTGTAAACTTTCTGCTGTTCAAGTAGATCACTTCAATATTTTATGTTTTGTTTATAGCTAAACTATTGGGAAGATTTCAAGAAATTTATGTCTGGCCTAGACTGCAGTATATACAAAATATATTTTAGGTTGTGGTTTCGATACTTTATATTGGCGGCTGAAGCATGAGAACAAGCCATTTGTAAAATTCATTGAAGTTGACTTTAGCTGTGTTACTGCAAAGAAGATTCATCATTAGGTACGCTCGCTTTTCCTTTGAACAGTACTGGGAAGAATATACTATAAAATTATTACGGGTAATACAAATCGATAGTGCGCTCAGCTGAATGCTACAATAATACCCGAAACATTGCTCCATAATTGAAGTAAATTTCTTTTTTCATTTCTCATTCAGGTCGACGTCAGTTCAATCTGGTTGTGGCAGTGCTCTAGATTTTATACTATTAAACAATGAAATGTGGAAATTAAGAAAATTTTTATTCAATTTGAGCAAAGCAAATAAGTTCAGTTAAACAGTCTGAACAGTAGAATTCCTGTCCAAATTTTTCTATTGCTTCATGTATTTCCTCTCTCATTAAATCATTTGTAAAGTGAAATTTAATTACTCTATTTGCCACAGCCGTAAGATCAGGTAATATAAAACCATGAATAATATCCTAAAATGGGTTTTGCTTTTTTTAATAGACAATATTTACTTTGTAGCCTCGTATACGAATTAAGTAGTCTACAAGGACATGCTAATCTTTGAGTAGTTCTAAACCTTGCGCTGTTATTTCTTTTTCTAGAAAAAAAACGATACGAAAAAAGTCTTAAGCATATATTTGATTTTTACATTTAATTAAAATAATGTTTTGAATTAAAAGGAAAAAAATAAGATTTTCGTTTATAGAAACCATGGCTGATGTTATTGGAATTTTGTAAGCTTCCAATCTAGGCTAATTGATTTACAAAATAAAAAAAGATTCTTATTATACATTATTTGTTGATATTCGTACACAAAATGAAATCAGGATGTTGTTCCTAAAATTATTATTATGTTTTCGTTACTCACCAATTGAACTACCAAAGCCTAAATTTTTAGAGCAGCCAAATGCATTTCTGTAATCTCGAATGAAAAAAACTATAAGCAATGGATCTATAAGCTGGGCCAATGGAAGAAGCGAAGATGTTGCAGTAGTTATATTATCGGTAGTATCCACTCGAAATAAGCCGAACGTATAGGAAATAAAAATAGGAAAGTAGCTGAAGAGTAGAGGAATTGTAGTCTGTCGTTTAATAGGAATAAATGGATGGCTCACCTGTAGAATTAACAAGAAAAAGAGCCGTTTTTGTGATTTTTTTGTCCCATTGGAAAGAGTTGACTCAATCTGCGACAGAAGCTTATAGAACATTACAATACAATATATCATTGTAACACCACAAGGGACCAAAATACAAGAATATCCCACTATCATCCAGAATCCAATACCGAAACCGCCATCCTCATACTGTTTTTTAAAACCATACAATATACACAACTTACGAAGAAAATACCACCGTATATTGTCAAATCTTTCATTTTCTGGCCAGTAATTTCGATGAGTCTTTCCTCCATTTTTTTAACCAACTCTTCTTCTGGTTTGAAAACTTCAATGCAAATATAGTTAATAATTCCAAATACAATTGTGACTACAGCCAATATTTTACTTTTGACTGGAGAGAAAAGCCATTTTGCTGTGTCATTTATAACAGAGACGCGGAAGATAAATGAATAAGTTAATACTAAAGTCCATAGAAGAATACCAACAGAGTAAATTGGTAAAAATATTTTACCAAAAACTGGTGTGAAACGGATGATAGCATTTAAAAATAAACAGCCATATTTACTGGGCAAGAAGGTCTAAATTAACATTAATAGTTAAATAATATTTACCGGATGGCTCATAAAAACAGAAAGACTTGTTGCACACCCGATTAGAGTATATGCAGATAAAAGATTTTTATACACTCCAACAAGTTGAGTCGAGCTTAAAACAACAAGTTTCTTTGATGAGGTTGGAAACAATTACTTACCGAGTCATGATGACTGGAAACAGTAGGGCATTCAGAATAAATGCTCCGAAACTACAGATACTCACCATCAATGAGAGAATAGCCGTTATCATATCACCCATACTAAGCAAAGCACAAAGTAATTAGGAACAGTATTCACGTAGGGCAACGTAAGGGGCAGGAAGCGAATCTGAAGAGATTACTGACATCAAATGACATTTAATTTTTGCATTCAAACCATTTCACGCTCAAAACACCTCATTAAGACACTCATAACATTTGCGTTAATATAAGTGCATAAGCATTTAAATAATCCTATATTTTTTCTAGTCCAAAGTAACGCTCTCGATGATCTCAGAATTTAATGGGATTATCCTTGCTGTGAATTTCTTTCATTATTTATATTATACAATATAAATTGGGGGGGGGGGGGGGGGGGGGAAGCATATTGAGAAAATCAACTGTATAAAACTATCGTTTTCGACCATGCTGAATCCGATGGTAATAATCATAGATCGTGGTAACCCGCACAAGGCGTGACTGGCAAAAACAGGGGTGAACCTATAATTATGAAACGTACTGTATAATAACTTTTTTATTCTCCACCTCCTGTTCACTGATGTGGGATTCTCTATGATTTAGTCGAGGAGATGAAGTTGGAATGATGTATCAATCTACGCAGATGAAATGAATAAAGAGTGACACTCGAATGAACATCAATTCTTCAGTCTTAAGAAGTTATTTATCCCGGTAAACACAGTACAAATAGACTACAAATAGAGTGATACGGAGTAGCTTATTGGAGAAGGAAGTCTACCCCATTTTTCTTGGTATCAGAATCAAAAATACTGAGAAATTCGGATGCTCAAATATACAAATATAGTATAATCTCACTCATGTCAGTAGTATTATAATGGGTCACGCTAGAGCACCCTTTCACCCTCTTCGTAAAAACAAAAAAAAAAAACGTCTTTTTCACCAAAAATGACCAAATTTTGTGAGTTTAAGCATGATTTTACGTGTTTTTCTATTTTTGGGTGAGTTAAAAAAAAATTTCTGGCGCACCAACCACCCATAACAGGGTGATTTCCATTTTTCACCGTTTTTAGCGTTTTTTGATGTCTCATCAATGATTTTGATGGTCTAACAAACCAAAACTCAACAATTATAGCAAGTTTTCGGATTTTAAAGAATTCTGGTGATAGTAACACACGAGTCATGAATTGCGCTACTCAAAAGTTAGTTCAAATAATCAAAGAATTTAAATAAAAAGCCCCTTATTAAATGAGCACCTTCTCCAAGGACCTCATTGCGCTAACCAACTTGGATCTAGAAGCATTAGTAAAACAACTAAAAATCAAGAATTTTCGAGGTGTTTTTATGCGAGACTCTTTACCAGATTCTTTGCTTTTTTGTTAAATTTCACACATAATGTAATACGTTTTTATTCAATTGACAACAAAATAATTACCGATAAAGATGACAATTTACTCATTCCATTCAGCTCCTCCATCCGAGTCTTCCTGTGGCAATAAATCCTAAAGTTCAAAAATTATTTGAACGAAATTATCAGTTAATATTACCCGAATAATGGCTTCGATAGCGATGACTGGAACGATTAGGCAACGACCTCCGACTGCGGGAGATGCTGGACGTCCATTGTCACTCGTGGGGGGGACTTTCTCAATTGCGATTTGCATTCCAATTAATCGACCATCTACGTCCCAACAACCACCACCGCTGTCTCCTTTGAATGATCCACTCGTTCCTGTAAATAGCCAATCGAAGTAAACCTATAACCAACAAACCTGTATAACACGCTCTTCGAGTCACATCACTTGCGATTATTCCGTTTGAAAGCGATAGATGATTTGTTTTTTCATGACGAATCGAGTATCCCATCTAAAAAAAGTGTTTTTTGAGAAGCAATTTAGAAAGTACTTTATTTGATAAAAAATTACCATCAAATAGTGCATCCCTTTTCGAGGTACAGTTGATTCGGAAATGAAATTTCTATCACAAATATCCACTCCCTCTGACCGCAAGATGATGGTGTCGAATTCTTCAATGATTTTCACAACACGAGTCGCCACTTTGAATTCTTTATCTGCCCAAGAACGAATAACAATCTCATCATCTATAAATAGCCAATTGAAATAAACCTTTAACCAACAAACCTTCTTTGATCGCTATTTTTTCTCCATGGCGAAATGTTGCTGCGAGTCTTGGAGTCAGCGGAACGGCACATCTCTTGTAATTGTCACCCTTCACATTGTAGTAGAGAGCAAATCGTCCAACATAGGCAGCCAGATCACCGTCAATAGGGAGTTGTTCGGGGTTTGGCTCAAGTTTTTGCTTCTTCTGATTCGGACCTAGAATTGATAAATTATTAATGTTGCAATTAATCTTAAAATGTTTAAAATCGATAAAAAAAGCGTTAAAATATCCAAAAAATACCTTGATCAGCAGGCGTTGATGGTCGTGATGGTACTCGATCGGATTCAACATTGAACTGCATGGTCGGCCAGCCAGCGGGAAGCACAAAACACGGTTCGGGGACCACTTGGCTCCTAAATTAATTGAAATAGAAATTAAATCAGATAAAATATTTTAAAATCAGAAATGTGACTTACTGGCAAAATTTTCGGCGGCCATTGAGTTCGTATGACAAAGAAACAATCGCCTCATTGGTAAGAAGGCAGGCTGATTTGATGGAGATGAAGGTGATCTTATTTTCAGTTAAATCAAATTCAACTTCTTTGTCGTGCATCTTTATTGTGATTGCACCAGACATTTTGCAAGATGAGAATCTGAAAATAAAGAATTAATTGTTTACACAAACTCTTTAAGATAGGAAAAGATAGAAAAAAAGGAAAAGCGTCCATTTCCGGAAAAAAATTTAGCACAGTTAGAGTGCACCGCAACTTAGTAGAATTATTACTTCTAATTGGCGTAATACTGTACGTGCTTTAGAAAATTAAGTAAAAGGAGGCAAATTGTATACAACATACCCAACATACCTGTATACAACATACTGTAAGCCTCAATAGAACTTGTCATTATTATTGTATAGAATTCAGTAGATACGCCTCAACACATTGTAATCATAACCTAAGTGCAGCCCCGCCCAAAGTGCAAGGCAGTCGCCGGAGGACTGGCATGACGATCAGCCGTGTCCTCCTCTCTCTTCCCCTCTCTCTTTCCTATCCTAACCCTCTGATGTGTTAGTGACTATATAAATATTCAAGCCTCTATGTGCTTAGAAGGACTTCATCTGGGACAGATATCATGGGACTCATTAAGCCCACTCGTTGACGAACGGTGGTGGCTTACGATACCTCTGTATACAACATATTTGTATACAACATATCAATTTTATTTTAATTTTTCTGGTCTCTTTTTCAGAACTTTATTTGCTTTTTTTGTGTTTCATATAAATATTAGAGTGGTTATAATCGAAAACAAGTACTCTTGAATTTTTTTTTTTTTTTTGCGGCGTAGTTTTCCCTATTTGTAGTTGTTTTTATTTCTTTTGTTTTTTTTCTACTCTTCTTTTTTCTACCAATATAATGTTATTTTTTTAGGCATGTCATATGAGGATAATGATTATTTCGAAGAAGACAACATTCCAATAAATGAAATTTCCGAAAATAACAACGTTTCACATTCTGCTTGCTATGATGATAGAGATAATGGTTATTTTGAATTATCAGCTGGTATTTATGTTTATAAACTGGATTCAATACCATCTGTTGAACTGTTCTTTGACGAAGTAATTATGAACAGGTTAGCTTCTTCTTTTGACGTGCTTCATGTTATTCAGACGTAGATATAAAAGAAGTGATCATTGTTTACGTAATTTCCCCTTTACTACAGATGAAAAATTGATAATTGGATGTTGCATCAGAAAAATAGCTGTCGATGATATACAATTGCTGACACAAGATGACTACATGCCATGGTCGAAGTATAAAAGTTAGTGGTTTTAGCAGTATTTAGCTGTAACTTTAGTTTGCTCGCAAGTATGCAGATATACATGTTTCTTGGTCAAAGAGGTATGTTCTTGGTCAAAACACTATCTAAAAAAGAAAACTATTCAAAAAAATAAAATTTTCGGAAAAATTCAAGAGTACTTGTTTTCGATTATAACCACTCTAATATTTATATGAAACACAAAGAAAGCAAATAAAGCTCTAAAAAAGAGACCAGAAAAATTAAAATAAAATTGATATGTTGTATACAAATATGTTGTATACAGAGGTATGTTGTATACAGGTATGTTGGGTATGTTGTATACAATTTGCCGTAAAAGGACGTAAATTTTATGACAACAAAAAGCAAAACTTAACAACAAAGGAACCCGACTATTCGGAAACAAACAAAGGGAGAAAATGAAAACGATTTTTCTTTTCCCAGTATTTCTGGCGTGTTTCATATGCAAATTTCTAGAATTCTAATTAAAATCAACTGAAATTTATCAAAATTAGCACCGATGGTTCTAGCTTTTACACAGAAATCCCTTTTGCCTTCCCGGTTTCCTTAACTACCTAACTAAAACTTGGAGAAAATAACAATGAACTACAGAGGAACGCGCAAAGTCTTATCCGTACACAGATGCTTATGGTTTTGCCTTCCTCTGCGTCTCTTCACAGACGCATGACTCTCTTCCACTCTACCCAACGCGTTGCGTGCATTTGGTTCAACTGTGGAATTGAGTCAACCCAGCAAATAATCAACATTCTTTTGAAGTTAAATGGAAACAAAGAATTACTTTTCAACGTACAAATTCAATTGAAGTCACATACATCATTACCAAAAATAACCGAAATATGATCAAAGGGAAATGTGAACAATGTAACACTACAAAGTTTAAGCTTATTCCAACCACTAATTTGAACTTGGGCTCAGGATTTGAAGATTTAAAAGATAAAAAAGACCAAGTACTCCTAGAAAAAACATACTACTCACCGGAAACGGGTTTTTGTGGTATCAATGAACTCTCAAGACTAACTAAAAAGCCTCCAAAAGTTGTAAAAGAATTCCTAAATCAACAAGATGTTTACACACTTCATAAGCCAGCTCGTAAAAACTTCAAAACAGAAAGAGTTTACATCAACGAAATAGATGAACAGTGGCAATCAGACCTCGTTGAAATGATTCCTTATTCAAAAGAAAATGATGGTTTCAAATACCTTTTAACTGTAATCGATTGTTTTAGTAAATATGTTTGGGTCGAAAAATTAAAAACTAAGAGTGGCAAAGAAACAGCTGAAGCACTTGAGAACATCTTCTCTAAAGGTAGGAAACCAAAGGGGATGCAAACAGATAACGGAAAAGAGTATTACAACTCTCAGATGAACAAACTCTTTAAAAACCTTGAAATTAATCATTTTTCAACTTATTCGGATAAAAAGGCATCCATTGTTGAGAGATTTAATAGGACTTTGAAAGAGAAAATGTGGAAAATTTTTACTTTGAATGGGAATCATAAATGGATAGACACCCTTGATGATCTTGTAGAAGGTTACAATAACCATTACCATACTAGCATTAAAATGACCCCAAAAGAATCATCTAATCCAGAAATGAGTTCTCTTGTTCATGCTAATTTATTTTCGCCAAACATAGAAAAAGAAAAAATAACTTCTAAATTCAAGGTAGGTGACTCTGTTAGAATCACAAAATATAAATCCGTTTTTGCGAAGGGGTATCTTCCGAATTGGACTACTGAGATATTTAAAATCAGTAAAGTTAATCCAACTTCACCAATAACGTATGACTTAGTAGATCTTGGAGATGAAGAAATTACAGGTAAGTTTTATGAAGAAGAACTAGCTATTTTCAACAATATCAAAGAAGAATACCGAATCGAGAAAATAATCAAACGTAGAACAAGAAAGGGAATGAAAGAAATCTTTGTTAAATGGTATGGATATCCTGAAAAGTTCAATTCATGGATTCCGGAATTAAATTTGAAGTCATAATTCCTTTTAAAAACACCTTGCAATTAGACACTAACCACTTTAATTCGATTATCTTTCACTTCCACAATATTCTCACTCAAAATTAAGCAATAGCATTTAGTATTTTGGACAATATTTTTACTAAAACTTGCCTTAATGGTAACATCAGGTCTACTTTGGATGATTCTGTCATTTTGCTTAGAAACATCGAAAACTAACAGCGGATAATAATAATAATATACATCTTCTTCCATAAAAATGTAATCTTTGACAGATTCGTAATAACTATTTCTGAATTCTTTAGCAAAATTGTATTGTTGAACTGCATTGAATTTATCAAAATCAAACTTTAAACATTCATATGGATAACGCTCGGAATTTAGTTCAACATAAATTTCTTCTAATCCACAATTGTCAAACTTGGCAGCATTTAAATAATTGTTATCTCTAGCAGTTTGAAAAGAAATGACAAGGTATTTTATTTTATCATATTTTGTTCCAAGCTTCCAAGTAAATTCACGATTCCCATTTGGAATATTATAACTCTCAAATTGACGAGATATAAAAGGCATTTGAACTAATTTATTACTTTCAAATGTATTTAATAATTTATTTTGCATCTCAAGGCTAGGCACAATTTTTGGAATAATCCATTGTAATTTATTTATTGTCATCTTTGCGGTAAATTCAGCAGGATCTGTAGAAACAATTGAATTTTTGTTTTCGGGTGATCTGTAGAGACTTAGAGTGTGTTTTCTTCCATAGATTATTCTGTTGTAACATTCTGCGAATCCGAAAACATGTGTCAGTGGAATACAAAACGTGAGAGCTCCTTTTCTATTCTTGGTGTATTTGTTAATTTTATAAGTAATAATATCTTTCGTTTCTAAAATCCAACCAAAAGTATTTTGTTTGTTCATTGTTGAAGAATAAGTTAAAAGTCCTTTCATCAAGCTAGCTCTTCCAGGATCTATAATATTTTCGACTTGCATCCCATCCATACTATAAGTTGCTCTGTCAAATAAAAACATTGGAGCATTATTAGTCAATGAGACTTCATCATCGTCAGCTAATGCAGTACCATCAATTTTGGTTAAACTTGCTTCTAAGTAGATGTAAGATTTGTGTAATAGCAAATATTGATCACAAGTTTCTATAATAAAATTAATTTCTCCATGTTGATTCAAACTCGAGCCTGATGACGGAAATATGCTAATCAGATTCTCTTTTTGAATAGATGTATCGCTCACAATTGGATTGTCAACAATGAGTATTCTATCAACTGCTTCTGCCATTTTCAAAGGAGATTCTTTACTTTTAATTTATTTAGAATATTTTTTTCTAATATTAAATACAAAAGTTATTTACTTGAAATTATTATTAAGTCATTATTTAGAAGTCAAAACTGAATGAATCTATTGGAATTTTACTTTTTCTATGCATTTTCATTCTATAATGTACTTGCTAAGAGTATCATTTGTACAGAAAATTCTCCAGTTCAGTACTTTAGATTACCGAAATTGCACAAGTGTAATTACCATAGGCAATTATCACCACAAGCAGAAGTTGTAAAGTATCAAGTTTTTAAACCCAACATCATTGAGTATGCTTCGGAAGGAAAATTGTGTAAAAAGTTAGTTAGTGAAGTATCAATGTACACTGATTTTTCTGGATATGAGCATCTAGTAGAAAAGGAATTAAACCATCATTCAATTACTTTAGCAGAATGCAGAGAAATGATTGCATCAAAGAAATGTGGATACGGTACACTTGTTAATTCTGGAATTGGTTTTTGGAGCACAAATAATAAGGTTGAACTAGATTATCCTAATCGATTCACTAGTTTATTCTCACCTAAAAGATACTATAAAGAAAATTGTGTTATTATTGAAACGAAGGTCTATTCTCACTTCAACCAAAGTCGTCCAACAAATGTTCTAGTTGACATGAAGAATTGTAAGTATCAAGATGGCTCTTGTGAAATAAAGAAAAATGAAATTATTGTCTGGGACGTTAGCAAAGACCAGAAGTGTCAATATATTTCAATTGGAAAGCTAGATGGTGTCTACAACAATGGTTTATGGATTAATAGTCAAAACCAGATTGCTTTAAGTTTTACATCCAACATGAGAGTAAAAGATTGCAATCTTGACTTATTGCTTAGTGATGAAGGGTTTGCCGTTCTAAAGAAAGGTGTCAACTATCAAATACCAATGATGTCAGCCCTAACGGGGTTACCACAACCTTTAATCCAAACAACAACACCAAGTCTTAAAGAAAACAAAGAATATTATGACCGACAACGTGCTCAACAAGAAGAAATTAGACAACAGCGTGAGCAGTACGAAGCAACAATTAAAGAATTTGAGAAAAGGCGAGACGAAAAAATCAAGAGAAAGCAAGAATTTGAGCAAAAAAGACAAGAAAAACTTTTGAGACAAGAAAGAGAACGACTCTCGAGTTTAAATAATGGCAATCGAACCAAAAGAGAAACAACAAATAACGAAGAAGATTATGAAGATTGTGAGTGTGATGAAGAAGAAGCAAACACTTCACAAGAAAGAATTGAGAAAGATGAAGAATTACCACAACTACCCACATGCAATCAATACTTAAAAACTAAACATGATTGTGATGTTCTACTAAGTTATGATGAACTTATTAAAATTCGAGAAGCCTGTAATAATTTTCCAAGTTACACTGAATACATTGCCCGGATTGAGAAGTATGTACTCGAAAGAAGGAGTTTGAATAGAACAAATAAAACTAGGTCTAAAAGGGAGTTGCACTCAGACTTTCAAACAGCAGGAGAATTTCAATATCTTGAAAACAAATCAAATAATCTACTTCGACATACAACTGAAGTAATGTGTGATATCTTCAACGAGCAGTCATCCATTCTTGAAAATATTCTCAGAGAAAACCCTAGAAGATACATCCAAAAACAGTTAAATCATTCAGCAGTAAGAGTCAAAGTACTTTCTGATCCCCAAGTTAGTGAAAAAAATTCCTTGGGAGTAGTTCAAGTAACATTCTGTAAAGAACTTGATTGAATTTATCGATCTTACTCATTTTGATGGGTACAAATCTAGTTTAGCTCTTACACATGGTCAAATCCCCATTAGAGTAAAAAAGTTTGGAGATAAAATTTGGTATTACAAAAATGATAACTCTGGGGGAATAGTTTCTAGTGAAATAGTTTTGCATCCTAAATTTAATGGACAAGATTGCTCTCAATCACCGCAAGAAAACTGTGTTGCAAATCTTAAGAGCTTTGAGGAGTTCAATCTAAATTTCTTAGATGATAAAATAATCTTTCATGAACACATTCTGTTTAATAAAAAAAAATAACATTGAAGAAGAGTTAATTAATGAGATTCGTGAAAAAGCTGATGTCTCCATTGAATTACATTCCAATAGTCAAGATGGAATGATTCCTCATGAAATATTAGATGAAGTTTCTAGCATCTTTGAGAAGTATTACATCAAGATATGGAGGATTTATGTAACTATAGGTGTGACACTCTTTTACATCTTCATTGTTAGATCTTTTTGGATGCTCCTTTCTCCTAAAACATTCTTTGATTCCAGAAAGGGTAAGGGTTCTGGGAGTGTTCGATTCTTTGATAGAAAGCACAAACGAGGAAATAAAGACTATGAGGGTGTTGAACTACAAGAAACAAGCACTTCTAGACCTTTTGAATTGGTAAGCCATCCTTCTATAAGATCCCTTGTTGTAGATTAGTAGTTCATTGCTTTATTTACTTTTTTATCTTTACATTTATAAAATTAATATCCTATATAAATAAATAATAAAATAAAGGTACAGAATGAGATTTTTTAGTTCTGGAGAAAACTCAAAATATGTTATTGTTAGCCCGAAAGAAAAAGATAAAATAGAATTAGTTGAATTTGTAAGCACTTCAGAAGAAAATAACAAGAATCGAGATAATAAGAAAGAAGAAGAAAAAATAGGGGGAACTCTCCAATCTCCATTAGATTATTGTCTGAAGGCTGAGAAATCTAATAATCCTAACAAATTGAATAAAAAGAATGCAGCCTTTCTCAAAGTTTTGAAAAGCGGATCAGGATTCAAGAGGATTTAAGGTGTAATTCAATATAAAGGTCACACTTGTTAAAGTCAATAAGATTATTATTTTCATCTACTAACTTCAAAGTCAAAACATTACAATTATTAACACTTCTATGATAAATCAAGTTTATCGGTTCAAATTTTATATTTTTACTCTTTTCATTCTTAAGATCTTCTACTTCAAACTTACAAATAATGTTACTTTGTCTTTCGTCAATGAAAGTATCACAAATGAGATTGCAGGATAGATAAACAAAAGGTTTATCATTATTTTCGTTTCTAACTAAAATACCATCAATTCTGACTACAGCAATCGAAAGTGCATTGTTATTATAACCTAATCTTGGAAGATCAAATTGAAACGTCTTTTCATTAGTACGATAGAGATTGAGATAAAGATTAGTCATTTATTAGGAAATTATTTATTAAAAATAAAATTAGTTAAATAAAAAATATTATTGAGAAAATTTTTCATTTTTAAATGACTTTTTCCAATCAAGAAGACGAAGAATTCAGTGATTATTCTGTTAAAAATTATTACTCCAAGAGAAATAATAATCCTTTACTCCCCGAAAGCATAAGAGGCTGTATTATTGGGAAATCTGGATGTGGAAAGACTAACTTGCTAATGAATTTGCTTTTAGATCAATTCGGTAATGAAGAATATCTGGATTACGATAATTTGTACATCTTTTCTACAGCTCTCTTCCAACCTTGTTATCAAGCTTTAATTAATGGATTTGAAAATGGTTTAAGCAAAAAAGAAATTAGAGAATGTTTTAGAAAACAAGATTTTATGGTTGAAGAAAAAGAAGATTTCGAATCTTTAGTAAGTGTAACGTCTTCAGATAAATTAGAAGATATTCCAGATCCTTCATCTCTTGATCCTGATAAAAAATCCCTTATAATTTTTGATGATCTAATGCTTGAGAAACAAAATAAAATAGAACAATATTATACTCGGGGAAGACACAATAATATAGATTGTTTTTATATTTCACAGAATTACATAAAACTTCCTAAGAATACAATTAGAGAGAATGCTAACTTTTTCATTGTATTTCCACAAGATAAATTAAACCTTGATTACGTCTACAGAGATCATTGTTCCGAACTTGATAAACTCAAATTTCTTGAGATGACCCGAGAAGTTTGGAGAGAAAAATATTCTTTTTTGACAATCGATAAAACTAGTGCACTTGAAGATGGGAAGCTTAGGAAATGTTTGAAGTATTTTTTCATTGTTTAATGCCTTGAATTTATTTTTTAATCACTATTGTATCATCTTTTGAATTTTTAACATTTATACTTTTTACACCTTTGAACATAGGACCTTTCTTTGGATTACTTTTCATATTCATTAATTCTTCTTTTGTATATTCAGATGAACCTTCTATTTGAAATATAGGTTGGAAATCATCAAATGCTTTAAGATCTTTAATCTTTTTAGAGGTATATCTAGAAAGTTTGCTTCCCACATCTGGCTTTATTACTAATGTACTAAACATTTTGTTCATTTCGTCTAATCCTGAATTATCATTATGTTTTTTAGATTGACTTTCAATTATAGATTTGTATTGTTTTTCTCGTTCTAATAATTGTTCTATTATTTCTTGATTTTTGAAACTTTTATATTTGTATACTTGATTTGTCACATAAGATTTTTGAAAATTAACAAAAACTTGCTTGGCAAATAGTTTCATTTGGGGGTCTAATATCTCTAATTTATCTATGCCAACTATAATTTGATCTAATGAATATGAACTTGAAGTTATCATGTTTTGTAGTTCAGGTATTTCTGATATAATTTGATCTAAACCATCTAGTTCATCCTCTTGTGGCAAGAACCTCTGCATTGATTTCTCCATTTATATTATTAAAAAAATCTCAATGTTTTTTAAGGTATAAGGTAAAGTATTAGGTAAGGCTTAAGGTATTAGGTTTAAGGTATTTGGTATTGGGTAAGGTATTTGGTATTAGGTAATAAAAAAAATTCTCCTAATTAAATGGAGACAACTCAACTAATAGCGAAACTCAAAAGCTATGATTTCACAAAGAATACTATATCATCTTTTCAAAAAGAAACCGGAGTTAATCCTAAAACTATTAGGAAGTATTTACAACTTCACAACATCCCATATAATTCAAAAACCTTCAAAGTTGCTATTCCAAGAGATTCATCTGGAAGGTATGCTTGTCAAGTACCAACAAAGTCGGCTCCAAAGGCGATACCAACGAATCAAAAAGAAGTTATCCCAGTTACAAAGTTTGAACCTAAGGACCAAGAAGCTCTTAAATCTCCTCCAAGATCATTCAAAGAACTAACAAATAAATACAAACATATTACACATAATAAACTTAATCTACTTGATAATAAATTAAAATCTTAATTAAAGTCCGATATTCATTGAAAATGCTGAGGTCTATAGACCAATATTCATATAAATGCAAGGCAGATCTTTCTTTTTTATCTTTTTCTGACGTAGTAATTCATCTAAAATAGCATGAATTTTATTATATTCTGATTTGTTTCCCGCTTGGTATGAAGCAACACTCAGCTCTAGTGATTCGATAAGAGAATTAATATTTGAAGGCAAGAAATTTATTGAACTCCCTGAACTTGATTTAGTGAAATAGTTATCTTTAATAAATTTCCATTTGTCACTAGCATCCGCATTATATCTTTTTGAGGATTTATCGAATCTTTGATACAAAGCATCTGAACAAATTAATATAGTTCTGTAGTCTTGAGTATTTTGTTGTTTTATTTTATTTAGATCAGGAGACTTTTTTGTGAGCAGTTCCATAAGTCCAGGTGTAGCATCATACATTTTATTGTCAATTGTTAAAGTATTATCATCGATTTCGACTTCTTTATTTCCAATTGAATATCCACTACTATTATCATTGTATCCCTTTGGGGCGTCAGAGACGTATCTTATTGAGTATCCAGCAGTACTTCTGTCTTTAGGGTCTTGTAGGTATGTAGCAATCAAGTTAGATACTTTGATCAAGTCGCTTTGATTTGATGAAGGTTGAATGGCTTTAATGGGTGTTTGGATCTTCTTAATATTTTTGATACCTTTTTGAAACCCGGAGTCACCAATTTTGAAAGAGTTTAAAGTTTGGACTATTTTATTCTTTTCATCAATTATTTCTTCTTGTAACTCCTTATTTAATTCTAAAATTGGTTTGAAGACCTCAATTCGATGATCTTCTACGTTTTCGAGATTTGTACGTTCTTGGAGATTTTTGATTTTGTGTTCCTTTTTATTCTTCAAGAAAGATTGAACTATTTCATTTCGCTTTTTTGGATCATAAATTTCTACTAATCTGGGGGATCTCTCGAAGTCTTTGATTCAGTAAGCGAAGACATTTGAAAAAGTAATTTATTTATAAAAAATTTCCGTATTTAAATATATAGAAATTTTTGAAAGTTGTTACCAGTTGAAAATGAATAGTGAAGAAGAATTGAAAAAGATTTCTCGCGATGAAATTCGTAGAAAAGTTGCAGAAATTGGTAATCAACTAAGATCTTACATCCTAAAGACTCGAGAAATACGAAGCATGAAGAAAAAAGAGATGATCGATTTCATTGTAATGTTTAGTAAGTTGGAATTATCATAAAATAAAATAAAACAAAATTTTCTTAAAAATTTTTTTGTTATTAAATAGGACAACTTGAGTCCGATTTGAAAAAGTAATTCATTCGATTAATAAAATGGATCATCTGAAAACCTTATCGAAAGATGCTCTACGTAAGAGAGTTGGTGAGATTCTCGAAATACTATCAAAAGGAGTAAGAAAAAATAGATTACTAACTTATAAACAATATCATGCAATGAAATCGGCAGAACTCAGAAATTTCATTATGGAACATGAATCTGAAGTCCAAGAAATGATGAAACCGAAAGTAGTTCCAAGTGAATCAAAAGAATTGGTAGCGTATGATGATATAATCAAAACTTATAATACTTCTAAAACTGGTGTTGTTAAAAACATCAAATATGAAAACAAAACTAAAATCTTCGAGGTTGACAATTTCATTAATCTTATCGAATCGAACATAGATTTATATTTCGAAAAAGTTTCTAATATAGTTGAAGCTTCTTTACAAGATAAACAAATTAGTGTAATTTCAGATATAGAAAAAGAGAGTAGTGTTAAAATTCGGTTAACATTAAATTACACAATCATTAGAAATGGTCAACCTTATCCGGATCAATTTGTTTCTACGAAGCCTAAGTCTTTATATATCGGGGACGACCGTGTTGAGTTTTATCAAGAAGCTTGCAAACAATTAAAAAGTCATATGGAAAACCATGATACTGTAGGTTCTGGATGGTCTATTCATAGTATAAATGCGTTACAAGTGGACCAGACTAAATTCGATTCACCAAAAGGAGCTTCATATATAGATCTTCCTAATTGGATTAAAAACAAGCATTGTGTAATTAATCCTAAAAATAAAGATGACAAGTGCTTCATGTGGTGCATCTTAGCTCATCTCCATCCAGTGAATAAAGATGCTCATAGAGTTTCCAAATACGAAAAATTCCAGAATGAATTGAATTTCACAGGATGTACATTTCCGATGTTATTCAAAGATATTAAAACTTTTGAGAAGAATAACGATTTGATAATAAACGTTCTTGGAATAAAAAAGACTGAGTTATTTAGAAATGGTGAAAAGATTTGTATTGAGGATATCAATAGACTTCTACCCTCAAAGAGAGTAGCTACACCCGAAAACGAACACAAAATCGTTTATCTTCTTTACGTGGAAGACGGTGGTAATTGTCATTTCGCATATGTAAAAGATCTAAATAAACTGATGAATAAAAGAGATAAACACCAGAAGTTCTTTTGCGTTAGGTGTCACGCATTCTATTATGATAAGAAGAAATATATGAGTCATCTAGAAGACTGTGGTTTGAACAAGCCTGTTGAAAATCAATTAAGTGATGAGAAAATATTAAAGTTCAAAAATTATCAGAGGACTCAAAAGCACAGATACATAATTTATGCTGATTTCGAATGTAATAATGAACTAATTCTTGAAAAAAATATTGAATTCAATGAAAAGAAGAATACCAGGAATGTTACAAAGCATATTCCATCGGGGTATTGCATAATTGTAGTTGATTCGTTCACTAAACTAATTTACGATCTAAAGTTTTATGTTGGTCGTGGCGCTGCCTTTGAATTCAATAAATATATCATTGAAATTAGTCAAAAGATTATGAAACTACCAGAAGTAAAAATGAAAAAATTGACATCTCAAGAAACAGAAGAATTTGAAAAATGTGAGAAGTGTCCTATTTGTGAAAAGATTTTTGAAGATGATAAATGTAAAGATCATGATCATTGGACTGGTGAATATAGAGGCCCGTTATGTAGCTTATGTAATTTCTCGAAGCAAAAAAACTCTTTTATTCCTGTATTCTTTCACAATTTGAAAGGTTATGATGCTCACAATATCATTGGAGATCTAGATAGTAATCATTATTTGTACGAAAGAAAAATTCAAATTAAATTGATTCCTAATAATACTGAAAAATTTATAAGTTTTAGCTATTGGAAGCCTTGGAAACTCGAACAAACGGAAAGGGATCGCTTCTATGAAATTAGATTTCTAGATTCTTTTGGGTTTATGAATTCTTCTCTAGATTCTTTAAGTAAGAATTTGAAAGATAATCAAATGAATACTTCAAAAGATTTTTACAATCAGTTTTATATTGAAAGTGGTAAAGCTTTCAAAATGATGAGAAAGAAAGGTGTTTATCCATATGAATACATGGATTCATTTGAAAAATTTAAAGAAACTAAATTACCAGATAGAAGGAGCTTCAGTGATAAATTAAATGGCAAGAGGTGTTCGAAGAAAGATTATAATTACGCAAAAGAAGTTTGGGAAGAAATGAAATGTAAAAACATGGAAGATTATACACTCATTTACATGATTAATGATGTCCTGTTGCTAGCAGATGTTTTCGAAAACTTTCGAAATTTAAGTTTAGATATTTATGGATTAGATCCTTGTTGGTATTATACTAGTCCAGGGTTATCTTGGGATGCTATGTTAAAAATAACTGGAGTAAACTTAGAAACAATAAGAGATATAGAAATGTATAATATGATTGAAAAAGGTATTCGAGGAGGAATGGTTAATGCAGTCAAAAGATATGCTAAGGCTGATAATAAATATATTCATAACCACAAAAATAAAAAAATTCCAAGACGATTAAGATCTTGGCTGAAACGGAAATCAAGGTATCCAGGTTTTATCAAAAGTTTCATTAAAAAGAATCCTTCATACTTGCTTTACCTTGATGCTAATAATCTTTATGGTTGGGCAATGTGTCAAAAGTTGCCTACTGGAGGATTCAGGATTCATATTTGAAAATGATGATATAATTCAAAACTTTAACAGTCTTGATAAAAATCTTCCTAGTCATGATTTAAAATTTGATGTCATGAAGTATATATCTCACCTCAATAAAAGAAATAAAGGATGCATGTTCGAAGTTGATCTAGAATATCCGAAAAGTCTACACAAACGGCATGATGACTTTCCATTATGCTCACAAAACATTGAATTTGGAAGTAATGTTAAGAAATTATGTAATACTTTAGGTGATAAAGAAAAATATGTTATTCATCATAGGAACTTGTTACAATGCCTAGAGCTTGGAATGAAAATTAAGAAAATTCATAGAATTATAACTTTCAAAGAGAGCGAATGGCTTGAGAAATATATTAATCTGAACACGAATATACGTAAGCAAGCTAAAAATGAATTTGAAAAAGATTTCTTCAAGTTGATGAATAACTCCATTTTCGGAAAGACTATGGAAAACGTGAGAGGACGTGTTGATGTTAAAATTGTTTTAGGCGAAAATGATTCAACTATTAAAAAGATTTATGCTCCTAAACCTAATTATAAGAGAAGTATCGTTGTCAACGAAGGACATCTTGTTCTTGTGGAAATGGAGAAGACTCAGATTGTTCTTGATAAACCGATTTATGTAGGCTTCGCCATACTTGATTTGAGTAAGTATTTGATGTATGATTTCCACTATAAAGTAATGCAAAATAAGTATGGATATCGAAAATTAAAGCTAGTTTATCAAGATACAGATAGTTTGATCTACCAAGTTTATACTCAAGACATTTACAAGGATATTGAAAAAGATCAAACCTTGAAAAATTATTTTGATTTCAGTGAATATCCAGAAGATCACCCCCTCCATTCGGTAGAAAATAAAAAAGTTGTTGGAAAGATGAAAGACGAATTGAATGGTAAGATTATGACTGAAATAGTAGCAATACGTCCAAAGCAGTATGCGTATAAAACCCTTGATGAGAAAAATAAAGGGATAAAGAAAAATGTTGTGAAAAAAGACACCACATTAAAAGATTACAGGGATAGTCTGTTTAATAAAACTGTCGTTAAGAGAAAACAATATTGTATTCGAAGTGTAAAGCATCAATTATTTACACAAGAAATAGAGAAGGTTGTATTTGATAATAGAGATAAATCAACTTTTAATGATGAAGAGAAAGATAGTATTAATAATGGTTACAAGCGCATGATTCTTAAAAAAAGGGTATAAAACCAAAGCATTTTCGAGCTTCTAGTAATTTAAAGATAGTACTGCTTCCTGGAAATCTAAAGTTTCCAATAACTTTAATAAAAGTAAACAATAATAACCACAATGGTGTGTATTAAATTCTTGAATTTGAAATGTTGAAAGCTCTATTTTTCTTTTATCTTCTCCTTGTATCAGATACTCTTGAAGTTCTAATGGAGGATCTAGTCCAAATGAGTCAAAGTAAAAAAGTGTATCTCCTCTGGAGCCGCTAAAGGTGGTATCTTTTATCTTTTTATAACAAACCCAATGTGTACCCTTATTATTTGAAGAGTCAAGATTTACAATTCCAACTTCTTTATCTTTTATCTTTTCCGGAAGACCATCTCTCATGAAAACACCTCGAAAATTCTTGATTTTTAGTTGTTTTACTAATGCTTCTAGATCCAAGTTGGTTAGCGCAATGAGGTCCTTGGAGAAGGTGCTCATTTAATAAGGGGCTTTTTATTTAAATTCTTTGATTATTTGAACTAACTTTTGAGTAGCGCAATTCATGACTCGTGTGTTACTATCACCAGAATTCTTTAAAATCCGAAAACTTGCTATAATTGTTGAGTTTTGGTTTGTTAGACCATCAAAATCATTGATGAGACATCAAAAAACGCTAAAAACGGTGAAAAATGGAAATCACCCTGTTATGGGTGGTTGGTGCGCCAGAAATTTTTTTTTAACTCACCCAAAAATAGAAAAACACGTAAAATCATGCTTAAACTCACAAAATTTGGTCATTTTTGGTGAAAAAGACGTTTTTTTTTTGTTTTTACGAAGAGGGTGAAAGGGTGCTCTAGCGTGACCCATTATAATACTACTCATGTCCCACCAGGGCATTTTTTGCCAATTATTTTTGATAAAGCATAAGAGTATATCTTTATCAGTATCAGTACAACAATCGTCACATATAAATCATACAAGAAAATTTGTCTTCTTCTCTGGGATAATTAGGCGACTGCTGGCGCTCTTGAACAACTGAAATCTCCCTCAGGTTTTCAATAAATACAAGTACTAACAGCTATTATAAGAGACATCACTTAGGTAAGGTGAGCAGGATGAGAGATCAGACAGAACTGCAAAAATTGAGAGGTTAGAAACAAAGGTGAACGGAACATTTCCTGGGAACATTTATAGAATAATTTTATATAGATACTACACAAAATTCAAAATCTCACATTAGCATTTTTTACGTTATACATGCTAAACGATAAAAATTTTTGTGTAGAATCGGAAAATTGCAAGAGAACGTAACAATTCGTTAACATTTTCTGTCACATCTGGTTGAAAAGCGAAGTGCAAAGAATAGAAAAAGTTGAAAAAAAAGCTTACATGGTGCTGTCGGTGATAGAATTATAATTAGAATGTATTTCATCGTCAGAAAGGCGTCGAGACATCTCTGCCTTCCATCGCTCGAGTTCAGCGATGCTCATTTCCTTTTCCTCCATGACTTCTTCCCACATGCGCTGGTATTCCTGAAAACATACGATTTTTTGAAAAAATGTTGCAACTGGAAAATAAGAAAAAAAAAAAAAACTTACATCGTAGCTAAGGAAAGCTCCCTCTTTCCAATGTTCAGAAATTTGAGAATCTTCATCAAGATACGTGTAAACAACTGGATTCTCTTGTTGGAATTTGATAGAGGAAACCTGAAAAAGGCACATTGTGAAAGAATTGAGCTTTTTTTTGAGATTTTTCTGTGCTAAACAACTATTTCGAAATCCTTCAAAAAAATTATCAGACTCGAGTCTATTTGAATTTTTTAGCTTCTTAGACAATTTGAAGATGAAGGAGCATTCAAAAATATCCTAGAAGTCATATTTACTACAAAATGCCAAAGTTGATCCAAAATATTTGAACCCATCCTTTAACCTTTTGATACTTTAACCTCTATATAAATCAACACCGAGGAATTCGAAATATAACATCTAAAGTTATTCTTAAAGCCACAGTTCTTAGCTACCAGGTTTTTCGAATAATCTACTTCTGTGAACCATACCTGTCTTTGTTGTCTTCTAATTTTTCTCATCTCTACTGGATGGATAATAGACGATGTCGACGGCGAACCATGAAGATCCTCAAACACGAAATTATACTTTTCTGTCATTGCTTCCAGTAGTTGAGGAATATCTTCCTCCATTACCAAAGACAAGAGAGTATGGCGGATGGGATTGCCATCTCCAGCAATCATTGGCTGAAAAAAAGATTTATTTCAAATAAAAAAAATTTAAAATGTTAATAGCAATATAAAATGTGAGGAAAAACAGGATACAAGTGGTTAAAAAAGTACATACCTCTGGAAATTGTAGAGAAAATGGTCTGGATGGAAAATAACCCGGAGACTGCACAACATCTTCAATCTCATCAGCAGACTCCTCAGAATCCTGAACTGGCTCTTGATGAGAAATGATAGGAATAGGATCGTCATCAACGGAGGATTCGCGAAGTTCCTGAAAGAAGGGGACGGTTAAAGCCATGCAGAGTCAGATGCCACAAGTTAGAGGAAAGATGAAAGGAACTTCTTTGTAGTTTAGAAGATTTTTAGCTGACTAGAGAAGAATTATAAATCGCTACAAAAATAAATGAAAATTATAATTTTTAATTCATGCGCCGCCTACTGGATGTTTGCAAAAAAATATACGGTAGGAATTTGGCATCAAACATCATATGTTTTTAAGTCATCTGTCATTGTAAAGATCCACTCACCGCTCTCAATTCCGTCACATCATCCCCATAAGGTCTCTCCCTTTTAGCTTTATCCTCGAAATATTTGCTGGATAAGCTCTTTCTCTCCTCCTGCTGCTGATTTTGTTGCTGAATTGGTTGAGGTTGTGGAGTCGGTTGAATCTCTGGTGGCGAGGGAGCAGGTCTTTTCGCCGATGTGGTAGAAATTGGCGAAATATCGGGACTATCTAAAGTTAGAATTTTTTTTTCTTTAATTTTATAAATTTTTGGACTCATAGGATTTACCCCAATCTTACATTGTTTTAATGCTTCCGAAGCCCAGTAATATTTAAAGCGAACTGGTGATTGCGGTCTACAGAAGGACATCTAGAAAATTAGGAATTCTTTTTTAAAGAAGAGAGACAGTAGAAGGAAGGAAAGTTGACCAGGCGGGACAACCTCCGGGAAGCTGTGTGTTGACAGGAGACCAAATAAGGCGAGAGAGAGAGAGAACGGGACGGTTTACAAACAAGTTGATAGAAGGGGGAAGGAGAGTCAGAAGATCATGGAACAAAGCAATGTTTTCTATAGAATTCATAGCGCAGTGTGAAAGATCGTGTTAATGAAGAGAAGGTCATTTAAACAGAGAAATCCTCTCCATCAAATCTCCTACTGAACCCTCTAAGCCTTTGTTTTTACCTTTTATTGCAAAAAAGTTACAATTCAAAAGCGATATATTGTCAAAAGAGGCGACTTCCTAGGAATGATTGGAGACTTGAAACTTAAAGAGATTAGATAAAAAGTTTTAAAGAGCTCAAAAAGATCAAAAAAGTTCAGTTGTCGTCTCCATCACCGCGGGAAACGGCTGACTGCTTATCGCCCCTCATTTTCCGCTAACCATTAAAGTCAAACGTGGTGTGTAGTGGGAAAATCTATAGCGTCAGCCATCAAATTGTCACCTTCGCCACTTAAAAAATCTCCTTAATGCTGAGTAATGGATGATTTTGAAGGTTAAAGTAGAAAGTAAAAAAAGTAGTAAAAGAGAATCTCTTGGTGGTTCATTGAACCTTATCTAAAGTAGGGGGAGGTGTGAATTAGCAAAGAAACAGATAACAAAAGGACAATGGCAAGACGTTATAAAAGACCAGGAAAAGAGATAAACAAGAAAAAAAATCACAGACATCAAATCCCCGCGCTATAATGCGAATTTGAGTTGTCAGATCCCGCCCTAATATTACATTACAAGCACTTTACTTTTTTTAATTTTGATTTTTCTTGTTTCTCAAATTTTCTGTTACTTAAAAACTATTTTTCACATCTAAAATTTACAAAATAACAAATTTAACGAAAATAATCATAAAATAAACACAAAGAACTAGAAAAATTTTGAGTTTAAATAATTTTAATTTTGTCGAACTATTCTATATTTGTTTCTAATCTCTTTTAGTATTAATATCAATCAAAACTAAGAACGAAAAGAATAGAAATGAAGCAAAAGGTTATTACTTTGAAGTATTTGTTGAATGTTTCAATGGTTCTTTGTGACATAACTATTTTTCGCTATTTGACTACTTTTTGGTTAAATATCATAAAATAAACATTAAAAATAAAGGAAATAAAAATACATAAATGTAGAAATCGCAATAATCGCAATAACCTAATTCAAAAAAAGATCTAGGATGTGATTTTTTTTTCACAATATGACTCATTTTTCAATCAAAATATCTATAAGGAATTAACCTATTTTTTTTAACAAAAACATACCAAAATATCATTCAAATCAAAGCTTATTATAACCTAATGAATGATTATTATTTTTCCTTTTTAAATTCAATAAACTTTTTATTCAAAAGTCGAAATTTACGTTTGTGAGAATCTATAATAGTTAGATCTTAGACGTCTTAATTTAAATAACAAGGGGGAAATGAAGCAAGAAAGAAACGTGCACTTAACCTAGTGATCTAATAAATGTCAAAATAGCTTATAAACACGCCTTTTCAAAGATCTCACTTGTTTTCCTGTCGTCTAGACAAAACATAAATATAAGAATGGAAGCACCATTAGTAGAACGGGTTTCTTCCATGGCTCATAACTCACGACCTCGTGTAAGACCTAAATTTGCCGCAAATCCTCCCCCATATTTCCGTTAAAAAGGAACAGGCCGATCGGATCAAACACAGGCGGCTTTTGAGAGAAAATGAGCAGAAGAACCGGATGGATAAGCGAGGAGATTGGTCTTTTGTTGATGCGTGACATAGAAATACGGAGGGCGGATTGCATAGGCTAACAGAGGATTTTTGTGTAAAAAAATTTTGGTAGAAAATAGCAATCAGAAACTCCAATCTAGGCCAAAATAGGCTACCAGATGGGTATAATTGATGTAGTTTTATTTTATTTCCACTTTGCGTGGTTAATGCGATTTTAAAAAGGTCTTTGAAGTGTGAAATTGCAAACTTCAATTGAATTTGTTTCAAAAATAAAGCTTTAGATTAATGAAATAGAAATAGAAGTGACTACAAAGCCCCCCCCCCCCCCCCATGACTGCAATGTTCGCCATCTAGAGCTCTATAAATTTTCAATTCGCTGACTCCGAAGTCACTAGAAAGAAGAAGACAAAAAATGGAACAGCTGGTTGTCCTCGAGTCAGATCTCGTACAGGTCTCTCTCGTCGAGAGATTACACGATAAGCCGTCGGCAGGAAGGACAGTTAGAAGAGGGAGATGAATTGATTTGAACGGTTTAAAGAAAAATCATTAGCATTCAAAGAAAATAATACCATTCATCGTCGGCAGAGAACAGTTGTGAGTGCAGATGAACTATATAAAAAATCGCAATGCGTAGTATGCGGCGTTTCTAACTTAATTTTTTTGTCGATTTTTATGAATTTTTCCCTTATAAAACAATCTATAAACTGCTAGTTAAAAATATTAAAAAAAAGGATAATCATCTCACACAAGAATTTTAGACATTGTTGTCCATACATCACAGGCAGAGAGACAGATCATGCGACAGAGGCGACTATTGCTGAAGATCAGCTGGATAAATGACTTACAGGTGAATAAATGAATGGTTAGTAGTGGTATCCACGTGATAAACAGAACAAGTATTTTAAGGGAACATTATAGAAAATTGATAAAAACGTCAAGAAATTTTTTTGGAGATTTTTTGAATTATAAAAGATATTTTTTGGAATGATGCTCTGAGATTTTTTTCGCGTTCAAAATGAAAAATATTACATTTTCTAACTACTAAATGTTGTCGTCTAGAGTCTAGAAAACAAAAAATGTCACAAGCGGCTAAATGTTTTTATTATCGCCGTCTGAAGCGTTGGGTAAATATTCCAGAAATAAACGAATAATATGTGGTTTTGTTAGTTGTAATATGAGAAATAACATTTCAAAATAAATTTTTTACGAAGAAAAATTGAACTAGGGGGATCTTTAGAGCTAAAAGTCAAAAATCATCCACAAAAAAAACAAGAAAATAATAGTTTAGCGCTAAAAAGTAGTTTAAAAAACATACTGTGTTTTGTTTCTTCGAAAAAATAAAACTTTGATCATCTGGTTAAGAAGAACAATTTTTGCCATTTGTGACCAAAAAGGTTAATTATGACGGTGGATGCATATTGTTGAGGGGAATAAAAAGACTAATTTAGAAGTTGAAGCCCAAAAATTTAACAGCAATACAAATACAAGGTTGAAGCAAAGAATTAATAAAAATAGATATGTTGACAGTAGAACCCGGCCTTGAGGCATTATCCTGTCCCTCTTACAGGTAACCCTGTCGTCTAATAGCCTCGTCGAATGAGGTAAATACTACTGAATCCAGGTGGTGGTGTGTATAATTGCCCCGCCGGGCGGTGGATAAAGCACCTCTCTTTCTCCTGGGAGGGGACTACCGAGGGGGCAAATAGACAGACAGCCTGTGTGTGTTCCGGTTTGTAAACAGCACAGATTATGGGAGGACATTTTGGGAGAGGAGTATGATGTTAGAAACGGTTAAAAATGATGATGAAGAGGCTTTAGGAATTATAAAAGAATGTGAGAAAAAAGAGGTGCATAAACTGGATAATTGGACAACGAGGAGCGAGGGAGGAAAAAGCAGCTAGTAGATGTGTCGCTGAACGAGAGGAACAGCCGTTTTTGCGTGTAATTAAAATAAATTCCGGGTCAAATTGGCCACAAAAACGGAGAAAGCGATCAAATAGCAATGTTGGATCCACAATTATGTGTTTGCCTTCTTTTGTCTTTCTACCTATTTTCTACTTAACTTCAGAAAGAATAAAAACGAAAAAGTTGAGCAAAAGACAGTTTTAAACTTTTTTTTAGTTATTTTAAGAATTGCACATTTCACTTTTTACAACACGGTGAATACAGAGCTGCTAAACAACTCACACAATAGAAAATTTGTTTCAAATAATTCAATCAAGATTCCAACCTTTTATAGACAAGTTGCCTGGAAATTTACATATCCTAGCGATTTTGGCATATGATATGAAAATTTCCAGTCAAATTGCCATAAGAATTGGAAGAAAACCGGAGATCCTATTACGCTTATTAATCAAGAATCCAAGTTATTGGCTCAAAAAATATATGTGATAACATAAACGATAAAGAGTACTATGTGAAAAGTCAATTTAAAAAAAAGCTCCTATATCTTATTGTTTCTCCCGCTATGTTCTCATATATATATCCCTGTCTGATCCCTTTTGGCTGACTCATTTATGTGGTAGTCGCAAACAAATGACGATATCGCGTAAAGAATTAGCAAAAATTTTCTTCGCGTTCAAAAACCAAAAGTCTTAGTTTACGATTTCCTGTCTGGATATGATCTTTGATAAGGTAATGGCAAACTATCCGAATAGCAAGAAGAATGTGTAGATAGCAAGGAGGAGGAGAAACAATTAGACGGACTAATGAAGCTGTGAAGATTCAATTATAGTGTCATTAATGATGAGAAAAAGGGGAGATGATGAGATGGTATTCGACGATGGGGGGGGGGGGGGGGGGGGATCAATGACCGTTTTTTCCCGCGTAACAACAAGGACGGACCACCCGGAGGGCGGAATGACCTCATTGGAGAAGAGAGATTTACCGCAAAAAATTGAAGACATAGGATGCGTGCAAACAAATAAAAAAATTTTCCGCACTGCACGATGTTCAACAGCTACAGTATACACTGTAAACAACGAACATGACATCATGTTTTTTTAACTAAAAATCTTGAGAACGTCATACAGAGTTCAAGTTTTCATCTTATTATTTACCTTCTTCTAATTTTTTCAACCGAATTTTATTTATCTATTTCCCCTCTTCGTTTCTTCCCATTTGACTCACTGTTATTTTTCGTGGAAATGACCGATGGCGCGTCACTTCTAACCGAAATAGAAACGACATTCACTCGATTTGTCGTCTGTCGATTCGAATTATGGACATTGACAATGGTAGCGGAGAAGGGCGGCTTCTCCTCTTCAACCTTAATTTATTTTCTTATATGTTTTCTTGTTTTTTCCTACTTCATAAACACCGCGATTATTGCGGGATACTTGGAATTTTGACAGAATACGCTGAACCTCAGAAAATCCTTCTGAAAAATGAAATATAGAAGTACAAAAAGAAAGAAATACGTGTTAGACAGCCCAGCATAGCAGATACTAATAGAAACCTTGGATTTCAACAACCATTGACTCAGCGGTCCGGTTTGACATATTGATAGTTTTGCTACTAACTTCATAAAAATAGCAGTCTCCCCATTTTGTGTAAAAAAATAGTAGAAAAAATCCCGAAATTATTAGAATATATAATACTATAAAAGTAGATATCTTTTTAAATCCCGAAAAAAGTATTTTTTTTACCACCATTTCAAACTTTGGAAAAAAAATTTATGTTCAAAGGGAAATATCTTAGACGATTTTAACATACCTTTAGTATTCTCCTTTTGTCTAGTCTCCTCACACAAGTGACACGGCTCCTCTCTTTTCTCCTCCTTTATTTGTTTCTCCATTGGCTGCATTCCATGTGTTGATTGTACCATCGTCCTGCTTGGCCTGGGTTCTTCCGGTGGTGGACTGCCTTGTGGTGCCTTGTGATGTGTTGTGGGTAAGGGGGGCGACGTAACTCGGTGTTGTTCGATCGACGCCCGTCTGACAGGTTCCGGGTCGGGAGGAAGCTCCTGTACTTCTCTAACAATTCGGAATTTCTCCGAAAGCGTTGGGATATGAGCTTCGCCGCGGATTATAAACTTTCGAGGAGCTGGGGTAACCTCCATTGGGCGGTAAAGGGGCTCCTTCGGTTTTTCTTCTCTAACTGGAGCTTCGACAATTTTTGATGGTTCATAAGAAATTTCTCGAGTTTCGTCATAATGTCGTCTAAGTGAAGGAGTATCGTCCCCTGAGGAAGACTCGAAATAGTCGGGAGGAGGAGCCGTGGATTTTTTCAAACTTCTTGCGACCTTGACGAATTCAGGTTCGTCGTCAGCGTGGTTCAGGACCTTAAAATATTTTTAATTGAAATGGGGCAAAAAAAATTATCGTTATGTTGTTGTTTTTTAAAATATAAATAAATTTTATAAAGATTAGTGCGTGCTAAGTTAATATTACAAAATGAAAAAACATGGAAATAAAAATTTTTCCAAAATATAAAATTTATCATTTGTAAAATTATTTATTTTCTGTTTTAGTTATTTTAATTTTTTTTTTTATTTAAAAAACGATATTTTATAAACATTATCGTTCAAAAATGTAACTTTTAAAAATTAACATTTTTTATTTGAAAACATTGGGAAAAATAATCTCCTACCTCCAGTACTCTTAACTTCCTGATCTCCGGTTCTCTCTCTCTTTCTCTATGAACTACTTCTCTTTGCACTGATGGTGGTGTGGATATTTCCTGAGAAACTGCTGATGGAGAAAAATGCATTGGCGGGGAGATTTGAGATAATTGCGAGTATTCTTGTGTTGGAGAGACTGCCCTCGGGGATACAACCTGTGGTATTTCAATGTGGGTCTCTTCCAGATGCATCGGGACTCTCTTCGGCATCTCAATCGTGATATTTTGATAATGAGAAGAGTAGTCGGCTGAGATTGGCCGTGTTCTCGGGAGACTACGAGATCGCTCGGCCGGTTCGAACCGTCGACGCAGAGTACTGATACAAGGAGCATCTGATGGCTCGTCTTGGAAGACAGGAATTTGACGATGGATTGTGTAAGAACGTGATTCATCGACTGAAAAGAATGCTGATTAAAATAATTGTCTACCGAACATGTCGCTTTGTGATTTAGAATGTCGACGGAGTAAGGAAGGATCAGATGGTCTGAAAGAAAAAATTTTCGCCTATAATATAATATTTATAAAAAATTTAATTTTTAAATTGAAGTTTAGGAGAGGAAAAAATGGTGCACGTTATAAAGAAATCGCCAACTCACTTGACCGGTTCGTAATCATTTTGATTATTTAGTTCATCCAATGACGGAGACCTTCTTTTCGTTTCTTTCGTCGTCAGTCCAGATAGCCGACTGAACTTTGCTTTCAATTTCTCCACAATACCAGGTCCATATTCCAGATCTGAAAAGTCATTTTTTTCTAAGTTTTTTGAATTTAGTTTTCACCATCTCCCCAATGAAAGAATCCTTTTTTCTTTTTCTTCCTATCAATACTATTGTAAAATCCATCTTTAGCTGGTGGTCGCGGAAGATTTCTTTCGGATTGTATTCTTCTCAATCCCCGTGGCTCCGACGATAGGAAAGGATCAATATGATTAATTTCCATGAATCTTAGAACGGCTTCCAATTTTTGTGGATCAATTCGTTGGAGCAAATCCGTCTCGGATTGATGACGAGAAACGCTGTTAAAACGCGTCGGCTGCTTCGGCTGTCGGTTTTTGACCGTCTCATAGGTCTCGAAACGGTTCATTGACGGAAAATTAATGCTTTTTAGAAGTTTTGAGACAGCATTAGCAGCTGCTGAATCCATCGGCGGAGGTCCTTGGAACGAAGCCTTTCGAGCGATCTTCCTCTTGAGTGAGGAATCGGTTCGATGAACGGCGCGACGTGGGCCATGAGAAGACAAATTTTGATAAATACGCTCTTGAGGATGATAGACAGAATGCGCCGGGAGATTCAAGTAGATTGGACCGGACATCTGGAGAGGATAGATGAAGGAAAGGAGGAGGAGAAAAACGATGACAAAATGAATACTAGGAAAGCAAGGAAGGTGAAGAGAGATTTAATAAAAAGATAATGTTGACTGATTTAATTTGAGAGAATACGTTTAAAGAATTTTTAACGATAGGCAGAAGATGAGAATTTTGAAAATAAAAGAATTGGATAAAAATGGATATTGCGGTATGACACGTTTTCTGGTGGCAATATCACCAACAAAAATTCCAGATGTCAGCCAAAAAGCCACCAACAAACAAGGAGAACAGTATGCATTGCGCACATGCTGGTCGTTGAGTGACAAGAGGTGCGACTTCTTTTTTGTCGCCTTTCCATCTCGTAGGCGTGTGCCACGGCATCTCTTTCTCGGACAAACAAAGTGGATATGCGTCGAAAGAGGGAAGAGAGAGTGGAGTACAAACAACACGGGATATATTGTCGGCTGGACCGGACACTAAACAACCGACCACCAGGGGGATTACCCAGTTTTTAGAGGCGAAAAGATTGATTGGTATAACTTTTCAAGCATCATTGCTCTCGGTGTTGACTGTATCACAACCGGTCGAGAGTTTTATAATTTCACCCAGCGGGGGTGGCAGAAGCGGAGGGCGGAGGGCAATAGAAAACCGCCATCTTACAGCTGTGACGGCTGTAAAAGCGACTAGATCCAACTAACGGACTCAATTATATGGAAATAAAAATGACATATTTCAAATCAACGTCGAATGTTATCCTAAGAAGCATTTTAGGATGAAAAAATCGTGGGATTCCCTCTTTCAGTTTCACGCGAAAAAATTCAAATGGTATACTTGACTATTCACTTTATCGTCAAAATTTCAATTTTGGGCAATATAGGAATGAATTTGATAATTTTATGTTTTGCATTTCGTTTCACTTTTTTAATGTGAAAAAAACTTCTTTCAAAGAAATAAATCTTTTAAAATTTTGGCTATTGTCATGGAAAAATGCAAAAAAAAAGTTAATTAAATAAATAAAAGTGTATGAGAAGAGATAAAAAGGCGAAAAAGGCAGTGAGCAGATATGTACGGATTTTTAGAGTACCGCTTTTTTCATTATTTTTTTTCTCTTATTATATCTAGATTCTACACATGATATATCCCATTTTTAAGCATATAAAAATGACATGCAAAGAATTTTTAGCAAGTTAAAAACAATTTTTTTATGTGCGTGAAAAAACGACAATTCTTTGTTTTGCATGTATTCCAATGATTTAGTTACTGAAAAAAAACTAACGATATCGGGAGCATATCTGATGGTGAATAGGAAAATGGCTACTGATCATTTTTAAAATTCGTAAAATTTCAAATCTGTAGAATGAAATTGAGTTGCTCGGAGGATGTCAGCTATCAAGTGGGACTCGTATCGTTGCGTGTGAGGCGTCTCGTGGCGCTGTCATTCCGGCAGCCGGGGCAGCTAGCAAACAGCAAAATTTTGACACCCGGAGGTGAATAGGTTGGTGGACCAGCCTATTGGGACTCTGGAGAAAAAGAGACGATGTGGGTGGCTTACTCTCTCAACCCTACTCGTGTCAATATTAGTACTCTTCAGGGGAGATTTTGCAGACTTTCGCGACTTTTGAAGACGTTATCGCATTTTTACCTTGAGGGTTAGGAGAAGTGGGCATGTAGTCCAGGTCGGCGACGACTTCGGCTCCCATTTTTTTCTCCACTGGAGAGTCTGAAAATAAGCCTTTTTTGTGGCTAAAAAAAATTGAGGAAGGTATTCGTTTTTTTTTTTTTTAATTCTGAATTTAGAAGTTAACATTCAAAAAGTATCTTGAAGTATAGGAACTTATTAAAATTTATTTTACGTCGCCTCAATGACTACATTTTTTAACATTTTTAGTCTTTAATAGTCTTCTACACCAGAACGTACTCAAGGGTATGTACACTCAGCTTATCACCTCCAGCTAGGAACACAAAGAGATCAGTTTATGGGTGGAAGTGAGAGAAGAAGAATCAGAAAAAAAACGTTTGTAAAGTGCTTATGGCTTTAAAACGTTTATCAATTTTTTAAGCTGAGCAATATTGAGTCCGCTTAGTATTTTGATCGAAGACGGCTTAGGAATTCCGAAACCTTTTTGGTTTTTTCCCATTAAACTATCAAACTCCATTTTTGTGACTGATAAGCTAACAGCGGAACTTTTCATGTTGTTTTTGGAAACATTTTTTAGTCTGAGCACGTAGGTATATTCGTTTCCACCTTGCCGCTCTATAAGTCTCTAGAAAGGTGACAGAAAAATAGAAAGCGTGTAATAAGGTGTATGTGTGTGTGTTGCTGGGAGGGAGACACCCTATCTCCTTTTGATAAGGAATGCCTTGCTGACTCACTAGTTGTAGCTCGAACCACCAAAGGAGCACGACGAATCAGACGACGACAGCCACCATCGGCCTGGAAAGTTTTTATTTTATTTTCTATATTTGTATTTCTATTTGACCACATCATTTATTTAATCTAGTTTTTTTGACGGAAAAAAAGAATGAAAGTGAATTTAATGAGGAACGATAAGATGCTAACCGCCGACGCCGCCGCATAGTCGGGAAGATGATAACTATCTAGTACAGGAATGTGTCTTCTCCAGAAAAGATAGAGGTCTGCTGTATTGAAGCAGCTGCGCAAAACAAGGATAAAATCATTAGATAAAAAGATTATTTTGAACATACATTTTCAGAATAATTAAAAAATAATAATAATAAAGAATTCAAATAGAAATTAATTTTACCTGTTTAAGAATTAAATAATAGCAAAAAAAAGAAAACAGACGAATTTTCCCAAATTTACATTTTAAAAAATTTCTGCAACATTCCTATTATTTTACACTTGCTTCAATCACTAAATTTTATTTGATCACAAAAAGCTTTTACTTTACTTGGATTCCTTATTAAAATTAATTCTAAAAACTAATACAATGTAAGTTTTGGTGTTTCGGAAGTATTCTCCGATCGTCATTATTTTTTATGTGTTGATTAGCGGGAAAAGCATACACGCTGCTGGAGGGATTTTCCTAAGAAATGTTGCGTGAAGGTTGAGTTTATTTTGATGATGAATTCATTAACAAAATTTTTTTAGGATTTACAACACTTTTTATTTTATAGAATATTTTTAAAATTCTGTAGGCTTCAAAAAATGTTGACTTGAATTTATAGACAATTTGGGCGAATTGTATATCACATACTACACATACTGCACATACTTGTATATCACATAATGTATACTGTATGTTCAATCACGTACCTATTTTTGTTTTAATTTTGTTTTACTTTTTTTCCCTTTTTTAAAATGGCAAACCCCAATATATGCTGTACGACACAAAAAAAACCTGATAAAACTGCGAAAAAAAAGGAAAAAAATTTAAAAGAAAATAAGTAATACAGTATACAGTATGTGATATACAAGTATGTGTAGTATGTGCAGTATGTGATATACAATTTGCCGACAATTTGAGCTTATGTATTTTACATTTTTTTTTTTAATTTAAATTTTCCCAAAAATTTTGGCTATGAAAAATAATTATTCACTAGCTATAAAATTAGCTTCAAAAAACAAACCTTGAAAAATGGATTATCCCTAACAAAGCATAGTGGCTCCTCCATCTTCTTCTGTCTTTTCTACTTCTTGTTCAAAGCGCTCGGAACTAGCCGAGCTAGTCGTTCGCTAGAAAAAGCTACATATTTAGTGTTTAAAAAATGGTGAGAAAAGAGGGAAGCGTTCGTTGACGCCGTCACGAAGGACATAATGTTGATGTGACTCATGTGGAAACAAACAGAATTCGCGCAGGAGGCCGGCAGAAACACTCCAGGCACTAAGAGGATTACGGGCTAGGTAGCCGGAAAAAAAGAGGCGAGATCCGTGTGGTCTACTTTAATGAACAACTAAAAAAACTGGAATTGAAAAAAATTGATTAAATTAATGAAGCAAAAATAGTAGAAAATAGGCTCGCAGAAAGACATAAAAAATATATTTACAAAATCAAACGTTTAAAAATTATTGAGACCATAAAAACAACCAACAAAAAAATGAAATGGGGGGAGGGGAGAATATAGATTAAAAGAAATATAGAAAAACGAATAAAATTGAAAATTCCAACAAAACATCTCGAAAATGCGTGAAAGTATTAGAAAAGATAAACATTCGGCAACAAGCGCAACGACGGAATTTTTTTGCCGTGAGAAATGGTTTCGTGGTCGTGTTTCCGCCCCTCCTCTCGATCACGACAAGGAGGTCAGACAAGTAGATGGACGAAAGAGATAGGATAGAGAAAAGGGATATTCAGGAATAGATTCTCACTCCATTAATCGTTTATTCGACTATTAGAAACCAGACGAATTAGCTAACATACCCAGTCAACTTTCGATCATTGACGAGGTGATTCCTTGATTAGAGGATAGAAAGTGAATTGACGGCGAGTGTGGAGTAGGGTAAAGGACTAGAGGGGAGAAAAGAAGAACATTTTTGGCGAAAAAATAATTTTCGATTTTTTCGATTACGTATCATTATTACTACATATTTTTATTTAATCTAAATAGATTGCCGTAAAAATGCAGAAATGAATTTTTTTTTCAAACTTTTTAGCCAAAATGATCCACCCGTCCAATGCCATAAATTCTTCTCCCAGCAGGATATCCAAACACGGCCTATAAGATTAACTTTCTCCCTCATTTTATGGTAATTTATATCGCGCCGAAAAACAGGCACACTCAGAGAAGGAGAAAAAGAAAGAGAGGAATACATGCCTCTATAGTAGTTATGCAGCTATGGAGGAACTTTGAATTTCCTTCGTCGTACTTTGAGTGGTCTCGAATGGATAACCAATAAAGTGAAGGAGAGAGAGAGAGAGGGAGAGGAGGAGACTTATTAGCCCTATCGTAGGAGAGGAGGAGGATGATAAGATAGCTAGGCACAAATAATAATGAAATTCATGAATTTGAAGATATTGGAAATCAGGCAATGAATAAAAGAGATCTCAATGTGGAAAAAATGACATAAAAAGATGGAGAATTTGATTGATCGAGGAATATGGTCGTATTTCCGAAAGAAGACGGCGTTCTATGAACGGATATCGAAATTGGAATCCAAACATGAATAGTATTCCAATAAACTGAAAATTTCGGGTAAATAAAGTTTTAAATAATTAAAAAAAATCTTTTACACAAGAGGAAATTGTTGGTGCAGAGAAAATGAAAGAAAAAAAATCCTATCTTCAAACAGAATAATGACAGGTCGGACTAGAAGGCTGCCTCCGTTTTGGATTGCATGTTGTTGAAGACTCCCGCAGAGGGAAAAGCATGGAGGATGGGAGACTGGTCTCTTCTAATTTCTTCAAAATATCGACGACTAGGTAGAGAGTAAGAAGCGATATTTGAGCCAACAGTGGCAGATGTTGACATACGGACTCTTTGACCGCTACTCTAATATGCCGCACCCATCATCAATCTCGTCTTTCGCGATTTGGAGGAAGACTCTCTGGGGAAAGAATGAAACTAGACGATTTGAAAGAAAAAACGTAAAAATTTTGGAAAAGTTAAATTTTTTTTATATTTTTGGACTACAAGATAGACAGTAGTTTACGTTTTTTCCGACGAACAGTATTTAAAAAAAAACATGATTACGCATGGAGTCATTACCACAGGCTAAAAATATTTTAATACATTTTATTTTAACACCGAAAAAATTTAATTTCTGAACTATACTTTAAAAAAATGTTTTAGAATTTTTACTTACAAAAAGAAAGGAAACAGGTGGTGTAGCGTCCCGTTTCTGCCCCGTGGTCAAACATAGAAATGGAACACCTGTCCCCTTCTGTGGGTTCAAGTTTTGTGAAAAAGAACGAACAAACAGCCGCGCGAAGGAAGTAACCAGCCGCTGCTCTCTTGGTCCTTGTCAGCGCAGGATTATGAGAAAAAGAGGTGAAGACGCGAAAATACCCATCTGCTACCAGATGGTCAGGTTGAGAGGCTTTAACCGAGAACTATATAATAATTGCGTTAAGCGGTGTAAAAACAATAGCAAAATATATGTTCCAGCTAGGAGTTGAACCAATAATCCCTCAAAGTCTGACCAAAGTGATAGACTGCCCGATTTCATTGCGCTATAGGGTACGACCGAATGAAATCATAGGTCAAGAAATTGATGTTTTTCCAGAAAAAAGCTTCAGTAATATGAATATAATTTAAATACACTGAAAACTATGATTTACTCCTTTATTCGTGAAATTGCAGGAAGCAAAAAAAGAAATGGGATCTGATATGCGTTTAGAGATTCAGGTCAACGGGAGCGCTATCTCCTTATAATATGGAGAGAGGAATAAACAGCCTGCATCCCTTGTTCAGAAATGGGATAATCATTCGGCAGCTGGTTCAATTGATTAATCGAGAGAGAAAGAAAGGAGAAAGAGGAGAGCCTGGCCACCATAAGCCGACGTGCTAACAATGTTTGTGTTTTAGGAGGACGAGGCCCGTCGACGACTGGACTGTCCAACTTGTGCGCATGGGGGCCATTAGCCGACGTCGGACGGTCAGGAAAAACAGGCTGTTTGCATACTTCAATCAGATGAAATTTTGAGTCTTCTACGTCATTTACCCTGAAAGAACCTTAATTCGTAATTTCATGGCTTTACAACCCATAAATGCGACAAAAGAGAAGAAAATTTCATAGTTTAGTAAGGATGATAAGTTAATTCGACGTGAGCCTTTTTATGCGAAAAATACTTCTTTCTAATTTCTCCTTTTATATTCATATTCTATTTGCTAACTAGTATCTTTATACATTCTCTGAAACTTTAAAAGTTTTACTTTGTAAAATCTAAAAAATCTATTTAACAATTTTGAGGTAACTCCTGATCCATAAAAAGCAACAATTGTCGATTAAATTCACGAATTTTTTTATGAAATTCGACAGCAAGGCGGTTTTTTTCATCACTTGGACGAGTATTACGAACAGGAATATTTCTAAAAAAAAATAGTCATCAGCTGATCAAATTACTCTGAAAGAGAGAGCTCCCAATTTCCATTTGTCTCGTAAACTCTATGAAGAATATTCGCAACAGCAGTTAGAGTTAAAAATTTTGTACCAGATTTCCATCTGAAAACTAAAAATATAGTAAAATTTACTCACTTAGTAAAACGATCTAATGGTAATTTAGCACATCGGATACCATCTTCGTCAGCAGCTATTCTCGATGCATGTGGATGAATACCTTTTTCTGCAACACGATCAACAATTCCACCAATAACATATAACTGAATTATCTGAATTATCATGAAACAACTAACTGTATCTTCTTCTAAATCCGTTAACTCTTCTTCTGCATGAGGACTCAAGTAAACTATTTTATTCTTTGGAAATATACTCGTATAATTCCCAGATGTAGTAATTGGAGTGCATGTACCTCTCATGCTATCTAATACTGTCAAATGTCTATAAGTTGATGAAGATTGACTAAGCCAACATACTTTGGAATTATTGTTGAGGTAGAAGGAGCATTTTCATCAAAATTAACAAAGTACAGAGGCCAAGGATCTCTAAAATAAAGTATAAATCATAAAATAATAAACCTTTTCATTTTATTAGCAAAAATAAGATATCTCAGTTGACATGCAGTCAAATTCAGTCCTCTTGGCGAGATTTTCTCCAAAAATCTACAATCTACAGCTAACGACGGCCTATCTTGAAGAATATGAGCAGATACCAACCGATTAGACGCGTATTTTTTTGTTTCAATATCTATAACAATAGGTTAAAAAGCATAACATTGCACATATACCTAGACGAGAAGCATTCCAATTAATATAAGGTTTCCACGGTACATCTATTGTTGCTTTTTCATTTTGCTGCTTTTCACGTCGTTTATCCTCTTCTTTTGACTTCAGTGTTTCTTTTTTTTTCAAAAATATCAGATGATCCAATCGTTGTTTTCTCGTTTCACAACGTAGTAATGTTAACCAACAATTATCATTTAATCGGGTAGGAAAAATAGGTGTTAAACGAGAAAATAACTGAAACATGGAAATAGACTACAAAAATCTCACCTCTATCTCCTGTTGGAGAAATTTCAACCGATTTTTGTCAATTTCATTTAACTTTGACACAAACGAAGCCGATGGCAAAACAAAGTTAACAGCATCACGCCATATGAGTGGACTTATTAATTCCGGTCCATCTTTTAATATACTACCAACTTGAAGTGAAGAATTATGACGGTAAAATGAACGAACTATTGTCCACATCTATTGAATTCACATAATACACTATAAAATAATAAATTAGGTAAAAAACCAATAGGCAAATAATAGCAACAAAAATAAAATTTTATAAATAACGACAAAAATAAATCAACAAAAGCTTCAAATTCTTACCTATTCTTCCAATGTTTCATTACTATTGACCGTATTTGGAATAAACTCAATCTAAAAGAAAAGATGAGGATTGGCTAACAACTAACTTGTGCTCTGAATTCTTTCACTGTTAATAATTTCCGAAGAGCTAACTTATGATCTGATTTTTTACTGGGAACAGGAGCGTTTAATTCGCCCGTCTCATCTTTAACTATAGGAACTGTATGAACGGCTCCTTTAATAGTATTCCGTGCTTCAGCACGATGAAGAACTTGTTGAGCATATACTAAAAACAACGGTGAATTGATAGTCACAATTGATAGATACAGCTTATCATAGGACGAGCTTCAGCACCATCAACACCCCAAAGAGTAAGCATATTCATAACGTCAACTGGTGCTCGAAGATCTAAAACCGTTTCAGCAGCGCTACAAAATACGATTCCTTTTTTCTTTAAACAGCGAATTATTCGACGCCCATTAGCCAAAACCTGAATCAAGCAATTAAAATACAATCAGAAATTAACCAATCTTCTTTCATCCCTCGTTTGTAATGCCGGTCCATAAGTTATTTCAAAGCCAATACCTTCTTGCCTAATTTGCTCCATTATTTTACCTTTCTGCGTCCATGGAATCTAAAATTTAAATGGAACGAAGGGAACCTACTTTGCTATCGGTAGTAGAAAAGCAAATGAGATCAATGGCATCCGTTTTACGAGATAGGGTAGCGAGAATAGCTTCATCCTTTGGTCGAACAGCTACAATATCATATTGCTTCAACTGTGGACTCATAAATATATTGTGAATCATCGATTGATCAGATAGAGTGACTGTCAACCGACTGAAACGAATCTTATAAAATTAATTTTAAAAAATACTTACCTGAATAACCTAAGAGTTTTTCCTTGCTGTTCCAGTAAGGCCGTATCTATTAAAGATTTATTGATCATAAAAGGCTCGGGTATACTTCGTTCGACGGCCTTAAATAGAAAAAATACTAAACTTCAAATATATGACACCTTACAGCTTTGAAGTCACCACGGTGCTTCTTCTTTTTCTTTGATGGTGGTGGCATATCTAATTCCTCCTGAAAAAAAAACTAATTAAAAACCGTTAAGCAATAACCGGTTCTGCAGTGGAAAGGTCTCCAACATCGATATTTATTGCAATTGCATCGTATCCCATTCTAACGGCTCTTTTAACCAAAGCCAGTGTCTTTTTCGGGTCTCCGGTATGTCGAATATTCAGATCAGCATATTGCAGAGAGCCGGAAGGAGCAATTATGCTCATTCTAAAATTTTAAAATTAAAAAAAATCTAAATTAAGAAGAAAACGGAAGAAAAGAAAAACCAATTGCTTTTCAAAAATCAAAATCAACAATGGAATTGACGTAATATTACGTATTATAAATTATGGAGATTTTTTTCAATTTTTGTTAGCCTAAAATCACTACTGTGAGTGTTTTCATACACATCAAAGTCTCCAAAATAAAAAATAATTTATCTGAAAAAATCGAAAATGTAACGAAAAATTAGTTTTTTCGCCGTTTTTCAAAAAAAAAAAAAAGAATTTTATTTTCTAGCTATTGTGATACAAACCTAATTAATTTTTTCTTTCCTTCATAATGTTTAAGATATTAATTGTTTTCTACATTCTTAGTATTACCAGAAAAAAACGAAAGAATTGTGCAATAATGAAGAAAAAGGCAAATACTACATTTTAGATTCCCATCAGCTGTGAAATATATAAAACCAATCCAATCAAAATACGTTCTTGCTCTATTTTATACGAAATAAATTCTTTATTTTTCACAAAGTAATAAGTGAATAGGCTAAGGAATGTCTTGAATATAACCCTGCTTAATTAACAATCAGCCGGAAGAATTTTGCCAGCACATTGTCCGAAACCAATACGAATGCCATTTTGCTCACAGAATCCAACTAGATTAACCTGATTTTTTAGTTCTATTAGTTGTTTATTGTCTTACCTCATCGCCGTCTTTCAAAAACTTGCGAGTTTCCTGTCCAACGGGGATTTCTTTGGCACCACGCCATGAGAGCTCTAGCATACTGCCGAATTCACCTTCTTCTGGACCAGAAACAGTTCCAGAGCCCATCAAATCCCCAGGATTTACATTGCAACCGTTGACAGTATGATGAGCCAACTGTTGTTTCAGAGTCCAGTAGAGATGCTGGTCATTTTTGAGGAAAAAAAGCAACTTACCTTAAAGCTCGTCTTCGTCACCGTGTGTCCTTCTTTATGTCCTTCTGGACGAATTGTGACGGATAGATTGATATCCAAAGTATATGGATCTGTATGTTGAGCACGATTAGACTAATAATTTAGGCGTAAAAGTTCGAGAAGCTAACATCGAGGTACTTTAAAAATAATTGTGCATTTTTGTGCGAGGTATTTTGGGACTGAGTTACTTCCCAAATGTTAACGACTCTGTTACCAACCCTGATGTTGAAGATATGGTAGAGGAGTTGGATCTTGTGGCATATTATCTACCATGAATGGACGAAGAGCTTCCATTGTAACGATCCATGGAGATATCGTCGTGCCGAAGGACTTACCAAGGAATGGACCGAGAGGTACATACTCCCAGGCCTGTATATCACGAGCTGTAATAGTAATTATTTTAACAAAATATGACATACCACTCCAATCGTTCATCAAAACCATTCCGAAGATATGTTCTTCGGTCTTTTCAACAGGAATTCGTTCACCCAATTTGGTTGCAGGCCCACCAACAAAGAAAGCCATTTCTAGCTCAAAATCAAGTAATTTTGAAGGGCCATAAAGAGGAGCGGCTACTCCTTCTGGCTTGGTTTGACCACATGGACGACGAATTGGAGTTCCAGAAACAACGACAGAAGAAGAACGGCCATGATAACCGACAGGAAGATGTTTCCTATAAAAATAATAAATTCAAAACAAAAAAATCTCTACCAGTTAGGCATCAATGCATTTTCTTTGCCTCGGAACATGATTCCAACATTAGTAGCATGATAAATGGAAGAGTAAAAGTCGGTATAATCACCTAGAAAGTTATTCAATTGCTTTTGATTTACCAATTTGAGCTGGCATATGCATCGTAGCAGCAGATTGAGGAATAACAGCTGTATTACGGAGAGGAAGATCTTCTCGAAGGACTACAGTCTCAGCTGAAAGAAGGTGTTGAATCGTTTGACGAGCCTCGATCCAAGCATCTTTATGAAGAGCCATGAATGCGTTTAAAGTTGACTAAAAATAACTCTTATTTCATTTGAAGTAATACTTGTTTGAAAACATGTTGATGATCCTTTAGATGAGGGCCAGTGAAGAGATGAGAAACCTGAGACAGATCGAGAATATGCTCACCTATAGCCACTCCAATACGATGACCGCGCTAGAAACTTCTAATTAAATAGTAACTGAAAATTCTAACTCGGTCATTTGTTGAAAATATTCCATATGGAAGATTCTCCAAAGGGAAATCTGATCCTTGAGGTACGTCTACGAACGACTTCATACTGAAAACTTTCTATACAAGTACAACATTCAAGTTTAAGAAAACAAGTTCTAAAATCTCATTAGACTTCAGAATTTGATAAACGAATGCGTATCTGAAAATCGATAACCAACAAGAAAAAACCTAAGGTGCTACGGTTTGTTACACTTCGCTACCATAGATAACGAAACCACTGCGACCGCATTTTCAACGAAACATTAGTCATACAGTGCGGTACATCTCCAGACGCCGCCGTCAAGCAAAATAAATCTGACTGATTAACAATAAAGGGACGGTGTCACACCCTTAGCCCCCACCCCTAGATACGCAGCTTTAAGTACTGTAGCGATTTTTTTATTGTAAAGTAAACATTATTTTTCTTTATTTCTAAATGATAAAGTTGTGATTCAAACGACACAAAAAACATCAGAAATGACAAAGAATTTAAAAAATTTTTATTATACTATTGTTTTAATTTATTCTTCTTCGACATTTTGACAAAAGGTTTCTGAGAAGCGAAAAGAAAAATATGAGCAAAGCTACTGGATTTTGAAGTTGAACATCAACAATTCTGAAAAAGATCCTCATATTTTGTGTAAAGCATTTCGAAGAAGGAAGTTTTAGACGAGATAATAGTCCATCTATAAGACTTAGGAAGACTAAACCAGTCTGTTAATTTTGTGGTAAACTAATGTTATAGTACGGTCATTGAGAAGCTCGGAAAAGCCCTGATACGGCTCCTCACCTTCAAGCCTACAAAACAAAACAAACCTTATGAGAAAAACTAACTTATTTAAAACAGACAAACAATAAAATTAAAATAAAAGCACATCAATTGTTAAAAATTCAAAAGCACGCAAAGGGTATAATACGCAACGCATTGCTCTGGGCATTCATGTACCTCCCTCCCCCCTTTAAGTGATAAGATCAAAACTAATAAAGAACGTTCATTATATGAAGTATCAACATAACAGAAGAAAAGTAACAAAATTATTTACACTTTGGCGATGGGAGCTGCAGGAACGTCATCAGTGACTAGGATAAGACCAGCAGAAGCAGGACGCTTGGCCTCAGTGAAGTAGACGTAGCTGCGAATCAAAGAGTAAATGCCGCAGATTTGGAGGAAGATGACTGTACCAAGAAAGGTACACCCAAGCAAAAAGTTGCGTACTCCGTGACGAAAGTGGTATTCGGTGTACAACTAAAACAATAACATTGAACAATAAGAGACAATAACCCACAGTAACTTCCTTTTCGGTGTAGAAGCTAATTCCAGCATAAACTGCAAACAGAACTCCAAAAACAGTGACAACTACATTGAGGATAATCACTGGCAAGAGCTTCTTTGAGGCTCGTTCCTTAATTCCCATCAATCCATAAATTGTGAAGAGGACATTAAGACCGGACCCGACGAGCTGAATGAAATTGTTAAATAGGAAAAAAATTTACTTACACCAATGGTAACATATCCTATGACTTCATAGTCACTCGACAAATGAAGTAAATTGGCAAAAATTAGTGCAATGTTGACCACCAAGTTAATCCAAAGTACGACAGTAGCAGCAGTTTAAAAAAAAAAGTATAAATAAAATTAAAAGAAAACTCACCGTAACATGAACAGTATCTCTAAGAACTGTATATCTCTTATCAAAGAGAATAGGGCGACTAGTGGTTTCCATAGTTAGTTAGCTGCAAGTGAAAAATTTGAGTAATTATAAGAAGCAGTAGTAATAACCAAGAATGTAAAAATATGAGAAAAAACTAAAAAAAACCTAGACACAACAAAAACAAAAAAATAGGGGGGGAGGTAAAAATGTCCCGTTTGGGTTGCTAAACATCCTAGCGTCTCGTGGCGAAACTGTTCGGCAGCCACTTTCGGTATCTTTTTTCGACCTGCAATTTTCTTAAATATTTACTCTTTTATTTTTTTTAATCTTATAAAAAATAGAAACTTTCTGCTGGCCTCGAATTGATTGAAAGATGTTGTAAATTACTTGTTTCATTTATTTCTTCGCTTTTTTTCCTACTGTAAATATGATTTTTCAGCATAAATGGACTCGGAGCTCCAAAATTTTAACGAACCTGAAGTCAACGAGAAGAACGCTGCTTCCGGAAATGTTCCTAATATGGAAAAGACTAAGAAAACTAACCATAATAACGAACATAGCCATCCACCTTACATGGACATGATTCAGGAAGCTATTGCTAACCTCAAAAAGCGGAACGGATCTTCCCGTCAAGCTATTGCCAAATATTTGCAGGACAATTATGATGTCCATGACAAGGTTTAGTTCTTCTGTTTAAAATCATGATTTTAGGCTAAGCATATCAATGCTACATTGAAGAAAGGAGTCCAAGTCGGTGTCTTCAGTCAGACGAAAGCTTCTTTCAAGCTAACAAATCATTCTGCGAAGAAAACTATGGTATTGTGGATCTCTATTGAACTCTAAGGACCCCACTATTGTAGCTCCCTAGGGCTATAAGAAAATTTATATTGCAAACTAACATCATAAGCGATCTTTCCATATGAAATTCCACAGACAATTCGAGTACAGGGTATCTCTTTTACTTGGTCAGTTCAAGAAAATTTTTCATGGGAAATCCAAGCGGGGCCCTAAGCGTTCAATATATTATTATCACTTCATTTGTATCTTTAAATTCAAAATGTTTAGCCTAATAAAAAAGCTGTTCCTGGAACTCGAACTACTCCGTCTCCTGCCCCTAAAAAGTCTGGTGAAAAAACTAAGCAAGATGGGCAACAAACTCCAAAAAGCGGTTTGAAAACTAAGAGAACAGCCAAGGCCACTGGTCTTTCGGTAGGTGCTTTATAAAATGTATTATTTTTATTTTCAGAAGAAGAAGCCAACTCCGAAGAAAACTACTCCTGCGAAGTCTCGTGCTTCTGCAAAACAAAATATCAAGCCTGAATCCAATGCTGGAAAGAAGCCTAAGGCAATCAAGAAATCAGCTAAAGCTAAACAAGCTGGTAAGGCTTAATTTTGTAAATATTATTGTTATTTTTTTCCATGTTATGACTGTTACGTTCAACTTTTGCCTATAAACCTAATATGCAGGCTTAAATTATGTTGCTTCCAGTTTTTATACTATAGAATAGTCGTGCGGTACTGAATTGGCTCGTGGTGGCGGATAGATTTCTTTTACAGTGATGTAATAGAGCAGTCGAGTTGAACTTATCTGTAAGAATTTTTTTTTTCGAGGATGGAACGGTGATCCAGTACATTCTCATGTTCCCTCCTTTTTAATCAATTAGATGTGTTTGCAATTGAAGTTAGAGGACAAGATGATACGAAAATCAAATTTACAAATTCGGTTGCGAGAAATATGGCTGCCGTGGTTCTGATTTTTCTAATTTATTAAATTTCGTTGTTTTGAACGGGTTCTTTTGTGAGAGACTGGGTCTTGCTCCGATTTAACCGCGAAAAACATGTTGTTTGTTTGTTTGGTGAAAAATACCGTGGTTTTCCTTTTGCTTGATTTGAAGTCATTGGCAAGCTTTATACCTTTAATTTTTATTCAGAAAATGTCGCGTATGCTGATTCGCCAGCATGAAAAGATAGTACAAGCTCTCGGTCAGCATAATATCCCCGGACTTCGTTGGCTTCTTGAAGGATTTAATTACTACGACAGAGAACGTGTAAAGGAGGTGGGTCCTGATCGAGCAGCTGCAGAATGGATTGTAAGATGTGGCGGAAGTGTCAAATTCGACCGTATTGACGATACGTTCAACGACTACAACGCTTTGATAAAAAGAACAGCTGAACTAGACCCTCGTCGCCCAGAAGATAATGTTAGACTAAGTTCTATAATTGCTATTGATGCATCAATAACTGGATATGGTTGTCGACATTTCGCTAATTTGAAGGGGATTGAAGATGTACGTTTTATTAGGTTAGTTCACATCTCTTACTTTAATTATTTTTAGGTGTAAAAATTTACATGATTTCGGTCTAAAATATATGGCGGATGAAGTGGGAAATTACCTAAAATATTTAGAAATTGATTCTTGCAATCGAATTACCGAATATGGCTTGGTTCATTTGAAAGGTTGCAAATCGCTCAAAACTCTCCATCTTCATAATTTGAAAAATGTTCATGGGCATGATAAAATATTGAATGAATTGCGATCAGGCCTGCCGGATGCAGATGTCAATTTTTCTAATTAGTCTAGTCTGTACATCAATGTAAATAGATATAAAAAGTTTATTCTTAATTTTTTTTATCAATTAATCGTTTATCAGATTTGTTAAATTTTTATATTATAAAGAGTAAAAACAGGCGGAATCTCAAAAAATTAAAAGGAAACGCAATGGGTCTTGCGGGCCGATTTTTTGGTAAAGCTATAGGACGGAATGGTCCCATTATGGAGTTAAGACTCCTAGAAATTGTCCTACTCTGAAACGCGACAATCGGGTATTGGACAGTAGGGAACTGGACAATGCGGAACTGGGACGTTTTGCCACTTTTTGTGTTCTATTTTCGCGCAAGCGGCGGTCTGTACGTGGTATATTACTTCTTTGGGTTTTTGTAGTTGTTCTTTTCTATTTCTTATATGTGTGCGAAACAATAACATTGTGACTTATTTATATTAAAAAAACAATGCATCGAAAATCTATTCACTCTTAGAGCATTCTAATAGTATGACTAATATTATCTATGTCCTCTAAAGTAGGTAGATTTGGAGGTCCTACAGTAATCAGTTGTAAATGTGTGATACTTGTCGCTTTCAACCTGTCTTTAGGCGCAGATGGACGTTTAATCTGAAAATTTCGGCAATTTGGAGTACACGTACGCCAAATATGTAAAAATAAAAAAATAGTAGTAACCACGTACGTGTTCTCCAATTACGTGTTCTACAAAAACGTACGTGTTCTCCAATATATGTGAAACACGTACGCTTTTTACATATTTGGCGTACGTGTACTCCAAATTGCCGAAAATTTCTAAAGCAAAATTAGCAAAATTAGTTGTTGAGAACCAAAGCCAAATGATTTGTTACATCGTTCTCATATATTATCTTTTTTTATCAATTTAGATAATGTTGCTTGCTTTTGATGGAAATAGATTGTACGCACAAAATTACTTCTACATCTATATTTGCAGACTTTCTTCCCACAAAAAAAACTCCCAAAAATTCAGTACAAAAAGAAGCTATCCAAATAAATCGAATAAAAAATACAAATCGCGCTCCAAAATTGTCTAAATACCGTAACACCTATGGCACCGCTTCTTTAAGGTCTAACCGATTTTTTTTCCGTTGGAGGCTACACTACAGTTTTTTTTAATGTATAGTTCTAATTTAAATTTGGCAATTTACAACATGCGTTCGTATACTTTTCAGTTGTAATGCCCTTGTGCGAAATACGCTTTTAAATTTGATTTCAAGTAGGTTGTCTAGTCTGAAATGTTCTTTCCAAGAAGTAAATAGATGACTTGAAACAATGGGTAAATCATACGGCAACATATATGATAAGTCCAGCTTCGACCAGGTAATCATGTTGAATGAAGGATCAATGTCGACTTTACCGGCACTAGTCAGGAAGAAAAGATAGTCTGAAGGGGGAGCTTCTCCCAAAGATGTTGTAAATTAAACAAATTATAATGAAATTTTTTATCATTTAAATACATTACACAATGTCCAAGCTGGGCTCATAGTGCGCTCGCCGCCACTGCTTTGCTCGTTGTGAACTTATTGATGAGGTAAGGGAATCCATGCTGTTATTGCGCTCCAATTTTGGCGGTAGACCGCTGATTCTCGAATAGTCAAATTCTAATAGTGGAAGATCTTTTCAAGATTGCTTACCATCATCTGAATCAATTCTCGAGTCTATCCTATCATGAAAAATTGGATTCATTGTGATATCATGGGTATTTCTATTAATTACTTCATCGATTGTAGATTCTGTTTCCAGTGTTGTTGGAGGATCATCTACAATATTTTATGAAAATTGTGTGAGCACTTCTAGCGCCACAATTTTGAAATTCTGAGGAATTTGTCCATAATGCGCAATGATATCAATAATTTTTCCGTGCCGAACTGGCAAAAAAATTTAGGAAAATCAAAAAAACTAATTCTAGCTACTGTAATTTCTGTACCCTAGCTGCTGTGTAATTGTCCTAATTTTTTGGCTACAAATCTAAACTTGACACCAGAACATTTATAGACTCACTAATACATTTTTTCTCTTTTTATATTCCGATTCTATACAAAATTTCCTATCTCTTATTATTCTATAGATAAACATTCAGTAACTAAATCACAGATAAAAAAAAGTGCAAACGAAGTAAGCGGAATACAATCAGTTTCAGTTTTTAGGTATCTGAATATATTTTTAAATTTATTAGGAAGTTCGGTATAGAATCTGAATATAACAAAAAGGAAAAAAATAAAAGCGATTCCGTAAACGTCTGGTGATTACCATAAAGCGTAGCTGACTCGTCCGTGCGACTAGTATCAATTCCCGATTTGAAAAATAGAAATGTTGTATCAGCATGAGGCGATAATTGACTCCTTTCTGTCATATCTATAGGAAAATTAGCAGGCTTGTGGTTCTTACTTCCTTCAGGTATTTCCAAAGGTGGTGGCATGGGCGGCTCCACATAAGAAACAGAAACTTTTTTCCCCGCTCGGGTCATAATATCTTCAAAGTCATCACTTATAGTCACAGTTGACACCCTGCCGTTGTCATTTTCTTTGACAACTTCTTTAAATCAAATTATTCTAAATGAAAAAGGTCCTACCTTGGCATTTGAGCAGCGGCAAATGGAGAAGACCACATTCTCGGTCACATGGCCATTTTGAACAGTAGATTGATGGGATCTTAATGATGAAATGACGATACATTTGACGTCAGCTGGTCACTAGACCGTAAACAAAAATAATCCTGAATGAGGATGATATACTATTTTTAAGTAAAGAAAAGCTCGTAAAAAATGAATTTTCCCTCTAACTTTTAGAAGATACTATGATTTTTTTAAATAAATTCATAGGTTGCGCTAGCAAAATCAGTCATCTTTTCTAAGAAAACTACATAAAGTAAGGGCAGAACGGTTTTCTGCATGACTTAACCGGAAAAGAAAAAGTGAAGATGAGTGATGCTACCTAGGCAACCGAGGTACACGTCGAAGAAGAAGAAAAAGAAGAAGGATAATTATAGAGAGTGCCGCCAAGATGACTGCACGACGTGATTAGTTGAATAGCTACAACTGATTCAGGAAGAAAGTTTTGTCTAGTGAGAGATGTGAAGAACATTATTCAATGAATGGTAAATTTGTAAATATTAAATTTAAAAAAATAGCATAGAAAAATATTTATTCCGGGTAGCGTTTCTCAAAAAGGTCCGGATAATCTTCTTCCTCTTCTCCACCCGCAGCTCTTATTATTATCGTTCTGAAGCAAATTTTTTTCTATAAATTATAGAAAATACCCGAAAAACAAATGAAGCAACATGACCAACGCTGACCCGAGAACCATCAAAATATAATGTAGCATTACCCTTTTCTCTTGTTGTTGTTTTACAACTATTTCAATCATTGCTACATACAAGAAAATTCCGCCGGCAATTGATTCAAAGGTAAGAACTAGAACGTCCTGTCGACTCTCGCTTAATTCATACGTCTAAATTTTTTATCTTGAGATATGCTGTAGATCTTTACATCTATAAATGCGCCGACAGCTGATCCCAGTGGAATTAGAAGGGCAAAAACAAGAATGGCTGTGACGATCGCTATTATCTAAAAAGATGTAGAACAGGAATAAAATTAAGCCAACTCTTTCGCGACGTTCATTTTTAGAATTACCCGAAGCAAACGCGTCGACGACTTTGTGTAGTAAAAGAGCTAATAGTAATTCAACTATTCGGTTTGTTGTATTCTGCAAATGTCTTAGATATGTGTACAACTTTTTCTTGCCTGTAATAGAGCAAAGCCTTCTATGAAAGAATGAATAGAAGTAGCGCAGACGTAAGTTACTGCGGCGACGAGAATATTCACATTGCCTCTAGCATAATATAAAAAGGTACTAAAAAAACCTACTGATTGTTTTTTTTCCTTGAATATGGTTCAATTGGTTTAGCATAATTATAATTTACATAATAGATCCACATTATATGACCTACGCTATCGAGATAATATGTTAGAATAAAGCCAATACACACAAGAAAATATGTGATTGGAAATTGTACTCGCATCTCGTAATCTCTTTGGTATTTCTTTTGCATCGATCTGTCTCTATTTTTTAAACAATGATTTCCTTACAGAGTATGTGGAATAACGTCGATAAAAACAGTAGCAAGAATAACTCCGCCGGCAAGTGAATAAAAACCGGAAAGAACTCGATCGAGTCGTTGTTTATCATGCGGATGAATGTTTGATGGTAGATTGAAGTCAATCGTTCGAAACATAGTAATGTCTAGGAGCTGGTCAGACGACCATGCGAAGAGTAAATACATGCGAGAACAAGAGCAGGCGAGGAAGTTCGTGATCTCGGTTAAATAGAAACACTGATCTTTAGATCCATTTCAAGATAGTTACAATAATTGGTACAATGAATATAAGAGAACTCGTTGAACTGAGATGACAGCCAGGAAGAAGAGCTTCAGTAGGCCGGACGATAAGTTCTTTAACCAGAGCCCATGCTCGATAACCGCATTCGTAACGAATCGGGTAGCGAACGCAGTCCACATAGTTTTTCATAGCGCTAAAAATATTTTTAACTTCCAAATTTTTCCCTAAAGCTGCTAAAAATAATCTTTCTTACCCGCAAGCCGTCGCATTTCTTGTCGTAGGCCCTTCAGATGGAATTTTCTTTGTGTCAGCGACCATTTCTGCTTGACATTGCATCATTTCAGCTCGTGTCAATGTCCTTGTGAAACATTCAAAGTTACGCATCATTTCTAAAATGATTTACAAAAAACTAGCTTATGTTTTTGGTTCTTGGTTATTTTTTAATTTACTCACCACCATAGCCATCTCGACAAACAAAGTCTAAAATTTGAAGTGCTGTATTGTAGCGGAAACGGGCGTCATTTGATCCGAAGCAAATGTCTTTGTATGGTTCGATGCAGAGATCAAAAATAAAGAAATTACTGAAAAAAATTAGACCAAAAATAACTCAGCTTACTCGCAAACGTCATGAATATATTGCCTGGTTTTGCTTAAAATTTTGTGCCAGCTGAATTCGCCGCTATCAGACAACGCACCACTCCTATACAAAGGATCTGCGCATTGTCTGACCTTCTCTTGAATTTGTGAATTGCACTGTTCCTTCTTTTCACCGGAAGAAATTGCAATGAGCAGGAAAAGTAGCGTCGGCTTACGTAGAGACATCGGCCGTGGAGTGGCCCGCATTAGCATATGCCAAGAGAGTTGTTTGACTATTGTGTCACAACTGTCATCAGTGCGGGGCTGCGACAACAGCCGGAAGCTGTAGCGCTGGCAGGGTTTTAACCATCAACGGTGTACATAAAAGGTGTGACCCGTAACGACGAGAAGTACGACAAAAACAGATTTTTTGTGAAGTGCGGCAAAATATGAAAGTGCCATGAAAGCGGAATTTTTTAAATTGAAACATTTCTGTATTTGTACATTTTATACTTTTTCCTGATGTATATCTGATAAAATAAAATGGACGTTCAAAATATTTCATTTTTTGCATTTACAATTACACAAAAATTGAATTACATATAAAATTCGACAAATTTATTCATTAATTCACAGCAATCTACAATAATTGAAGGCTGAAAATAATAAATAGCATTATCAACGGTTGCAAAATCTCATTTTTGGGGCAAATTGTATACTGTATTACTTATCTTCTTTTAAATTTTTTTCCTTTTTTTCGCAGTTTTATCAGCTTTTTTTTTGTGTCGTACAGCATATATTGGGGTTTGCCTTTTTAAAAAAGGAAAAAAAAGTAAAAGAAAATTAAAACAAAAATAAGTACGTGATAGAACATACAGTATACAGTATGTGATATACAAGTATGTGCAGTATGTGTAGTATGTGATATACAATTCACCCATTTTTGGGAGTGAATTGCATACTTCACTTTAATTCTTAGATCCCTACAAACTAGTTGGGTATTTGGACGGATTACTCTATACGGCGCGGCCTATTTCGTAGTAAAACAAAAACATGGAAGAAGAATAGGAACTAAAAAAATTCAATTTTGGCAGATTTCTTTTCTTCATAGTATAGTTGTCATTTTTGCTCTAATAATTATATTACTTTCAGTTTCAAAAACGCTTATCATCTGATATAACCCGAAAACGGCTGAGAAAAAAATTCATATTTAAAAAAACTAGTGGAAAAGTTTTTTTTGCGCACTATATATACATAATCATGTTTTTTTTTTAAATTTGTTTATTGTTTTCTTTTTTTAATTTTTCTATCATTTAAGTGTATCTTGTCACTCCAATACCATTCTAGTACCAGAATGACAGACGCCTTTCAATCTTCTCCCGCGGCTTATCTTTTTTGCCGTGCGACAAAAAGACCCGCGAGACCAACTTTCTAGCGCAGTCATCCACCTTTTTAAGAATTGATTGTGACTATTCTTGCCTTTTCACACAGTTTTTAGTCATCCGACGGGGGCGCTTCGCGTTTTTTCATTCTTGCTGTCACGATAGTTTCACTATAGAAACATGCAAAAATGCGCAATTTATTCCCTCGACGTCTCTAAGCAACCTTTTTTAGCAGCGGTTCTCTCGCTCAATGTTCGTCATTTGGCGCGTTGTTTCCCATCGCTTCCGTCACATTTTAATCGATTATCTACACGATTCGGTGACCTAGGTCCCGTAAAGAGTTGGAATTATGTGCAAAAGAAATGAAATTCCTATATTCTTTTTGCATTATTGGTAAACTATTTGATCCTTGATGCTCCCGTTCTCATAGAAATTCTAATTCCTCAGTGAAACTAGTCACGTAGAACGTGTTTTGCCTCACCCAAATAAGTCGCCTCCGTTTCGCTAATCTTATTCCCATACGTTATCTTATCGCCGTAGTTTGACTGCCTCTTGATTCACGGCTTTTTTTAAGTTTCCACGATTTTAACAATTTAGAATGATTTGGAATGAATATCTCTGGCTACCAGAACATGTAAAATGGGAAGATATGAAGAGTAATGCAACCATTACTTATCCAGTAATTTCTGATCTGAAATATACAATTCTAGGAGGGTTTTTATTAATTGTAAGTGACAAATTTACCGTTTTATCCCTTTATTCTAAAGTTAGTTCGAATTCTTCTCGAAAGCTTTGTCTTCATTCCAATCGGTTGGCTTACTGGATGGATTCGGATGCCTCTCTTCTCTAGAATTTGGGAACACCTCAGCGGTAAGTAAATATTTGCCCTAAGTGTACTTTCTCCAGGCGGGTTCGCTGGACGATCCAAATTTAAACGGGTGGCCGAATGTGGATGGCGTTTTACTTTCTACATCAGTGCGTGGATCGCTGGGTGAGTTAATAAAAAAAAATATATGGAAAAAAAATTTCTAGCTTAATAATTCTTTGGGATACTCCACAACTCTGGGATGTGACGGAATGTTGGAGAAATTGGCCACATCATCATGTTTCTTCTGCTGTTTGGTGGTATTATATGGTTGAAGCGTCATTTTACTGGGCTCTTTTCATTGGGTGAGGTTCAACTATTATAAGTTCATTGTCCAGAACCATATGGCTCGATGTTCGCCGAGCTGATTTCTACCAAATGCTTCTTCATCACGGAATTACAATACTTTTGCTGTATATCAGCTGGTCTATGAATATGGTTCGCGTAGGTACTTTGGTTCTATTCAGTCATGATGCCGCCGATATTCTTCTGTAAGTTTATTACGAAATGACTGACTTTTTAGTGACTTAATGAAGGTTGTTCGCTATGCTAAATGGCATAATGGAGTGACAGCTCTTTATCTCATTTTCCTTTTTGTTTGGTTCGTCACTCGACTGTTCTATTATCCCTTTTGGATAATTCAAAGCATTTGGTTCGATGCTCCTTCTTTGATTCAAGATACCTTTAAATGGGGAAATATTTTCCAACGACCCATTGTTGCTCGAATCTTAATGGTTATGCTAACCATGCTGTTCTTCCTTCACATCTTCTGGACGTATGTTATTCTAAAGGTAAAAACAAAATTATTTTGCTTAAAACATATAGATTGCTTATGTTTCGACAAAGAGTGGCAATTTGGATGATGTACGAGAAGAAGAAGACTCCGAAGAGGAGGAAAATCGTCGTAAAAAGAAAAATTAAGCTCTTGCCAACTTAGCAATTTTTGTTTATAAGGTACGAGAACTTTCTACGGGTTTTTTGCTTCATTCGTCCATAGATTGTTGACATAATGATTCTAGATTTTACCTCATTCCTATATTTTTTTAAATTTGTTTATGAAAAGTCTGTCTGCCGATTTATATTTAGCTCATTCGTGAGGTTTGACTCTTGTCATCTTCATTGAATTCTCTCTCGCAGATTTTCTCAAATTCCGTCCAAATTACTTGTTGCTGAAAGGGCATCATTCTCATTGATTTCATAGATTACCTGAACTAATCCTTGTGAAAAAGTCGCAAATCGATCGAAATTCATCTCTGTTTTTCTCAGAACTAAGGGTAAGGGACTTTTTCGGGTTCTACAAACTACCTAACAAAACTAAACAAAAAGCAAAAAACTAATTTACTCTATTTTCTCTAGCGTTAATTGCAGTTCCACACCATATAATTTCTTTTAGTGGTTTTTCATCTTTACAGGAAGTAAAAGATGTCTAAAAATTGAAAAAAAATAAAGGAAAAGTTACTTGAGTCTTTTCTTTTCTAAAATGGAGACCATGCGCATTGTTTGGTCGTTGTAGTTGTTCCAATATACGAACTGCCTTATCTTTCGAGTCTAAAATGATCAAATAGTCATCAGCATAACGAAACATTCTCGACCCCGGCGTCATCAATGGTTTTATGACTATGTCATCAAAGTCGGAAAGATAAATCTAAATTAATAAAAACTAAAAATAATAAAATTTACATGTGAAAGACGAGAAGAAAGAACACATCCTTGTGGAACACCTTTACCCATTCGATACAGCTGCTTCGATTTTGATATGATTGTAAACTACAAATTAAAATGAGTAAAAGCAGAAAAACTAACTCTCAATTGTGATATACGGGTCATAATTTCATCCACAATCATAGGAGTAAACTTTTTGAACTGCATTTTTCCATACGTTTCAACAACATTATGCTTTTGTTTTCTTTTATTCAACTCTTTCTCAGCTGTTTCTTCATCCGGACCAACTCCCATAAGTCGAAAAACTTTGCCATTTGATCCGTATACAGCAGTATAAGCGACGTAAGCAACTCTACTTCCAACTACCCGCCTCAACAAGGTATCTAATAAATCTCGTTTCATGTTGGCATAACACTTGCTAACATCTGCTTTGATAAAATACAATTTTGTTCCTTATCATAAATTTTTGAAAAATAATAAACAAACCAGGGAAATTCTTGCGTCGTTCCCCTAGATATCTCTTTAAATATCGTATTTCAAAATGTAGACCTTGTATTCGTTTTTGACCATACGATTGAACATAAAAATCAAGTGCCTTATTTATCAATTGTAGATCGTTAGAATACTTCCAGTTAGTACTCTAAAACATAAAACATAAGCATCAAAATATACTTTTCTAAATGGACAAATTGGCCGCATACTAATTCCACTGACAGCAATTCGAGTATGAGAGATAAGGTGCTATAATAAATGTATTGATTATCATAATGAATAATACCGTAGGACATTCTTTGCCTTCGTTTACTTTCTCCAATTGATAATCTTGTTTAAAAGTCTTCATTTCTTTCTTTCTCCAAAAATTAAAACCTCGTTTTGAATAATATTGTAGAACGTATGGTGATGGATAAGTAGCATGGACAAAATGACTGAAAAATTATGAAGTAACGGATACTTACAAAAGCATAGATATACAAATTTTCAATACAAAGTGATTGATGTAAACCATAGAACTCTTTTGAATAATATTCAAAGAACAATATGACTCTTTGAGTTTTTTCCTGAATCCAGGACTTCTCATTGCTCGAATTATAAGGCCTAAAATATTGTCTAAAAAACTAAATTTACTCTGCTTTATAAACAATTTGGGATAATGCAACTTTTTTCTTTGTTCTTGATCACTATACACATATTGTAGAAGGAAATCAATGAACATATCATCATTACCAGCTCCTAGAAGGTCTTGCGGAAAAACAATTGTATAAATCGCTTTAATTACAGTTTTCATTATCTCCTTGGTCACTTTACACTCTCTAAAGATAAATAATAAAAGAAAATAAGTAAACAATGCTTACATTAGAAAGTTAGTTTTGTTTATAAAATTTACTGGCATCATTTTCATAATTTTCCAACGCCAAGCAGGTGTCAATTTTTCAGCATTCCATCGTAATTCAGTTATAATCTAGACAAAATATGATATTTAATAACCCACTTTTTTCAAGGCATCTTCTACGGGTGTCCTTTCGCTTAGAGAAAAATTGAGAGGCGATATAATGTGTTCCATAATCTTTTTATCTGTATAATCATTAAGCAGCTAAAATGTATAAAGCAAAAGTAAAAATTGCAAAAACTAACGGTATAAAAGCTTCCTTTGCAGGCTAAGGGAATAAATATGATCTTGGATAACGGTGGAGGTTCATTTACAACCGGATCATCTGCAGTTATTTCAAACATTCTGAAATAAAAGAACAATTAGAAACCAACTTCAGATTAAATCGATATGGTGAAAAGCGAAACAAGACGCTTAAATTTCTGATAATATAGACAAAGCAAAAATATCCATTTAGCAGTATAATCCATTATTTGAATTTTCACTTTGCGCATGTTATTGTTGTTAAAAGAATAAAATATGTCTCAATATCTCAAAAAACAGCATGAAAATGAAAATAATAGCGAAAATTAACAAAAGACAATGGACCACGCTCCAATGAACTGAGGCACGTGTATACCAGATTTTCTAGAATAAATATTCTAAGCATCTTATACGCAACTGGAAAAAATAAGTTTTACAGGTTTAGTTACTTTATTCAAAACATTCATCACAGAAACTGTGCTATGTAAAACATGAACAAGATTTACAAAGTAACCGTAGTGTCTAGACTAAAACATTGCAGCGAAGTAGTTTCCATGAGGGGAACCGTAGGGATTAAAGTGATAAGATTAAATAAAATATAGACATAGACGATTTAAACGCTGGCGTAACCCTGACGCTTGGCACGAGCGCGACCGATGAGGTAGGCAACAAGAACAATGACGACGAGACCAGCAAGACAGGCACCAACGATGATAGGAACAATGTCAGAAGTCTGGGCATCGGCCTTGCAATTCTCATAAACTAAATTGAAGATAAGTAAAAAAAGATCACAAACCTTGTTCATTTGGCCACTTTCCATCACCATCGAGGTTAGCAAAAGCAATTGCATGAAATAACTTCATGTCGATGGAGCTTTCATTTTTCAGCTTGAGAAGAGTAGAGGAGCAACGAAAGGCGTCTGTACTTTTCTGGACAACCACATCGTTAATGGCATTGGGATCCATTTCGAAGACGTCTAAGCAGTAGTGAAATGAGAAAAATAAATAAAACTAACATTGTTGCGCTTTAGGGAAAGCGGCAGTCGTATCAGTAGTCAAAGAGTAATTAGCGAGTTTGAATTTGTCATCCTCCTTAATGAAAGTCAACTTGAGCATCCACATCTTATCTTCTGTAGCACTCGTTGAATTGGATGGAGTGAAATTAACCTAAGAACAACAGTTAAATAACCGATGTCAGAATGACATACAGTTAAACTCTGTGCAGCAGTAGAATTACTCAATATATCCTCACAATCTCCATTGAATGATTTAGTCCTATTCAAATTGACAATGTAAGTAGCATCAGGCTGAAAATTGTTTAAAAAGGAAAACTCTTTTGACTTACGAATTTTACAGTAATAACAGGAGCAGCATCAACAATAAGACATGTGCGGCCTGCGCTGTTTTTGACATACCAATGCTCCTTTGGTTGAACCTCACTTTTTGCGTAGACCGCATAAAATGATACTAAAATTAAACGTTTCCATAGCGACAAGTAAAACTTACGCAATGCGATGATAATAGTTTTCGAAGTCATATGTATAACCTAGAAATAAATGTAATATGAAGCTGAAGAAAAAAAAGATGAAAATATCCCTAAACCAAAATGAATCCTTAATTGGGGAGCATCAAGAAGGATTGTCTGAAAGAATGGGGAATCCTATCAAACCGTTATCAAACATTGATAACAAGACACTAGCTACCCTAGCACAGATCAATGCAAGACATAGATAAAGCCAAGATTTACTATCATAACGAAAAAAAGGATCTGATAAAAAGGACATTATTCAGAGATGTCTTCTTTTATTACATTTCAAAAATGTATGAAATTCTGGCAATTTACAGAACCAATAAATCGATGGTGAAAGGGGCAACATTTTTGAAAAAAAATCTCACTTTTAACAGATTTTCATTTCTCATATACCCCATTTGTCTTGTATATTTTATCAACAATGGTTTTTATATGTTTCAATAACATATAAAAACATATAAAAAGAAAATATTGAAAAATCTAGAAAAAAAGTTAACAGCTCAGCTGTGCTTACATAACATTATTTCAAAAGAGGTGGGTAGTTTACAGTATGTCAGAAATGGTCTCGCCACTATTGTCGTCCCGCAATTTGAATTCAAACGTTACTCCATGGCTATCGAGGCCCATTTTGAAAGAAAGGTTGCGGTTGGACTTTATTTTTTTTCCGATTTTTTCTTGATCGACAAACATGTAGCGGATAATTGTACAAACAGAATTGAATATTTTCTTATGAAAACTGAAGAAGGCATGCAATTTAGGTCATAGTTAAAGTTACTTTATTTTTGAAAAAATACGTCTACTCCCGTTCTTGCTTATTGTCGTTTGCTTATGTTTTACTGTACTTTTTATTTTCAGATATTGTGCAATTAACGCGGTAAAATGGCTCATAAAGAGCAGGACCTTGGAAAGGTAGTATTTAGCCTAGTTTTATTGTTTTTTTCTCAGGAAGTAGCTCGTTTGCAAAATGCTGTCAAAGAGCTACGAGATGCTGTAGCCTCCTTGGAGACTGAAAAGGACAATCTTCGTCAGGCTGTTCGCAAGCTGAAGGTATTTTTATGTTTTTTAAAGCAGTTGTTGTTTCAGGCGGAAAATCTTAGGACGAAAGATAAGTTCAAGAAATTTCTTAGTCTTATCAAGATTCAAGCAGGTGAAACTGTCAATGATGAGGGAGAGTTCCCTGAATATGATGAAATTGGAAAAGATTTTATTCTTGTAGGAGGTTTGAACTTACAGTATATTTTAATTATAAATTAGGAACTCGCGATCCGTTAGCAATCCGCTACGAAGTAGTTATTAAGGATAATAATGGAACGGAACACAAGAGTGTCGAACGTTACTATTGGTCAGTTACCTATGATTGGTTGAACAGTTTTCAGGGCTCAAATGGCTGATCATTTTAAGGACGCGGAAAGCCGCAAAAAGATCATTGAAGCTCCAAGCACGCTAAAAGCCGAGGAGGTGATGAGAGAAATTAAAGATTTTGACGAAAAAGTTTGGGATGAGGTTTGCAATTTATATTTTCTTTTTTTCAACTTATTTTCAGGTCAAGTTCAATGTTTGGAAAGAGGGACAGCGGCTCAAATTTCAGCAACACCGTTGGATTGCCAATATCCTGATTGAAACCGGCGACTCGTACATTGCTGTATCGCATCAAGATAAGGTATAGTTATTTATTTGCCGTTGACTTTGCTTTCAGCACATTGGAACTGGATGGCGTAAAAATCGGGAGGAATCCAGAAAGCCCTTATTTTGGGATGGCCAAAATCTTGGCGGAAAATTCCTTATGAATCTTAGAAAGGATCTGGCTGCTAACCATTCGTGGAAAGCAGGAGAGCTCGAGGTTTGTTTGCTTCCTCTCATCTATAACACTTTGATTAGGAAGCCAAGCAGAAGTGTATTGATCTGAAGCGCTTTGTTTGGCGCCGTGTGGAAAACCCCATGGGATTCTCTGGTGGATTTCGCGGAGGACGTTTCTCGCGTGGATCTCGCCAATTCCCAAGCAATCGAGGCCGCTATGATAAGAGACCTAATGGACGATACTAAGTTACCAGTATTCCTTTAATTGTATCCAAAGTTCCTTTGACTCATCCGGTCTGTTTCCTTGGTTATTCATTCGACTTTTTGTTTAATCTTTACCCCGTATCCGTGTTTTTTCACCGGTGTAACATAATAAAGTAAGTTCGAATTAAACCTATCAAAATGCAAGATGGTTTATTGAAAGCTGTATATAAAAAAAATTATGCGTTATGTAGTCAAAGTTTGAAGTTTAGTAGGCACAGATGATGTAAATAGCGTGGATAATTCCTGGAATGTAGCCTAGAATCGTGAGAAGAATGTTGATAGCCAAGTGATAGGTGCATCCTTTCTCCAAGAAGACACCAAGAGGCTAAAAAACTTAGTTTTGAAGAATAATCACTTACTGGAAGAAGGATAGCAAAGATGAACTTGCAGATGTCGGAGCAGGTAAGAGCCATTTCTGAAATTAGGAAATTTTTAATACGTTGAGAGGAGGATAAGAGACAAGCGTAACCAAGGGTAACATAGGTTATCCGGACACAGATCAGCAGCTGGCAGAAGTGTTCATTGCTGGAAAAATTCCCAAAGAAAAATGCAACGTGCACCTTTATACTAGTAAACAAGTAAGAGGGAAATCAATATGTCGAAAACAGGAACACTATTTGTTGCACTTCAAAAAGTATCAAAAGAGCAATTGACGTGATCGAGAGGAAGGATGTTATACAAGTGAGAAAGGTTATTTACACTAGTTAGTTCAATCACTACTGTTGAACTATCGAGTCAGAGTATAACAAAAATAGAACCACGTTTCATAAATAATTGGCTAGCCGGCGAGCCGTATACCGGTGGCTAAATTCATAAATGATTTGCCCTCGAACAGCTGTGGCAATGCGACAATCGCTTGACTATATGCATCCAAAATAATTACACACAAGAGGATGGGGAGAGCAAATGCCCGTCATGGGATGGCCTTCCATCGAAAACAAGCAATGTTTTGACAGCGCGTTCATTTAAAAATGACGCTTATCATTCAATCAGCAACTTTCGATCAATTTAGTAATTAAAAAAAAGAAAAGACATAATTTCTCTCAGCTTTTAATAAAGATTCTGTTTTAATCGTTTTCTGATTACATAATGAAAAAAAGGAAATGTGAAGCAAATACAATAAAAAAATAGCAAGCAAAAAAATAAGAAAAAGAAAAAAGGCATACAACTAACCAAACGACAGTGGAAAGGGATATCGAAATTTGGTAACAGTGGAAATTTGACTTTTTCTATTTTACATTTTTTTCTTACCATGTTCAGAATCTACACAAACAATTACATTTAGCTAAATATAAAAAAATAAAATGCAATATAGGGTTGAACCCGACCAACAGGTTTTCCGTCTACCCGCGTGACACCAATATACATTGGAAACAAACGATTATAAATACGAAAAAAAAAGAAAAAACCGAAGATGAATACCGGTCAGGCCAAATGAAGCTATTTGAGCACGAACTTTGTCACCGTAAACAACAATATGTTTTCTTCTTTATGATTGCGACATGACGTGACAGAAGGAAAGAACAAGCAGACGCACGATGTTTTTAAAATATAGATTCGTAAAACAACAACGTCTACCCTTCACTAACGCAGCGTGTCTATATAAGCTCTGAAGAAATGCGTTGATATTTTGGTCTATTGTTTTCGTAAACACAAAAGTCGATAGACGCATCACATGACCCGGGGGCTATATGCGCGACTTGCATTCATTTCTACCCTACCAGGGACCAAATAAAAGCCAAGGCCAGCTCTCGCTCGAGTCATTTACAGCATACGAACAATGAATAACGAGCATGCCGCACAATGATCGCTAGGGAGTGTTGTGTATCGAATAGCGAGGGAGTGAGCGGAGTCGCGTCCAATCGAGTTAAACGAAGAACGACGAAAACAATGAACCCATGGGATGAGCTGCGCTACTGCGTTGTAAACAAAGTCTGCAGCAATAATAGTATGGAAGTCGATTAAAACAGTTTATGTCAAAATACAACAGCTTACAGCAATTAGACGGCGGTACCACGTTCCAAATCCTCCTGAAAATAATAATTAGTTACAATTTTTAGAAAAGTAAAAAAAAAAAAAAGATGTGCAGACTAACCTTGATTTCTTCGGTATATTTTCCGTAAAATTTCTCAAGTTTCTCATTGAAACGTTTATTCTTCTCATTGATATAGTCGATAGGCGCATCAGGATCGAACATGCGACGACGATGGAATTTTTCACGACTTTTAGCTCTGAAAGAAAAATTTCTAAAAAGATTTGATAATAACATACTGTCCAACAACATCTTTAGCGAGTTTATCCATTGCAGCAGTCGTTGGATAGTGAGCTCCATGTATGAGTGTATTAGCAGTTGGATAAAACTGATCACCTCCGCTGAAATTAACGATTAAAAATGCAAACAAAAAATTATCAAATATATAAAAATAACTTACACAACTTGACGCATTTTCTTGTACGATTCAAGATCAGGATTCAAAGAGCTAGTAAGTCTAGTATGTTGTCGTAAACTCATATTCTCATATGCTAAAATACAAATACAAAAATTATAAAAGCCGTTTACTTGAAAATCCTTGATCAGGATTCTTCTTTCTCTTCCGCTTGTATTCGATCTTTTCGGCAACATCAGCTGGCATTTGAAGAGCCTTCAGTCTATCATAATCTTTTCCTTCTTTCTCTGCTTTCTGGAAAAAAAGCTAGGTAAAAGATAAAAAGTACATTACCTCGCGTTCATTGATTTCTTGTAGTTCCCATTCTTCGCGAACACGTTTTGACTCATAATTCTTCGGTAATTTTGATTTTCTATCTTCTTCAACTACTTGCTCCATGTTATCCTTTCTTGCTTGTTGCTAAAAATGAAACTAAAAAATTGTAAATACTAACTCTCATTTGATGCAAACGTCTGAAGCGATCTTCAAAGGTTTCCTTCTTTACTTTTGATGAACTAGTAGCTTCTGACATTTTTTACCTGAAATTTATACATTAGTATATATTAAAATATAAAAAAGTGAGAAAAAATATTGAAAACAAATCGAAACTGAAGGCGAGATCGTGAGAGTAAAAATAAGGCGCAGCTATTGCACCTTTTTATTGTAACGATCCCTAAAAAATTTGAAAACTTCCCTGTTATTTATTTTTTTTCTCAATTTCTTCAGTAATTTTGTTCTATTTTAGAAGCTTCTAGCAGGAGGAAATGCGTGTACAAACGTAAGTTTTGAAATTTGATAGCTGAAATTGCTTTTTAGGAAGCTATCAGAAGAGGAAGTTCGCAAAACTTTATTTGAAAAAGTAGACAAAGCTGCTAAAACTAACCGTCCCTGGACACAAATTGAACCGACTTGGTGTGAGCTCTCTGAAACGCGACTATTTTCAAAAATTATTGAGTTTAAACCAGCTGGTTGGTCCTATTGTACCTTTTTTCAACAAAATTGCAGGTGTTAATAGAAATTTCAATTTGGGTATAATTGTCGATCATATGAATAATATATATGATGATGAAGATGATTTCGAAGATTATTTATCTCCTGATGATCTTATTACAATGAAGAAGCGTCGTGAAACAGGACAGATATTAGATAATGTTATGAGCTTCCCACCAAAATATAATATTCGCCCAACAATTCAACAGGTAAACTTGTCTTTATTTTTGGCTAAATCTTTTAGATCACTGACAAACTAAATGACTTGTATGATATGAATATAATTGAGTCTTACGAGGCAGATCCAGAAATATTTGAACAGAAGTCAGACTTTTTTCTACCTGAAGGAGAATTCAGTGAAATGATTCAGAAGCTGGAAAAAAAAGTTGGTTTTATCTTCTAACTTCGTTTAACTGTTTTTTTAGGAATTTGAAAAACCTCCACCAGAAGCTATGACTCGCATACAAGAACTAAGAGCGCAGAATAGTAGAACTCCTGCTGGCGGTCCCCCATCGAGAAAAAGACGACGTCGCGGTTCTACAGATTCAAGTTCTCGTGCTAGTACTCCAGCGCAACGGAATCGCATTGAACATGATTCCTGAATTTTGCTTTCCATTATTTATAATTGTTATGTAGAAATTGTAATTAATCAGCAAATTTATTCAATAAAAGTGACACATTTACAAGTTTTCAACGACGGACAGAAGGAGTAAGCTGAGCGTTGTAAATTTCCTCCTTGACTTTGGTTAAATCTCCACTGATGTTATATTTAGATTTGATGTTTTCTAACTTTTCACGTGCCTGAAATCAAAGACAAATCATCGAATTGATGAAAAAAGCATACCCTTTCAGTATCAAGACGTTTATAAGCCTTTGTCGCTTGATAGTAGAGTACAACAAGATACCTAAAAAAAATTAGGAAAGCTGACTACTTTTTAGACACACACCTATTCGATATATTAAATCCACTGAGATGATCACAAGCATTCTTCGCATCAAAAATATCTTCATAAACAACAAAAGCAGTTCCGCGAGTTTCTGGTGTATTACCTCTAAAATAAAAAAAAATATAAACGAAAACAATACGGCAACTTACAGTCGAACCTGACGAATACCTCCAAATTTACCAAAAATTTCATACATTTCTTCTGAAGTTATTTTGTAAGGTAAGTTTTTTACAAAAAGAATTCGGTTAACCTGGAAATTGAAGAAAAAGTTATTAAAAAATTATACTTACCTCAGGCGGCAGCCTGGTCCCACGATTAACACGTCCTGCCATAGCCATTTTACTAAAATATCAAATAAAAGGAAGAATGTGAAGTAGAAAAAAAGAACAATAGCGAATAAATAAATTGAAAATATAATAAATCAATAACACTGCTTTTGATATTTGTTTTCCAATATTTTTTAAATTCATCTATAACACAATATTACAAAAAAATGCAATTTTATTTTAAAAAAAACGCTACTTCAAAAAAGGAAACAAATAGGGATCGTTGGAAATTTCGAATAAAATGTGATGGTTAGAGACGCAGGCACTACGAGACTATGACAGAGACGTTGGTGTCCCCGCCGTATAGACTCGACAGCCCAGCTGTATGACCACAACGGTAGTAGTTGGGGTCTTTGAAATCATACTTCACAGAATCCTTTCTGTAGTTTGTATTTCACAGTCCCATTTAAACCGGATACCGGCTAACCCGCGATGAAAGGGAGATGGGCGCTCGGCGAGCGGGAAGAACGCTTCGGCGTTGAGGACCGCATTCGTCTCGAAAGGGATGTTTTTGTCGTGCGCTCTTCTGAGCGGTTTTAAAAGTACCATGTTTTTTGCCTGATAGGGCTACATGATTGAGTGAATAATTTATTCTATAAAATCAGACATAGATCGGCCATTACTCCAAAAAATTGTAAAATTGAACAGTATTATCTCCCTGCTCCGTCAATTTCCGCATGACCCAGTTTGGAGGATATGTCGTCAATATCATCGCCATCGCTGTCTTCATCGCTGTATTTTTCTTCCGCAGAACCCTCATCATCACTAAAAAAAAGCTAGAAATAGGTAAAAAGCAACTAACTCAATATCGCCAAGATCAACATTAACATTCAACTCTTCTACAAGTTCTTCTAATTCTTCGAATCTTGAGCCAAACATATTACTTCCAAGTTTCAGTTCCCTATAAAAATAAAATAATAGAATAGAATTGGATCAACTTACGCATTGGTTTGTTTAAAATACGTTTTCCATGAAGTGATGATCTCTTCTGCTTCATAATACCCCATTTCAGATCCAGAAAGATCAACCGTTTTGATTTTACGATGATTTCCGCCACAAAGAGCACCGATAATTTTAGCACATCCAGCTCGACATAAGCAATCTCCAAAATCAATAGTCTCTACATTGACCAATAGAGTTAAAGCCTAAGAATAAAATGACCATAAATGAAATACTTGAGCTAGACTATTTCCTCCTTTCGTATCGATGCAATTATCATTCAATACAATTGTTTTAAGATTGGGATTAGCTTTGAAAGATTCAGCCAGCTGTATGAAACCTTCTGGCCGAATTCCATTCTGTGGAATGCTGATATACTCTAATGTTCCGATAGCTTTAAATGCTGCGGCTAAAGCGATAGCTCCTGGATTCTCCAATCTATTCCTGCCGGCGATAAATGTTTTCAACTTGAATGCTTTTCCACTCGCTTTGGCATTAGCATGACATTGTTCGAGGCATTTTGCAATAATCTGCAATAAAAAAAAGCTAAAAATAAAATGAAAAACTAACTTTGCCACCAGCTCCTAGTCCATTATTGTTCAACTTCAATGTTTCCAGAGAAAAAGCTGATGGGGAGACAAGAAACTCTTGAATACCTTCAGCACCGATAGGTCCAAAAGCATTGTCAGACAAGTCTAGTGTTGTAATATGGCAGCCAGCTTGCATCATAGAAGCAGTCAAACAACGCTGAACAAGTAAATTAGATAACTAAAAGCAAAGAACAACTTACAAGGATTGGAGGAATTTCATTTTTCAAACGTCCAGTAAAAATATCCGACCACAAACAATGCTCCATTTCCGGATGACCAGCAAATGCTTTGGCAATTCGTTTTGATGCTTCGATTCCAATCGTATTTCCACGCATTTCCAAAGTGGTAAGGTCGGCTACAAGTTCCAGTGTCTTGGCAAAAATTTCAGCTAAACATAAGTTTAAGACAAAATATTAAATAGTACTTGCCATCTTCAGCCGTGTTTAGCTTCAGTTGCCGGTCACGGAATGTAACGTATCCTTTACGTAAATTTGTTGTTTCGCCAGCCATGGGTCCTATAAATTAAATATATCTGAGACATATAGAAGAGAGACTAGTGAAAAAGAAGTGATTATATAAGAATCACGAGATTATCGATCTAATAGCTTTCAAATTGTCTTTTAGAGAAGCTGTCAGGAAAATATAAAAAGATGAAAAACAAAAAACAAGACAAATTTGATTGCCTTTGGTAAATACATCATGAAATCCAAATGTGTAGAAACATAAAAATTCGAGAAAAAGTGGATTGAGAAATAGGAAAATTCGAATTTGTTAAAAGTCGTGCGATAAAAAACTTGCTTCAATTACCGTTTCCAATTTTTTTTCCTTCTTTTTCAATTCAAATTTCTTTGTTCTTTTTCCATAAATATTCCAGAAACTATCAGAAATCCTAAATTTAATTTTCAGAATTCCACAAAATTATGGATTGTTATGTAGGCGCATCGACAGGTGCCTTAAAAAGTCAGTTTCTATCTTTTGCTATGTATTTTATTCTTTTAGGTATTTTACTGAAGGATAATTCATTTTCCAATATAAATAAGATAAAATCGTTGGATCCAAAAAAAGATGAAATTACTTCGATGATCTGGGGAGGCGAAGAACAGGTTATTAGTGTCTCTACAGTTTATCAGTTTAGACGGATCTTCTAACTGTTCAACTTGATCGACAGTTGAAACTTCTCGATATCAACGATTGTAATCAGAAGACTTTGTTTACTATAGAAGGAGGTCAGGGTCCTGTGAAAGGTCTTCATCTGACGACAAAGTAAATTGTATAATTTTATATAATTCATGTTATTTTAGTGATAAAATTATAACTTGTGTCGAATCAGGAACAGCTAAAGTATGGAGCAGAAAAGGAAAAGAACAACATGACTGGAATTTTGGTTCTGGAATTACAGCCATGCAAGGATCAAACGAGAAGAATACTATTGCAACTGGCGGAATGAAGAATCTTATCAAAACGTGGGATATGGAAACGGGCAAAATGACATGGAATGCTAAAAATGTACTTTTTACATATTTTCGGTTGATATATGTTTCAGGTTCCATTAGACAAGTTACAGTTAGAAGTTCCTATTATGGTTACGGATATACGAATAGTTGAACATGAAAATCAGATAATAGAGGCAACAAAATTACATGAAGTAGGCAAAACTTTCTTAATTTTTAATGTTCAGATGCGTTTATACGATCCACGAGCACAAAGACGACCAGTAAAGAAGATTCCGTTCATGGAATCACCAATTACTACTGTATCTCTCTGCTACAGACCAAATCATATAATGGCGGCTAATGCGATCGGAGAAATGGGTTTATTTGATCTTCGTAGTAAAGGTTAGACACTTTGTTATCTGCTGAAGTATTGTATAGTTCATCCCGTTGTCAAATACAAAGGACAAACCGGTTCTATTAGGTCTATTGATGCTCATCCCACTGCTCCTTATGTTGCTACTTGTGGAATTGATAGATTTGTACGAGTTCATGACTTGGAAACTAGAAAATTAATCCATAAGGTTAGAATTATAATTTGATCAAATGTTCCAGATATATTGTAAAACACGGCTGAACAAAATACTGATGAGGAAAGATTTATCAATTTTGAAACCTATTAAAAAAGAAGAAGAAGATTGGGAAGAATTGGAGGTTTGTAACGGCATTGCGAGTTTTTTTAGCTTTGTTTTTCATGAATTTGATTATTCCTTTTACGTTTTTTAATTTTTATCCCGGTGGCGTAAAACCCTGAAGTTTTGGAAACAAATTGTTACATCCCCGACAAGAAAAATAAAATTAAAAATCCTGCATTATTTTCTGAACAACTTAATATTTCGATTTTTTAGGAGATTGATAACAGTGATGATAACTCTACAAATTATGACAGCAGTACAGACGATGACTGCGATGATGATGTATGGAATGAGCTTGACACAGGAAAAAATAGTAGAAAACGGAAGGAGGATGACGATGAGAAAGTGCCAGAAGCTATAAAAAAGAAGAAGGTGCTTCCTCCACGAAAGCGAAAAGATTCTGATCAAGTTGATGAAGCAAGTTTTGTTCATCTATGAATCTTTATTTTTAGATTGTCGACGGACCAGTGAAAAAATCTAAGAAGGAAAAATCTAACGGAGTGACGACAAAAAAGTTGGAACCAGTTGAAATAAAAGAAGAGGTCGTTTCTGACGATGACGAACCTGTACCAGTAAAGAAACGAAAATTGTCAGCTAAAAAAGTCAAGGTTTGATTGTTAAATTTTTATCGTTATTTGTTATTTGTTATAAAACATTTATCCTGAATCACTTGGTAGAGTAGTCTCTGTTGAAACTTCTTTCGTCCGCGAGAAGATGTCATAAGGGAAAATTATTAAAACGAATGAGGAACAAATGAGTAAAGTACCGATTGCAAAGCTTAGTGTTAGCGGAACGTGACGAAAAATAATGTCTATTGCTGAATTATTTTTATTTTCGTTTTTTTATTGCTTACTGGCATTTAATGGAATTCCAATGAGCATTCCAACGGATATTACAAGAGGATGGAGCATGGCAATGCCAAAATTAATCGAAAAATTAAAAACTGAATGGAATAATTGGATTTGTTTGAAGAAAACTTACGTAATGATAATAAACCAGAGCCGAGGAGCGGCAACCATGGAATTCCTGACCAAGTGATCAACTCAATATTTGTTAACGAAAGGAGCAAAGCTGGGATGAAATTCACAGTCATATTGAGGAGTCCTAAGCAGGTCATGAAAAGCGAAACTTGAGCAAGATCTGCCTGTCCAATGACTCTTTTAAACAAAACCTAAAGTCAAGTAAATCAATTTTTTATTTTACTTTATAGAAAGCGGCTGAGGTGGCGGATAGGACAGCCAGGAAGATGCCTAAAAGTTGGAGATTATTCGCTCCATGAATTCCGAGGGAAATAACTGCGACACCAGCTACGGCAAATACCACAGAGACCAGCTAGAAACGGATGAGTGCTTTTAGAAATACGCACTTTAAAGGAAATAAATTTATCATGTAGGATGCAAATCGAGAGAAGATATACTTCTGCCGCATTACATGCCGATATGGAAGTCGCAATGCTGGCAGAAATATGGACCAGAGCTTTTGCGTAGGTGTAATTAGCTCCGATCCAGAAAAGAAGAAAAGGTGAGACTGTAGAAATAATGCTGACAAAGCAAAATCCACGTTCTCCGAAACACAATGAAGCTTTTCTAAAGAAATTAGACTTAAAAGTATAATTTTTTTACTTATTAGCTTCAGTTATTGAAATTCCTTTGATTTTAGAGAAGATCAAGAAGCACGGATAACATAAGATCATAAAAGTGGTATTAAACCACATCAGTGCATACGGTGCGTTAAATTTTTCCTAATTTTTAACTATGTTTACATTGTTTAAAATCACCTTGTTGATATGAAGAGCAATTTGACTGAATTGTGTATGAAGAGCCCATGTTACAGCGACGCAAAGAACGACAATGATGTTCAGAAATACCTTTAAACTTTGACCTATCTGGTATCTATTTTGTGAATATTCAAATTTGTGCGCCGAAAAATGCCCTTGACATGACAAGTGACAATCATCTATGAAGTTCGAAATTGGAGGGAAATATTTTTATAATAAATACGTAATTACGTACTCACGTTTAGTAACGGAAATATAAATAACCAAAATCTTTCTTTTTAGTAAATTTTTCCAAAATTTATTTAGGAATAGGTAAGTAAAAAAAATTTCAACCAACCGTTCGCCAATGTTGCGATGCGAGCGGGTAAGCCATCTGTTATTATGAATGCTGGGACTCACAACATTCACGAAGGCGGGAACACTGTCATCGATTACAACAAACGGCGGGGCTGATCTCATTTCGTTTCACAAAGGACATGTCTTTAATTTATTGCCTGATATGTACAACATATAAAAAGGAGCAGTTGAGGATTATTTCTTATTTCTCCATCGTCGAAAACGATCCTGGCTCTCCATATTCAACGCAGACACCAGAGGATCTTTATCGAGAGTGACGGGAAGTTGACATTGCACAGGAGAAAAATAACAATTCCGATATTTCAGACTATCATCTTTCTGATTCTTTGCCGCCATCGCGTCAAGTAGAGGCAATTTCCGTCGGAGACGTGACTGCGCCCAATACCTGGAATTTTTGACAGATGAATGCATTTTCGGATGTTTTGAAAATCGCTAAAACACGGATCTTAGACTCGTAGCCTAGCTTACTACAATCCTAGAATAACAAGGGTGGAAGTGTATGGTCCATAAAGACTAATCTTCTTCACTTATTCGTCATATTTATCCGTCAGGATCGCGCAGCCTTTTACAGAATTAGTAGTAATTTCTGCTCATAATAGCTATAAAGAAAATCAGTTTCCCTTAGACTTTTTTTATGCATGACAAAACTTACCTCATGATCGGATTGATGTCTTTAACTCCTTTGTATTTATCGCCTCTATCTGCTACTGCCATAGCAAACATCAGTGATAGTACAGCCATTAAAACCTTTGACATGTTATTCTGAAATTAAGAAGAAATGAATACAGATGATACGCTTGCGGAAATTATACATGAGAAAGTACAAATGACGTGGCTGTCTAGAAAAATTTTAATTGAACACTAATGAAAAATATGTTTGGTAGGTTCTTGGAAAATGGGAAGGTTAATGGAAAAATTTAGACTACTGGTGTTTGTAGTACTCAAAAGATCATTTATGCACTTTAAAGACAGAGAGAATAGAAAATTGCTATTATTTCATATTCTTTTTATACTGATAGTACTTTTTGATAAGACATAAGGCCACCCCAAAGGATGTATGGTCACAAACATGTTTTTTTTTCCTTTTTTGAGTCATCTTACTTTGTAATCAGCAATTAAGAATGTTTTGTGAGTCATAAGAGAGAAAAAGATCTAATAAATAAGGTGATACATATTTAACAAAAAAAATCCTAACAAAGAATGAAACATGTTTCCTGCTCTGATGAATGCAGTTTTCTGTCTAACAACAAAGAATTAGCTCTTGCAACCAGAAAAAAAATTTTCTCACGCCAAAAATGGAAGCATCACCGCGAACAGCTCATGAGACGAAATGAATTGCTTTCAGCTTAGGCTTTTTGACAAAATCCCGTCTTATAATACGACTGAAACACAGATCATGTGACAATTTTTGAGCGAGTCTAATCATATGAAAAGCCGCTTCAGAGACTGGTACAGGGTGGCAAAGAGATGAAAAAAACAATATCGAAATTATATGTACATTATTAATTTTCTTCTTCTTATTCTATATACAGTGCATTACAAAAAAATAGATACTTCTCTTACTTTGCAGTTCACGTATTTCAAGAGGTTCAGCTGCTGTTTAATCTGCACCAATAGATTCAGCACCCTCGGAACTCCCTCTCCCTTGCGTTCTTCCCGGATAAAATTTGATCATCATCATTGAGACTAAACTCTTACCTTCCACGATTTTAGGGTGTCACGAAATTATAGATATTTCTAATAATCGGACAGGCTAGTCAAGGAATGGAATATTTTGGATGTAATAGATAGATCCATTGTCCTGCATAAAAATGAGGTCCATAGCAGGAAAATCTTAAAATAAGGTACCCCATTAACATTATGCAATGAAATATAATCGTTGAAATTCATAGAAGTACTAGTAGACGAACCCCTAATAAGATGAAATAGATGCCAAAACATTACACTCCCACCTAAATCAAGCGTTGCATGATACTGTCTCTTTTTGGATATCGTGTCAATAGTAAGCAAAATTGTCAAGATCGTTCAAATTTCCTATAACTTAAACTAAAAGCTAATCATTGTTCAGTCTGTATGTTGGCGCATTTCTAAGCAAATTTAAAACGAAGGAAGTGGAAATCAAATTTTATCCGGGAAGAACGCAAGGGAGAGGGAGTTCCGAGGGTGCTGAATCTATTGGTGCAGATTAAACAGCAACTGAACCTCTTGAAATACGTGAACTGCAAAGTAAGAAAAGTATATAGAATAAGAAGATGAAAAACATTACAATATATGATAAACGGATTATTTTCAGTTCTATATGTTAACTAAATGAAATTACTCAGGTATAAATTGTAGGCGGGACCGGAAAAGAGCCTAGCTTACACCTCAAGAAATAAGGTAGAGGAAGTAAAAGTCTATAAGACAAAAATATATAAAAGAGCGTAGTGTGCTGCTTGATATTGATACATTTTTCCAAATAAATTACCGCACATACTATAAGGTAAAAATGTTTAAAAACTGTCAACCCATGATGACAGCGAATTATCCCCCACTTCATTAGTAAGAACAAAAATTATAAATGAAAAGTGAAAAACAAAATATCATAAACTATATTGTGGCTTTTATCTTCGCCTATCTCTCGTCATAGTTTTCACAAAGTCGTAGATTAGCTTTTGATCAGACAGCACATCTGGCATCTTCGAAAGTTAAAAAACGCGTGGGAATAAACGTCAGCAGTAGAACTATTAAAGTAAAAAAATATATAGTAAAATACCCATAGAAACTTGATATGAGCTGCATTTAATCGTCATCGGTATGCTCTCACAGAAAATGAACGTAAATATCAAAATGGAAGAGAAAATTTATCTCACACGTTCTTACTGTACGAATGTGAGGCTTGTTCACTCAATGGAAAAGTAAAAACTAAACAGCAAAGACAAGAATATTAGAACTCAAAGAAGGAAAAAAATTTAAAAAGGACTAGTTCGGTACTATTGTAAGATAAAAGAAATTAGTACGGGGAAAGCTAGATGTAATAATAAATAAATAATTGCAAAATTTTTCGAAATACTTCCCGTATAATTTCCCAATGTAATATTTACAATTCATTTAAAAAAGAATTTACAATAAATATTTAAGTGTTCGTCATAATGAAAACGTGAATAAAATAACATATTACTGTAGCCAGTCAATATATGCAGCTACGTAAACGTATACCTAGATTCACCTGTATCGAGTTATTTCTTTCTGCGTTTGTTTTCTTCTTTTCGCTGTTTAGAATTTTTTTTTCTAAAATACTATTTTTTCAGACTAACCCAAAATGAGTGTAAAAATGACTATAGAAGATGATAATATGTCAGAGCACAGCAGTATTGAGTTTGCTGATGCCGTAATTGATGAGTCCTTTTTCGCAAATCAAGGCTATCCGTATGCAAATGAGGATGAAAATGTTTGTTCCTTTTCATTATATTTTATGTGTTTAGACACCCAAAAATAATGGAGTAATTGACAAGTTCGTACAGCATTTCTATGATAAATCATTACTCAAACGGATTGAAGATCATGAGCAGGAGGAACTGAAGATTTATATTGCTCAAAAACTTTTCAAAGTATTTTATTGCGCCTTTTATTATGTTTCGTTGTAGATTGACGGTATTCTTTGTAATGAGGAAACGCGTATGGCTATTATTCATATGGCTGTCACTAGTAGGTCAGCATCTACAGGTGAAGGAGTTCTAGAGAATAGATACGGGTACATTATCTTCTAACTTTTTATACTAGTTTTCAGTCGTGAAATGGCTAATTGGCTAAGAGAACGTCTTATACCATCGGTGGTAGATTGCTCATCTATTTTAAAAGCTACGGCCAAAGAGTTCTTTTATTTGAAACAGGTACACCGCCGTTCTAATCTATCATTTTTCAGCTTGATCCACTTTGCAATTGGTATCAACAAACACCAGAAACATCAACACAAGTTGCTAGTCGTATTACACGTTTTGCTGATCAAATGACACGCCGTGTGAAATGGTCGCTCCTTGTTGAACCTGGAAAATTTAGCTGCCATCTTTCGGTTAGATATTCACTCAGCTTATTTATCGCATGCATTTAGGAATTTCTAGGAGAATTTCATCGATTAACACTAATGTCACAAAATGAACAGGCTCCTGAAGAAGTTGCTAAGTTCGCCTTTAATGTGAATCATCTTGCAAAGGCTCGCAGTAAAAGTAACTATTTTTGTTGATAATTCAAATTCATAGCCATTCCCTGTTTGGACTCTTCGCGTGTATGTTTGACAGATGGCGTTGATACTCGACCTTCTTGTGCTCAACTTATAGGAGCATTGTTTAATAATTCTGAGCAACAAGCCGAGGGTGGCACAGACGATTTATAGTAATTAGCTATGACTTCAATAAGAGTTTTAGTGGCACTGCTGATTTTATTCACGCAAATTATGTCCGTGGAGGACCTCTGTTGAATACCTTCATTTTGACACAGGCTCCAATGCAAGATACCCAATATGATTTCTGGCGGATGGTTTACCAAGAGAAATCCCGCTTTATTATAATGCTTTGTGGTGCCGTTGATCCAACAACTATGGGTCCTCTTGATCAGTCGAAACTTCATGGTTTGTGTGCATATTATTGGCCAAGGTAGTATGTTTCAATTGCTTTAATTTCTTTGTAGGTCTGAAGGGCAAATCCTCAATTTTGGTGACTTAACAATTCGGAATGTACGTCTTGATGCAGCTGCTGATCCTGTCTTCACAATTACTCATCTGGAAATATCAAAAGAAGGTGGAGAGCGTTTTATAGTAGAACATTGGCAATTTGACTGGCAGTTTATGGGCGATGTTCATTGGCCCTTCCGTGTACTTCGAAAGTAGATGATTCTTGTTTATTTATACGTACATATTTCAGGGCCCGTTTATCAGCTTATCCTACTATCATTCATTGTCTAGATGGTTGCGGAAAAAGTGGAACCCTTGTAGCTATTGAAGTTGTTCTAATGCATTTCCTTCGAGGTTTTTATTCTATACAAATATTACTGATTTCACAGGAACACCAATAGACAATCATACCGTACTTCTGTCAACTTTATTTGTTCGAATGCAGAGGGCTAAAGCGGTAGCAACTCCAATTCAGTTCTTATATATCTATCGTTGTATATTGCATAATATATCTCCTTATGTTTCATCATTCTATCAACGAGTTTCTTTAGGTATTTTTTTTGCGGTATCTTTAGTAACAATTTTAGGACTAGCATATAAATCGTTGGGATTCATTAGCAAATACGAGGATATGCTGAAATCGCAGACTTATACTTGTTTGTAAATAGTCCTTACATTACTTCTTGTCTGTAAATTTATAGCAATTTATTTATCAAATTTTTATGTTTTACTTTAAAATAATAAAATTTTTAATACGGTTGAAATTGAATCAACTTTCTTCAGTATTAAGTATTAAGCAATATTACTTTTTTCATTTATAGTTGATGAAGCAACTGATTTTACTTACGAATAAAGCTTGGCTATTAAATCTTTCTCACGAGCTATTTGTCATATTTTCGTCTTATCAGTTTACGGCGATGTATTGAATTGACCAAATCGTAAACTTTTCCCTTGTTGTGATCTGCCGACAAAACCTCTCCAAACAACGTTTCAATGCTGAAAAGAATTCTTGCTAGGTTATATAAGGAAAAGATTTGTTATTGGTGACAGTTACCATGTTGCCAATAATTCTCTTCGCTCTCCTTGGTTCTTCAGCGTTTTGCTGTACTCCTACTTCAGGAGTCAGTAATGCAACTGGTTAGCAAAACCTTAGGCCAAAACCAAAACTTTATTATTGTATTTCAGATTCTCTCAAATCATACAACCAAGTGAATTTCAAAATTCACGTAGGTTCTCCACTTGGATCAGCCTATACTTGGGGAGAATCTGGTGGTCAAAAAGAGAACCTAACGCTCTTAAAAGATGCGTTCAACAATACAATAAGTCAAGCGGTATAGTTTGCAAAGTATCCTACCCATTCAGCTTAATTCTCTTTTTGCCGATTTGGTTGAAAAAGATCCTAAATACGATGTTAATTCTGTAGCCCTTTCAAATTTGAAACTTGGAGATCTAGAAGAAAAATGGAAACTCGTACCCGCTTGCGAAGGAGCTTCTACTGATAGTTATGAGTTTATCGGTAAATATCTGAAAAAGCCAGAATTTGTCCAGGTGATGACATCATAGGAAAATGTAGAGACGATACGCTTGACACATCATTCAAAGTGGAAATTACTGGAACGTTCACTGCTAAATCTAAAGACTGGGTAAACTTAAGAAAGTAAAAAAAAAAACATTCAGCATGTAACTGGAGATATGTGGAAAACCATGGGGATTGCTCTTCAAGGAAAACTCATGTCAAATTCCGATCCCCTTCGTTTTACGGACATTATTGAAATCATTCCTGTTGACGAATGAAAATAAAGCTTTACTCGCAACAAACAAACTATAACGATTTTCTCTTTTTCGCTGGTTTTTTAATCTTGACTTTATCTATAAGTTGAGCATTGAAAATCACCTAAAATATCTAACATAACGAAGAAAACCTACAGCTTGTGCCCAACCCGCGTAGTTTCCAAATTTCTCAAAATAGTATTCACCTATAATATCATATAAACAGCCGAAACGAACTAACCAAGAGATGTATGCAATGCTGTAGTAAGAGATTTCCCATGGAGATCTTTCCGATAATTCTTAACTGTACATTTGAAGACATGTGTGTCAATGGGAACGACATGATGATGACCTAATCCCATCAGACTAACACAATCGGCAACCTGAAACACCAGGATAAGTACGAAAAATGGAAATATACCTTTGGTCCGACTCCCATAAACTGTAAAAGACTTTCTTTAGCTTTATTTGGAAAACGAAGACTATTTAATCCTATTCCACCTGCTGCTAGCAATTTAACACTTTCGCTAAAAAGAAAAGGTGTGAAGAAGGAAGAAATCCTTACGCTATATATTGCGCACGATAACCAAATCCATCATCTCGGAGTTGTTTTTCCATCGTCTCTATATTACTATTCATTTGATCGACTAAAATGTATGAATATCGATTTAAAAGACAGTAATAACCTGTTGGAAACGCTCTCAAAAGATGTGAATTTGCATCAATTATTGTCAAATCTTCCTGTAATACATTTCCTGTCAATTGCAATTGACTTCCATAAAGAGTACAAAGTCTGTTTACCATTTCTACATAATATAATAATAAAAGAAAGGACACTTACTCGAAATTCTTTTGATATTATTATTAGCCGAACATATAAAAGCAAATAGTGTTTCAATAGGATCTTGGTCTAATATGCGAATTCCTTTCAGCTGCTCTGAATTGAGTAAAAGTTGTTTAATATGAGAATCAACATCGGACCAGCTCTCATAAAGCTTCTCCAAATCAACGTCTAGCTAAAATCAATAACATTAACAAAATGATAGAAATTACATTAAAGTATTCTTGTAAAGCTGATCGACAATTAAAACTTGAACAACATTCAATTGGGGAAGCTAGAACATGATATTCAATCTAAAATCAACAATTTATAAACTAAAAACATACAATCTAACCTGCTTATCATTGATTCTTTCAATTTTCCATAGCCTATAGCGTGCTGTCCCATAAAACTTCCCATTGTGCTCCAGCCATCTGAAAACAAAGGTAAACAAAAATTATTTTTACTTTACAAAATAACAAAAATTAACTAACTAATACTGTTCTCTTAACATTTCAGTCACTTCCTCAGCCGATAGAACTACAGTTAAATTTTTTAGGTGAACCCATAATTTTTTTTTCGTAGCAACTAGTCGTTTTCCATACAATCCCTCTTGTACAAGAAGACGAATAGCTTTTCTCAACGTTTGTTCATTCTTCTCTACGACTGTTAGCTCAACTTCTTCTGATTCTGTTTCTTCTATCGATCGTGGTTCGACTCGTTTAGTTGTTTTTATAACTTGCACAACGTCAGCCAAAGAAGTAAATGTTATGCATTTTGCAGATAACTCCATCTCATTGAAAATTCGACGAATTGTCCCTTCAGGTAATCGATCTTCTCCTCTTGAAATATTTCTTTTTAACACTGTGTCCAGATCACACTAAACTAAATAACAAATATAGAAATAAATAAACCTTTAAATAAATGACAATAAATTGAAATCCATTAGCTCTGGCCATCCGCTCAAATGGTCTTCTCATACTTTTCAAATATAAAATATCATCAACGATTATCAACTGCCATTGTGGATATGAGAATTCTTTAAGACGATTTTTCACCGTAGTTTCGAAAGATTTTCGACTTCGATGAGCGTCAAAATTGTCTATGTTTCGTCCAACAATTTCGTCCATTGAAAATAAACTTGCTGATGGAAAAGACGAGAGCAATTGATGACATAGAGTCGTCTTTCCAGCTCCCGGAAGGCCTATTATGAGCAGAAGAGCCATTTAATGACTGAAAATATTTTGAAAAAAAGTTTTTTTTCTATCGGTCGAGGAAGTGATAATAAACTCTAGAAATAATTGCAAAAGATTCACCTAAAACTTTGTCCGTTGAGAAGAACGGCAGCTAAATTTAGTTGTGCTTTAGTAACATCAATTATTGGCATATCACAATTTTCCTTCAAAATGATATATCATAAATTATTTTAAATTAAGTAAATTAGCAGGGAAAAACCAAACTAACACTACATAAATACATCATTAAGTGAATTTATTCGAATTTATCACAGCAAGTATAAATCACAGTAAAAAAGAAAGTTCACAACCTTACAATGACAAAGAAAATTATGCTACAAATGACCTGTAAGACGCTAGCTGTCGATGGCAATGTGGAAAGAGCATCCTTCGAAATAGAGAAAACAAATTGTACAATTATACAAAAATGGAGTACCATTTCTTCGGTGAACGATTAAAATGTTTCTAAACAAAATAAATAAAATTTAAATTCAACCTTGTCTATATATTGACAGATGCAGAACTGACGACGGCAGTGTTTTGGAGCATAATCGGAAACTCCATGAGCAGGTTTCGATGGAAATATTAAACGATGCTAAAACCATATAGACAAACGACAGCTTACTCGGATAGTATCTTTGACATATCCTTGACTATATTTCAGTACTAACTGGAGTGCTTTTTCTGATATCTAAACATCAAGACTTTCTATTATACAAGACAATAACCTCATTTTTAGTCATTTCTTTCGCAGGCGCTGAATGTGCTTGTCCTCCAAAAACAACAGCTCCTCCACTAGCTTCAATTCGAATAAGTCGTTCCAAATCCGGTAGACAGTCATCAACTTTGAACCAGAGAAAATGTATCTATACACAGATTACCATTTCTACAAGATACTCACAACAACTTTATGACAAGATAGCTGTCCTTTATCTTCAATTCCAGCTAAAATACGATGTTTTATGAGAACTTTGTTTGCCGAGTGGACACAGTGACGTAGTCCGATTCTTATCTAAACAAAATTCAATCAAAACGGTGCTAGACTAACTTGTTTCCTTATGATAGCACACCCAAAAATACCAGCAAAGAGCATGAATATCCAAATAAAACAGAAGATCATCACTGGTAGACCGCCCTAGAACAAATAATATATTTAAATAATAACTTACTTGTGTGTTAGTGAAGAGGACAATAAGCAAAATAACAATAGACATCGTCATCCAACCAGCTATCATTCTTGAGTATAACGTTGAAAAACTTCGGAATCGATAGTCATTTGTAATAAGTTCCATTGCCGTAATATAATCATCTCCAGGTACCTAAACCATTTTATTTTTACGAAGAAACCATATGATAGTGAGTTAGAGTGCTTACAATGTTAGAGGTGCAGTGTGTGATTCTTCAAACTCACTGCAATTCCCTCTGCTGCTAGAATAGCAGGCATACATGTTGGATCATAACGTGGTGGAGCTATCCACGTACAGCTTGTATTTTCTGGATAAATAGAGGCGAGTCGACGGGCATTTACTAGAAATAGTTTTGAAAAAGAAGAAGCCTAGAAAATACCTAATTCTACACCTCCAGGTGTTAAAATCGCATTATCTTTTGTGACAACATCGAGTCCGTATTCTTGACTGACAGAAACTACTGGAGCTTGACCAAGTTTTGATGCATCTGTAATAAAAATAAGGGAAAAAAAGAAGAAATACCGGCAATAATTTCATTTGTAGGTAGAGGAGTCACAACAGTTCGTTCGTGATCTTCAATATCAAGATGTGCTTCTGCTGCTGCACTGTGTCGACCATCTTCTTCAATTTCAATGCTTTCATTTCGTCTAATTGTAGCCGTCGGCTTGTCTGGCGAACTCATTGAGATTTCATCAAACTTCTCCCAACTAACTGGTCGATTGCTGTTCACCGCCGCTGCATTTAATGGATCTCCCATATTCTAAAATATTAAAACATTAACAACAGAAAAAAATCATGCAGGTGAACTTTACTGCAAAAGGACGAGAAAGGAGGAAAGCGGAAGACAAATAAACGTTAGCCGCGTTGAGTATACAACTGCCGGCTTTATTTCCGCGAGTGACCAGGGCCATTTTCGCACACGGATCGAAGAGCCATATTGAATCGACATGCACGACAGATTAAAATAAAAAGAAGACAAATCTAGTCTCACAGTTCATTTATAGATAGAATAACAATATGTAGTACACAACAAGAAAATGAGACCATAGGACGGGTAAATACGAACATAGGGTGATTAGTTTAAAGAATTCAATTGCTTCGTCCTTCAATGTAGGTAGAGACATCAATAGTTTCGGGTAGTTCTGAGATAGAGATGTCGAATCGATCTTGTACGCTGTTGAGAACCTTTGCGTCACTTTCATCAGATACGAAAGTAATGGCAAGACCCTTGGTTCCGAAACGGCCAGCACGGGCCACCTAAATAAGTTAGATAATGAAAAAAAAACTTGAACTAACACGATGAAGATAAGAGTCCGATGACTCTGGCATGTCGTAATTGACGACAATGTTAACTCTTTCAATGTCCATACCGCGTCCGAATAAGTCAGTGGCAACGAGAATACGTTTCTAAAAATATTATATAATCACATAAACATACTTGGAAATCCTTGAATGCTTGATAGCGTTGAAGTCGCTCTTCTTGTGCCATAGCCCGGTGAATAGCGATAGATGGGAAATTTTGCTCAGAAAGAAGTTGGTTCAAAGCAATACATCTCTGAACGGACTTGACGAAGATAACAACCTAAAACATTAATATTTAGATGATAAAAACAAAACCTGATTGAATTCCAATTGATCTAATAGTTCAAGAAGCTTCTTATTCTTTTCGGATTCCTTCAGTTTGACGTAATGTTGTTGAAGTCCGTGGAGAGTAAGCTTGGCTTCGTCATCAACGAACACTTCCATGGGCTAAAAAAGATATTCCAATTGAAGAAAAAAGGCAGTGGCTGTCACATATGTGTGAAGCGCTCCCCAATTACGATGACAGCAGCGGGAAGCCGCTACTCGAGATCGTCGAAGTGGAAGGCGAATCAAGGGAAACTAGAAGACCAATAAAATGTGCTAGATCCATACAAACCTTGATTACACCTTCCGCTTCCTTGTCGGCGATTCAGAGATCCCGTCCAAAAAATTTGACCAAACAGAAAATTTTCCAAACTGCTTACATCTTGCATGAATTTTTTACAAACTGCTCGAAGTTCCTTTGGCAAAGTAGCAGAGAACATCATGACCTGCTTTTCTTGTGGAGTCATCTTTACAATTTCTTGAACGTCACGGCGCATATCTAAAAATTCAACATACAAGTATGAAAATCACAAACCAGCATCTCCAATCATACGATCACATTCGTCGAGAACGAAATATTTTATCTTATCAAGCTTAAGCTTGCCAGTTTTAGCCAGGGCAAGTGTACGACCAGGTGTACCAACAACAATATGAGGACAGTTGTTCTTCAAAGTTTCTTCATCCTTCTTTATGGGCAAGCCTCCAAAAAATACTCCGACTTTAATATTCTGCATGTATTTGCTAAATCTTTCGTATTCCTTGCAAATTTGGAAAGCAAGTTCACGGGTATGGCACATAACAAGAACGGAGACCTAAATATTAAAAAACCATCAGAAGCCAGAAAAACTTACTTCTCCGTCAACTGGTTCAAGTTGTTGTAAAGTGGCCAAAACGAAGACAGCAGTTTTTCCCATTCCAGACTTGGCCTGACAAACGATATCCATGCCAAGGGTGGCCTGAGGGATGCATTCATGCTGTACTTCGGAAGGATGTTCAAAACCACAATCAACAATAGCCCGGAGCAGTTCCGGCTTCAAGAGGAAATCACGGAAGCCACTGCTGTGGATCGAAGCATATGTTCCCTGAATAATTTAATAAATAATGACAAAAATAAGAAAAATTCTATCATGACATTCTGATGACGTAATACAAAAAGATTAACAAAATAGCTTACCTTTGGCTTTTTTACTGCGTCGCCACTACCATTCTCGGCTTGGACTGGAACTTGAGTTTCGTCCTGCTCTTCTTCATAATCGAGAAGCTGCTCCTCTTCCATGATTTACAACCTGAAAAAAAAAACAATTATTGTTTCACAATTTCTATGTATAACGAGTGCGAAAACAAGGAAGCAATACGATAAACTAATAAAACTTATATTCTTTATAAATGTAATATAACAAAAAAAATAACAAAAAACCAATAAAGATCGAAAGAAGCCAAGTCACACTGCCTAAAAAATAAATTCGAAAGCGAAGATGCGAGTCGCGTGTAATCGCGACGCGGGTGTGTCCCACCACGAAAAAATTACTGTAGTGATAATTGGAAAGGAGCCAGAAAATTTGAATAAAGAATTTTTTTACACTATTCCGCTGTTTCCAACAAATTTTACTAAATCATGAAGGTTTTATAGAAAAAAGAAAGCTACAAAGTGGTTAGTAAGAAAATAAAGAAAACAATTGTTTTGTATAGTCGAATGCTAAAACAATCTTTCTGCTTTGGCAAACCTTGGTTTCTTAATTTTATATTGCAAATTATTTTATTTCCAGCTGGATTTATACATATCGAATAAGTTAGATAACTAATAGCCAAAATGGATGATTCGGTGACTACGCCGAATAAAATGACCACCAGAGGCGGTCAACGAGTAAACTACAATGAATTAAACAGCAGTCCAATTAACTATGGGTTAGGTTTTGCCTGATTTTTAATTTAACTTTAGAAATAATGATGATGATCCCGTATTTCGATCACCTAAATCAACAACTCGCGGTATAAAAAGAAAAAATGAAGGATTAATTACACCAACTGTTAGTTTTACATGCAAATGTATCTTTGTTTAGACAACACGCGGTCGAGGAAGAGGTGCTGGAAGCATAGGTCGTACTAGAATTGCTAGTACTGGTCGACGTCCTACAGGTCAAGAGAATGCTGGACTTGATATTGAGGAGCGTGGACTTTTTGGGGCAGTAAAAACCGGCAAAAATATGGATGTGTGTTTTTTTATTTCAGTTTCTTATCACTTACAGGGCATAATTGATGATTGGATTGATGACTACGAAAGACATCCAGAAGGCGCATTATTAAAATTACAGCAGTTTCTATTACATTGCTGCGGATGCAAAGGTGTTATTACTTCGTCAATGGTTCATTCTATGGATTACACGTAAGATCTTCTTGAGCTATATTATTTCTGTTTTGTAGAGAAATAATACGTAAAATGACTGAAGATTTTGATGAAGATTCAGTCGAATACCCTCTTATTATGACTGGACCTCATTGGAAAAAATTTAGAACTAATTTACATAGCATGCTACATGTAAATTTCAATTTTTTTTTCTATCTTTTTAGCATTTAATTGAAAAATGCAAATCTTCCATAATTTACGATGATAGAATGATGGACTCGGTAATTCAACTGCTAACATCATTAGCCGACAGTCAAGTACGTGCTTTTCGTCATACTGCAACATATGCTGGTATTATAATTAAAGTTACCTTTATACTTCATTTTTAGCTTTAAAAATTTCTTCCGCTCTTGTTGACGTGACAATAGAAATTGTCTCGATAAAAGATAAGAATGCAAAACAAATTGAAGCAGAAAAGGCCAAATTGAAGAATAATGCTGGTACAAACGAAAAATTAGACGTACTTATACAGAAAAAGAATGAAGTGATTACATTTTTATTTATTCATCTTTCTTTTTTTTAGTATGAAGAACGAGCCGAAGAAGTTAGGCAACAGCTTGCCTATATCTTTAAAAGTGTTTTTGTTCATCGCTACAGAGATGTCCTGCCCGATATTCGTTCAATATGTATAACAGAGCTTGGTAATTGGATGCTCGTATATCCAGAACATTTTCTTGATGATTCCTATTTAAAATATATTGGATGGAGTCTTTGCGATAAAGTCAGTTGTCTGTTTAATTATAACATTTCTAGATGCCTGATGTGAGATTGAAATGTATACAAGCTCTAGCTCCTCTTTACGATAAAGCAGACACTTCAATAAAACTGGAACTTTTTACCAACAAATTCAAAGAGCGGCTAGTATCAATGGTTTTGGATAAAGATAATGAAGTGGCTATGAACAGTTGTAAATTAATGACTAGCATATATAGGTTCGAATGTCTTTACCTTCTTTATTTGATTTAGGAATTTCCCACAACTACTAACACCAGAAGATTGTATTCCAATTTACGAACTTGTTTATGCAATGCATAGAGGCCTCGCCATGGCTGCCGGTGAATTTCTAAATACAAAAGTAATTTTCTTTCTATGTATATATATATATATGCTACGTATTTCTAGGTTTTTCAACCAACTGTGCGAAGTCGAGCAAGTAGTGTAGCTAGTAACGCTGGAAAAGTTCATGGTGATAATGGTAATTCTATTAAAGATTTAGTTTGTTTCTTCATTGAAGGAGAAGTAAGCCTAACGTTATTTGAGATGTTCTAATATGTTATAGGTGCATAATCATGCTTCTTATATTGTTGATTCACTTATTGATACAAATCCGATAATCAAAGATTGGCAGACAATGGTAGATTTACTTCTTGGAGATGAAAGTATCTATTTGATTTATTATAGTACTTGATTTTTTTAGTGGAGAAAATGGAATCACAATTGATTGAAATACTTGCATGTGCAGTTAAACAATCAGCAACAGGAGAATCTCCAACGGGTCGATTGGTTACGAAAAGAGGAGCACCAACAACAAAAGAAAGCCGGATGTTATCCGAAGATAGAACGAAACTCAGCGAAGTACTTATTCCAGCTTTTCCTCAACTCATGCAAAAATTTATCGCTGATAGAGAGAAAGTTGCTAATCTTATTACTCTGCCTCTTTATTTTCAACTTGATCTTTACTTAGCCGGTCGGCTTGAAAACGTAAAATGTTCTGTTATAGTCTTATCATTTTTACAGCATTTAACAGAGCTTATGCGAGTCTTGGATATGGTAGTGGAGAAGCATACAGATGAGGAAATTTTAAGTCATGTTGCTGAAGTAATAACGTATTTTTCACAAAATACCACAGTTGCACAACATACGGAAACCGCCAAATTTAAGGTAGCTTTCATATTTTTTTATCAACGGTTATAGCTAATTGACGCTATTGCTCTTAAATTGCGGGTGACATTACAAAGGTTTTCGAACGAACAAGTCTGTGATGAAGAAGATGAAGCAGCTCTAGTATCATCATTTAAAAAAGTAACTGCTTTTGCCAGGTACTTGTTTTTGTATTACTTTAATTTTTTTTAGTCATATTGATATGAAGAAATGGGATCTTTGGAGTACCGTACTAAATGTTATTGCAAATCAAGAAACCAGAATTTCACAAGAAATAATAGACAGGGCCCTTCTATTTTTGTTTCTGCAGCTCAATTGGGATTTATCACGGCTTGTTAAAGACCAGGAACCAAATAAAAACGTTGGTTTTCAGACTATATTTAAAAAATTTTTTAGGAGGCGATAAAATCGCTGAAAAAGAAGAGAGACCAATTTGTTCATATTTGTGATCTAATCATAACAGAAGCAGCTGCTGGAGTTGAATTAGTAATTTGAAATTTTGATTTATAAAAACATTAGGCCTTCCAATGTCTCGGAGATTTATTGATTTGTCTGAATGATCAGTTGGCTGCAAACAATCCTGCGTTAGACCCTTTGGTACTTCGATTAGATAATGTAAGTATATAATTGTAATTATTTATTTATTTTTTTAGCAATTTGTTGAGAAATTAAAAGTTTTCATATCGGATAATGTCTTCTCTGATGCCGGCCAGAATGGAAGTATGAATCAACAACAACGTGTCGATTTAATGCACAAAGTAGGTTTTTTTTATGTGGTTTTAATTTTATGTTTTTAGAAACGTAAACTTCTAACACAATACTGTAAAATGATCATTCATGGAAATCTAAGAATTATTGATGCTTCTATCGTCTTGGCTAACTATGCCGCCTATTACCCTGATTATGGTGATATCATGAAGCAGTTACTTTTCCGATGTAGAGATATGGATTTTGTTGGATGCGCTAAAGCGGTACTTAAAGGACTCAGCGATACTTACACATGTTTACAAGTAAGTCCTTTCTATCCCTTTTAATCTGATTAGTATCAAAGCGGTGCTCTGGAATATGTTGATCCACTTAGCGATCAATTTACTAGTCTTCGTGATTTGGCAAAACGATTAGCAAGTTCTTTTGGAAATGATCATCTCAAAAATAGGGAACCCGTGGCATCAGTTCATAGGTCTATTTACTATTTTCTACTGCATTCTAGGAATTTATAGGGATGGTATACAATTCGCTTTAAAAGATTATGATCCAACATCAACTAAAAGAGGAAATAAACCGAAAAATATCAGCTTTCTTGAAATCCTAATTGAATTCTCAGGAAAGCTTCTTAAACAAGATAAGCTTGCAGTGTAAGCTCATATTTTATTTTTTTTACGTTGATTTAGCATAAAATATCTTGAAAAGCATGCAGGACCTACAGCAAATGGAAAAGATAAAACATGGGAGCCATATACACTTTACAAAGGGAGTCTCACGGTAGGGATACACTTTTGCAGACTACCTTTCTATCTTTCAGGAACGACATAATGATGATGCTTCCTCCGTTCGCAGTTTTTCGGTACAAGCAACACCAAGAGGTGCAAAGACCCGTGGTGGTCGTATTCGTGCCACTCCAACACCGTCAGAAATGGATTAACGGGCAGAACTTTAACCTCGATCTCGATAACATTTTGCACTATCCTGTGAATAATAAATACTTAACTTTTTTTATTTAACTGGCTTTCAATAGTCTTGTCTAGTATTACTTTTCCTCTAAGAGGAATTATTTATATTTAGGATGGAAATATTATTCTTATCACTGCTGTTACCTGGTTTACTGTTAGCTGATCTGAAAATAGAGCTTGAATATTCTCTAGATAGTAAGTTTTGTTTTTATTCACAACATTATTTTAGATTTTGCAACAGTAAATGAATTAGGAAAAGTCGATCTCCGTCGACAGTTTGATGGGAATTATACGGGCATTTTCACAGCTCACGTAAATACTTTTATTACTTTTTTTTATCTTTTGTAGCCTGATATGGGACTTGCAAATGAGTTGAGGACAAATGTGAACCAATTATATAGAGTTAGAACGAAAGGAGCCCCAGGCGGAGAGCTCAATAGTTATAGCAAACCTGTAAGTAGAATTTTTCATTTTACTATTTTTTTCATTATGTTTTAGTGTCTTTTATTGAAGTCAAAGCTTTTCCACTATTTCTGGTTTACTTTGGATCCGGATCGTCAACTACTACATTCTTTCACTGTTTTTCCCGATATTCTGGCAGCTGGTTTTGCTTCTTTTATTTTTGATGATGTCTTGTTATAGGTGGTCAAATCGATTCTCATGATTGTGATCTTGAAGAATTTGCTGCTCTCAATGATGTTGCTAAAGGAACCGTACACGTCGCGAGCAAAGGTGTCCTTCCCAAGTAAGTTTTTTTTAGTAAATAGTTGATAAAATTTGTAGTCCTGATACTCAGTCCTTTGTGAACAAAATGGAACGAGATAGAAAAGCTCGTCAGCATGGTGCTGAAGCGGATAACAGGAGTTTTATTGCTAAATATGTAAGTTATTATTTGTTGTTCAGTTTTTCTTTTTTTCAGTGGATGTATATTGTACCAGTTGTCATTTTTGTACTCATTTCAAACGCCATCAATCCGGAAGCTCAAGGACAAGCAGAACAATAGATTGTGATAGCATCAATTTAATGTTATTGTTAGTTGTATAAATTGTCGAAAATATTTTTTCCATTTACAAATTATGTTTTGAACGTTATTTATTTGTATCC